>VZQC01001376.1:2381460-2542943 GCA_009823505.1 Rhizomys pruinosus | reverse complement strand
CCACTAAGTTCTCAGTTCTCTGCACAATCATTAGCGCAGGCAGTTGGAGGCCAGATTGAAGATGCCAAGCCCCCAACGGAGCCCTCGCAAGTCGGTTTACCCCCACTATCAGTAGTGACAGTCGGGGAATGTCAGCAGTTTCAGATGAGAGGAGCAGCCTAGCGGTCTAGCCTCTGCTCTTTTTTTTTTTTTTTTGAGACAGGGTCTCCCTGTAGCCCCAGCTGTCCTGGAACTCACTCTGTAAACCAGGCTGGCCTTGAACTCACAAAGATCCGCCTGCCTCTGCCTCCCAAGTGCTAGGATTAAAGGCGTGCGCCACCACACGGCTGAGGACACCCCTGGTGGTGGCCAGGATGAGAGCTCCGGTCCAAGTGTGGTAGCTATCAACAACAAAATCGGGCAAGCTATGGATCTGGTGAAAAGTCATTTGATGTATGCAGTTAGTGAGGAAGTGGACGTTCTGAAAAAACAGATCAAAGAACTAATAGAGAAAAATTCCCATCTGGAGCAGTAGAACAATCTGTTGAAGACACTGGCCAGCCCTGAGCAGCTCTCCCAGTTCCAGGCCCAGCTGCAGACTGGCTCTCCTCCAGCCACCACGCACCCCCAGGGGACCACACAGCCCCGGGCCCAGCCAGGGTCCCAGGGCTCAGGATCCACCGCGTAGCCTGCTGTGCCCCCACAGAACTCGCTGTTGCTGTCTGAACTGAACAGACATGTGTTAGGGAGAAGCCGCCTCTGCAGTCGCAGGTTTCATTGCTGTCTTTGAAAGAGATCTGAGACTGACACATGCCATTCTCACTTTTTTTTCCAGTATTAAACACTCCTGTGCTTTTGACTTGAAGAAATTTACTAGGTGAGTGAGTTAAAGGTTCATCAGAGAATGAGCATGGATGGACCCTGTGCAGCTTGGCCGATGTCTGAGGAATGGTTTCGTTGATGGGGAGGAGCTGTGTGCCTTCCATCCCTTCCCACCGCCCACCCTGCTTCCAAGAGTTGTCTCCTGTCTGCCTGCATGGGGCTAGGAAGCGGTGGGGCTCCTGGACTCCTCTCCCACGAGGAACTTGAGAGGCCAGAGACAAGACTGAAATGAGGGGGAGACAGTCATTTTACAAATTTTACAAATTGTCAATGAAAATGACAAACAGTTGTCATTTTACAAATTGACAACTGTTACCAAAATTCATAAAACTCACTAGTAATGTCCCTCTTTTCTGAAACAGCGGATGACACAAAATTATTAGTGACCATTGGTGACAGGTAGCTGGGACCTAGGCTATCTTACTATGAAGGTCGTTTTGCTTATTGCATATTTGTGTATGTAGTATAACGATTTTATAAAATAGAGGACCATAACTACTGTTTAGGTTGTACAGATGGAAATTTAGATGTTTCGTTTGCGTCTGAAGAGGTGTGGAGTCTCTTTTATATAGAGATCTGCATAAAAACTGCTACATGACAAAAACCACACCTGAAGAAATTTTAAGAATTTGCGGGCTGGAGAGATGGCCTAGCCCAGCACCGACTGCTCTTGCAGAGGACCCAGGTTCGATCCCCAGCACCCACATGGTGGCTGAGAACCGTCTGTAACTCCAATTCCAGGAGAACTCCAATTCCAGGGGAATCCAAGACCCTCTTCTGACCTCTGCGTCATTGCACAACACGGGTGCACAAACCTACATGCAGACAGTACATTCGTACACATACAAAAATAAAAAAAATTTTAAAAAAATTTAAAAAAAGAATTTGGATCAATTAGTCACTTTGTGTAATCTGAAATCTAGCTGCTGAATCTTCTGAAGTCAATTCCTCTTCACTGAAGTTGTTTGATTGAGCTGGTTGAATACTTTGAACAATGGTCAGTTCTCCTAAAGCAATGGATTTCTCGGTGGGGGTTTCGGCATATTACCTGTATAGTCGTGCTATGCATATGTTTCTGTAAGTGTTCTCTACACAGTTGTCACTGTATTTAACTGTTATACTTGTCAACTTTCAATAAAGCATATAAAATGTAAAAAAAACTCTGCTGTGCAACTGGGGTCCCACTAGTCTCTCCAGTCTGGGCTCCAGTCGGGTCTTCAGGAATCACCATCCATAATTATCTCTACCTCTCCCATGATCACTGACCATCTTGGACTGGCCCTGCAAGGCCTGCCCGGTCCTGAAACTCTGCAGCTAGAGTGGTACCTGCTTATTTGGTCTCCACATAAGCTAGCTCCACGCTTGCTATATACCTTTCATGCTCAAGACCTCTAAACAACATTTGGGGCACAGCAAACCTTATCAGAGGTTCAGATGCCCATGTTAATACTTCCCAGAATAAATGGCGACTTACTGTTTAAAAAAAAGAAGCACTTCCAGCTTAAGTATTACCTGCAACCACTGTGTGAACTTGGTGCAGCAAAGCATATTCATCCTCTAATACAATCACATGTCATAATCACTTGGAAAGCTTCAACACATGTCTTCTAATGGTGTCACTCTATATAATGAGATATGCAAATGAGAATGTTATAGAGTCTTAATTGCATTATATCATTCAGGGTTGTAAATGTTCAGCTAGTTACAGCCCAGGTAGGGCAATCAGTAGATGAAAAGAGAAAAAGAAATATTCTTTTAGCTGTTTGATCAAAAATAAAATAGACTTACATTGCTAATGGACCTATTAATATGCTCCTCAGATGTGTATGGTAACAGTGGGTTAGCAGGGACGGCCTCCAGAGGTGTATCAGCATTTCCTTATAAATGCTTTATGAACCCTGGCTTCAGAATTTTGAGGTCCCCAGGCACTATTTCATGTATTGTTTTAAAGCTTACAATAAATCCCAAATACTAAAAAAAAAAAGGAAACATTTGAATCAAACATGGCTTGTCAGGTTAAGAATATGATAAGGTGTATTCTCTGCCACAGAGAGAAAAAGGCTTTCGTTTCATATACTTTCCAGGTCACTAAATAATTTCCATAATGTTACATTCTGAACTCTAAATTCTCACATGATTCAGAAAGATATGAAAATGGAAGCTGAAAACATTTTCCACCCCAAAATAGGTGGCTTCTTCTGGATAGTACCAACTCTTATACAAGCAGGGAATCTGTAACAGGTAGTTATCTAAGGCCTAGCAAATACAAACATTTTCATCTCTTGTCTCTGTTGAGCTTTATTCTATGGATGAAAAATCAGATTCCCAAGAGCAGCAAAGGATAAATAGTATTCTTTCTTTCTGTAAAAATCAGTACTTGATGCCAGGTCTGGTGGTTAGTGCTTTTAATCCCAGCCCTTGGGAGTCAGAGGCAGATAAGTCTTTGTGAGACAGAGGCCAGCCTGGTCCACATACTGACTTTCAGGTGGGCTGAGACTAGGAGACCCTGTCAAAAAATTAATTAATTAAAATAAAAATCCACTTCCAGGACAGATCAGAGAGTAAAGGACCCACCTCCAGGATGGATCAGAAAGTGAAAAATAAACAAAACAGAATCAATAGAATGACTATCTATCTATCTACCTACCTACCTATGTGTGTGTGTGTGTGTGTGTGTGTGTGTGTGTGTAGAGAGAGAGAGAGAGAGAGAGAGAGAGAGAGAGAGAGAGAGAGAGAGAAAGAGATCTGTGTCCTGGGTTGCCTCAAGAGATATCATCGTGGGAGTCCCCTTTAGGACTAATAGTATTTGGTCATGATTTCTTATTTGCTTTTCTCATGTCGTTGATTTTTCTTTGTGCTTTTGGCATGTAGATTTGATTCCTTTTGTTTGCAATCTCACATGAAATTCAAGTGTTTCTTTTGTGAGAAAAAAAATAAAATAAATAAAATAAAATAAAAATAAAAAATAAAAATAAAAATCAGTTCTTAGCAAAATATGGTGATACCTGTCTTTAATCCTGGACATTGGAGGCAGAGACAGAAAGATCTCTATTATATTGAGACCACCCTGGTCTATACAGTGAGTTCCAGGCCAGGAGGAGCTACAGCAAGACCTTGTCTCAAAAAAATAACTACTTGGGGCTGGAGAGATGGCCTAGCGGTTAAGAGCACCAACTGCTATTGCAGAGGACCAGGTTTGATCCCCAGCACCCACATGGCAGCTGAGAACCATCTGTAACTCCAATTCCATGAGAACTCCAGTTCCAGGGGAACCCAACACCCTCTTCTGACCTCCGCGGCATTGCACAACACGGGTGCACAAACCTACATGCAGACAGTACATTCATACAAATAAATAAATAAATAAATAAATAAATAAATAAATAAATAAATAAAATAATAATTACTTATAGTCACCCAAAATAATAGAGCTGTTGCTGTTGCTCTTGGTTGCCTACCAAAACTTAATGGTAAAACCCTATTGCCGAAGATACCACACACATTGTTCATAGGACATGGACAAATCAAGTCAGTACTGACCTGACCATGAAGCTTCTGCCCTGCTGAGTAGCTCTCTTAGTGCTGGAAGATACTATGCAGGCTGCTGTGGGGGGGGGGTAGCCATCCACAGTCTTACCTAGCTGTGAACACCTTAAACTGTTAAAATGACAAGCATTGCAAGATCTGCCCATGGGTGCAATAGTGGCACAAATGTTATAAGAGTAACCAATCACTTTAAGATTGGATGTAAGGCCCACTCTACAGAAATATATCCCTGGTACTGCAAATCTGGCCAAGTGCCCATGGAGGAGAGCTCACAGGCCCCAGAGGTGAATTTACTATTATTTTATTAAACAGACATTAGTAGCAAACTGCCCTCCAAAATCATGTCTCTCTACCTATATATTACTGCAACTCTCAAATCTCATCAGAGAAATATCTTCAGGCAGTGAATGGTAGTTAACACAGGAACTCGCAAAAGGTCAAAATGGAGAGAAGAGATTATGGCATGCTCAACAACAAATGGGAGGTCTATATCATACCACCTCCCTAAGACTTAGGGAACTCTCCTATTAAAGGAGAGTTACAAAAAAATTGTAAGGGGAGGAGCAGAGCAAAACCATGTCATCTGGACATGGCAGGACTGCTGCACTCACAAACTCACAGCAGTTGTGTTTGTCTGCACAGGACCTGCACAGGATCAAGCCAGGGAACATCCTGGCCTGGAGTGGGGAAGGGCTTAAGTGCTCCCACCCCTGAGAAACTATGATGGCTTCTGGGTGTGGCTTCTAGTGAGTTGACCATGCTTAAGTGAATGGTCCCACACCCAAAATTATATGGAACATGCAAATTGGAGTTGGCAGGTTATTAAATTTAAAAAAGAGAAAGAACATGAATTTGGGGGGATGGGAAGATAGGATGGCTCTGGAAGGAGTTAAGAAGAGGAGTTGGCATTAATATGATCAAAATATATTATGTGAAAATAATGAAAATAATTTTTAAAAAATCATTACTCAGGCTGGAGAGATGGTTCAGTGGTTAAGAGCACTGATTGCTCTTGCAGAGACCTGAGTTTGAATCCCAGCACCCACATTGCAGCTAACAACTGTCTGTAACTCCAGTTCCAGGGGATCTAATGCCCTCTTCTGACTTCTGTGGGCATTGCACAACATGGGTGCATTTAAACACATGCAGGCAATAACTCATACACATAAAATAAAAATAATAAAATATTTTTTATTTTATTTATTTTTATGTGTATGAATGTACTGTCTGCATGTAGGTTTGTGCACCCATGCTGTGCAATGCCGTGGAGGTCAGAAGAGGGTGTCAGATTCCCCTGGAACTGAAATTAAAGATGGTTCTCAGCCACCATGTGAGTGCTGGGGATCAAACCCGGGTCCTCTGCAAGAGCAGTCAGTGCTCTTAACCACTAGGCCATCTCTCCAGCCCCTGAAATATTTTTTAAAAATCAATACTATCCTCCCAATAACCACCTCTACCACCATATTCCATTTACACACTGATGCTTACTTCATTTAAAAGTCACTATTGTTGAAGTTCTCCCAAAAACAATAAGCCTCTACTTTGAAAAAACGAACTCTGAAAGACTCACAAAAAGATTCAAGAGATGTATTGCAGAGTGCATAAACTCAGGTGGGGTGCTGGGCATGGAAAGAGAAATGACTCTAAATTAGATTGAGAAATTATGTATGCTGTATGAAAAAAGTTTAATAACAATAAAAATATTTTAAGTCACTATTGTTGGGGACTAGAGAGATGGCTCAGCAGTTAAGAGCACTGACTGTTCTTGCAGAGATACTGAGTTCAAATCCCAGTACCCACGTGGTGACTAACAACTGTCCGTAACTCCAGTTCCACTGGATCTGACACCTTCTCTGACCTCTGTGGGCACTGCATGACATGGGTGCACCTACACACATCCAAGCAATACATTCATACATATAAAATAATTTTTAAAGACAAGTTTGAAGATTCACTCTGATTTAGTCTGGAAAACTTAAACTTCTAACAAATTCTAGATGAGGCTGATGAAGTTAGCCTGAGGACCACACTTTTTAAAAATTTTTATTGTGCACTTGTACATTTCATATAATGGTTCTTATTCAAATATAGCCCTCCCTTCCATGCCCTGAACCCTCCATCAAAACTCATGTATTACACCATCCATGTTAAGTCCTATCCAGTCAAGCTTTTGAACCCAGATGTCCTTCCATGCAAATTCATCCACCAGAGTCTAGTCAGCACATCTAGAAACCTTAAGTAAGGCATACTCTCCCTTGCCCAGCAGTAATCAGTCTCCAGTAGTTCTCGGTCCAGGGCCAGCCCACCACCCATTTCTCTGGCTCCACTCTGGGACCTAGTCAGAGTTGACATTGTTCCTGTTCGTGATGCCATCATTGTCACAAGTTCACATGTGAAAGCTTTCAGTAGTCTGAAAGCTTCTGCTTCCCTACATTCATGAACCAGCCCTGCCTCTTACAATCTTTCTGCATCCTCTTCTGAAATCATCCCTGAGCCATGGGTGGGTAAGGTTTAGTATAGAAGTCCTGTTCAGGGACACACACTCTGGTGGCTCCTATTCTTTGGAATTTGGTTGGTTGCAGCTTTCTGCGTTCATCATACTCTGTTGTATAAGGAAGCTTCGCTGGTGAGGCTTGGGGGATGCACTCATTTTCCCTCTGCCCCTCATTCTTCTATATTCTACCAATCTTAGGTGTAGAGTTTCAATTATAGATATGTCTCCTAGGATTAGGCGTCTTTAAGTTGTATATTTTCTGTGTCCAACCCATTATGGGATTCTGAAATACCCTCCACCTGTTGCAAAAAGGAGCTTCTTTGATGAGTGGTATGCGGTATGTTTGTCTGTAAATATAAGATTCCATATTAAGCATTTGGTAAGAAATTTCATTTGTCAAGAGATATAACAAAGATAGGGTTTTCGATAGGATCTATGTCCTCTGCAAGCATGTGTATTTAACTGAGCTTACCAGTGCTACCCATAAGTTAATTCCCATTGAGAGGGTTTTAAGTCCACTCAGATATCTGTTGATTGTCCCACAGATAACAGTGCCACTACTGGATCAATAGAAGTTTCATAGTTATTAGGCTTTGGGGATGAGTTGTACCATTGATTGGTTTTCACCCTTAGGACTGTGCATATTATGTAGCATTATGAGTACTCAACTTCAAGTAGAAGGCTTCCAGGTCAGTTCCTGCTCCAATAGTCCAAGTATGTCCTAGAGAAGGATAATCTCCTTGTGATATCTAGCTGGTTGGCAACATGGTTCCCTAACCTGCAGAAGGTACTGGATTCAATTCCCACCTCAGCTGAAAGAAAAGACAAAGAATGTTTTCTCCTTCCGGTCTCTTAAATATACACATTCTCACTTCTTAACTCACACACTTTCTAGAAAAGCCACTATACCTCAGTAGATATACATCCTACTCAGACTTCAATCTCATATGAAACTTCTGAAATGCCAAGTTTATGGATGCTAAAGGGAGCTTCCACCTTTTCTTGTACCTATAACATTATGTCAGAGATGGGGGGTGAAAATACAGGTGGTAGACTTGGTCTATTCCAGCCTCTACTATATGACAAATAAGTAAACAAACAATTTAAACTCTATTACCTAACTTGTAAAACAAGAATAATCATAGACCTTTTGTGCATATATTTATGTTTGTTAGCTTTTCTACTACCACAAGTACCTTTCCATTTACAGTTTCATTGTACTGTGATGGTATCACTTTTTTAATTTATTTTTATGTGTATGAATGTATTGTCTGCATGTAGGTTGATGCACCTGTGTAGTGCAATGAATGCCATGGAGGTCAGAAGAGGGCATCAGATTCCCCTGGAACTGGAGTTAAAGACAGTTCTCAGCTGCCATGTGGGTGCTGGAGATCGAACTCAGGTCCTCTGCAAGAGCAGTCGGCGCTCTTAACCACTAAGCCATCTCTCCAGACTGATGGTATCATTTTAAGAATTCCAGGGGTTCCAGGACCTTTCCAGCCCCAGCACCTCCAGCATAGGGTTCTAGGACCATCCCAGCCTAGTCACTTCTTCCAGTGCAGGGCAGGTTCCAGGACCATCCAAGCCCCGTCACTTCAAGTGTAGGGTCTCTGGAGCTGCTCCAACTTACAGACAGGATGGGGGTAAGCCCCTATGGTCACCTTGGCAGTGACAGGATTGGTCAGGCAAAAACCAGTGCCGCCCCCCCCCCTGCAGCTATCCTGGTGGGAACAAAGAAGAGCCACTTGAATTTTGCATCAGACTATAAACAACAAATCAAATCCACATGCCAAGAGCACAAATGAAAATCAACAACATGGGAAAAGCAAATAATAAATTCCTCCAAAAAATCTAGCATTCCTATAGAAGACTCCAACAATGAGTTCTCCCTGGAGATAACCCAGGACACAGATCTTTTTTTTTTTTTTTAAGGTGTCCAAATACAGAGAAAGTTTTATTCCAAAAATGGTGGGCTTATATACCCAGCATGACTCAACTCCCAGGGCCAAATCCTAAACTTTTGCATCACTACCTCCCACATCCCACCCCATGGGCATGGCCAGGGAGGTCCCATTGGTTTAGAATGCTAGCCATCTTAACTAAATTTTCCCACCATGGCTAACAACTGTCTGTAACTCCAGTTCCAGGGGATCCTACACCCTCTTCTGACCTCCTTGGGCATTGGGTGCACTTACATACATTCAGAAAAAAACATTTATACACATAAAGTAAAAAGAAAAAAGTAAACAGAAACAATAAATACTAATAAGAAGTTGGATGGAGATGCAGAGTTAAACCTTGTCTCAACGAACAGCAACAGCAAACAAAGGACACAGATCTTAAAAGAACAATAATAGCCATCTCAAAGAAATGTAAGGAGAGAATGACAAACTCAGGAATGAAGTGGAAACACTGAAAAAATCCCATGCTGAAAGAAACAGGAAACCGACCTGATCTAGAAGGAGAGAATGACAAACTCCAAAGGGAACTGGAAATACTAAAGAAATCAGAGGATGAAGTGAAAAAGAAAATTGCACATTCATCCAATCAGCAGGAAAAGATGGGAGAAAGCCTCAGTAACAGATTGGATGAAGCAGAAAATAGAATATCAACACTGGAAGACAAGGTGGAAGAACTGCAATGCTCAAACAAAGAGTATGAAAATTTTTTTTAAATTCACGAGAGTGGGGCAAGAGAAATGGCTCAGTGATTAAAAGCACCAACCGCTCTTGCAAAGGACCCGGGTTCTATTCCCAGCACCCACATGGCAGCTAAGAACCATCTTTAACTCCAGTTCCAGGGTAATCTGACGCCCTCTTCTGACCTTGGCAGCATTGCACAACACAGGTGCACCAACCTTCATGCAGACAGAACACTCATACACATAAAAAATAATAAATAAGGGCTGGAGGGATAATGCAGCCATTAAAGGCTGAGGCTAAGAACCACAAATAATAATAATAATAATAATAATAATAATAATAATAAATTTAAAAATTCACAAGAGTTGAACCATCAGGAAATATGGGACACTATGAAAAGATCAAACCTCTGCATCATAGGGATAGAGGAAGGAGAAAAATCCCAGGTCAAAGGTATTGATTAGATCTTCAACAGAATAATAGAAGAAAATTTCTCCAAAATGAAAAATAACAAACCCATGCAAATACAAGAAGCACAGAGAACACCAAATAGAAAAGATCAGAAAAGGAATATCCTATGCCATATCATAGCTAAAACACTATACACCCAAAACAAAGACAAATTACTGAAGACCACAAGAGAAAAACAACAAGTTACATATAAAGAAAAACCTATCCGAATTACAGCTGACTTTTCAGTGCAAATGACGAAAGCCAGAAGAACTTGGACCAAAGTATTCCCAGTACTAAATGACTATAGATGCCAACCCAGATTACTATACCCAGCAAAAATGTCAAGTGTAGTTGAAGGAAAAAGAAAACTATTTCATGACATAAACAAATGAAATAATTCATGTCCAGGAAACCAACCCTTCAGAAAATACTCTAAGCAATTCGAAGGTCAGAGGAAAGGAGCAACTATCCCCAAGCACCTAGAGAGATTAATGAATAAAAGAATAACTGCAGAAATACAAACCAAGCTAAAAATGCAAACAGAAAATAAGGTAAAAGGAAGCAGCATACATTTCTCAATAATAACTTTAAATATTAATGGGCTGAACTCCCCAATCAAAAGACATAGACTGGGAGAATGGATTAGGAAACAGAACCCATCTATGTATTGTCTACAAGAAACCCATCTTACCCTCAAGGATAGGCACCAACTTAAAGTGAAAGGATGGAAAAAAATATTCCAAGCAAATGGTACCAAAAAGCAAGCAGCAGTTGCTAGTCTAATATGAGACAAAATTGACTTCAAAGTAAAACTAATCAGAAGAGACAAAGAGGCCACTACATCCTCATCAAAGGATCAATTAACCATGAAGATTTCACAATCATGAATATATATGCAACAAACTCCGGTGCACTGAACCTCAGATTGATCCTAGCACACTAATAACAGGGGATTTTAACACCCCATTGACCTAGGTCAATTGGACAAAGAATAAACATAGAGACATCTGAACTGAACAATACAATACACCAAATGGACCTCACAGATATCAACAGAATATTCCACCCAAACACCAGAGAATATACTTTCTACTCAGCACCCCATGGAACATTCTCCAAAATAGATAACATACTGGGACACAGAAGCAAACCTCTACAAATACAAAAGCATTGAAATAATTTCATGCGTTCTATCAGACCACAGTGCAATAAAGCTCAAGGTCAACACCAGAATAAGCCCAACCATCTACAAGAACACATGGAGACTGAACAACACACTCCTAAATAATGAATGGGTCAAGGAAGAAATAAAGAAATAAAAACATTCCTGGAACTAAACAAAAAAGACAAGACAGCAAAACTTATGGGATACTTTAAATCCATTCCTAAGAGGGAAGTTTATATCCCACAGTGCCTACATTAAAAAAGCAGAAAGTGGACAAATAAACAGACTAACACTGCACTAAAAGCACTTAAGAGACAACAACAAATGAACCCTAAACCCAACATACAGGAAGAAATCACAAAAAATCAAAGCAGAAATCAATGAAGTAGAAACAAAGAAAACAATAAAAAGAATCAATGAATCCAAAAGCTGATTCTTTTTTTTTTTATTTATTTTTATTGATGCTTTGTGTATTTCATACATCATTTTCCAATTCAGTTCAGGCATATATCCCCTTCCCTTCCCCCGCACCCCACCCCTATCCATCTCAGATCGTGCATTCTGCCGTAAGTTTTCTGCATCTTTCTCTGCTTTTTTGTTTTGTTTTGTTTTCATTTTTTTTAACAATAGGTGATAATTTGTGAGTACAAGCATCCTTCATGTAAAACCAATTTGCAAGCAGTTGTGCCCAAACCCACACAGCTCATGGGTCCCACCATCCAGCAGGGGGGGGGCTTGTATGTTCAATCAAGTTGATCAAATGAGTGTCCAGTCTATATTGTTGTAGTTTCACCATTAACCACAATCGAAGCCCTTACATTCTACCATGCCCCCTCTTCCGCAGATTGTTCCCTAGGCTTAGAAAAGGGGCACAGGTGGATGAGAAGCAAAACACTCTACTTTCTCTGGAGCTGATGTCTTGGTCTCTAGTCAGTTCTGGCTGTTTTCTTTCATGGGCTGCCAGCTTGTCCAGGCTTAACCTTTCGATCCTACTAATGAAGCACATGCAATTATATATTTAGGTATTTAAACAGTATAATATATAGCCTTTCGATCCTACTAATGAAGCACACACAATTAGGTATATGGGTATTTAAACAGTACTAATTGTTATGGTAGGTTACTTTGGTATAGACACAGATGTTTGGATGGTATGTCAATTCATGATCTACATTTTCTTCTGTCAAGTATGGCGGGGTCTTCGTGTGGTTTATAACATCTCCTAACCAAAAGCTGATTCTTTTAAAGGATAAATAAGGGTGCTGCCGAGAGCCATCTGGAGGTTGGCGGCCCGTGGCTCAGCGCCCTCGCAGAGCCATCATGTCGCACAAACAGATTTAGTATTCGGACAAATACGACGATGACGAGGAGTCCGAGTACGGGCATGTCATGTTGCCCAAGGACATAGCCAAACTGGTCCCTAAAACCCATCTGATGACTGAATCCAAATGGAGAAACCTTGGTGTTCAGCAGAGTCAGAGATGGGTCCATTATATGATCCATGAACCAGAACCTCACATCTTGTTGTTCCGGAGACCACTACCCAAGAAGCCAAAGAAATGAAGCTGATGAACCACTTTTCAGCCTCAAGCTTTACACGGCTGTCCTTATTCTCTAACATCTTTCTGATAGCATGATTTGTTGCTTTCTTATTTCTCACTTTATATTTAAAGGATGTTCAATACACTGTTTGGATGTGCTGCTTTGCTTCTTGAGTAGAGACAACACCACACCCCTGTCAGATGGGTGCTCTGTGGGCCACAGCCTCATCTGAGTGTGGCCTGGAAGCCATAGAGTACTCTGTATCCAGCAGACCACATTTGCCGTTTTGAGGAAGCATCTGAGAAAATCAGACTGTGGCTGTTACAGGGATTGTGTAAATTTGCTGTTTTGCTTTTTCCTAATTAGTGTTGTATTTATGGTGATTTATGAATTTATGTTCAATGTATTGGAAACTTTCCATTTTATTTGACAAATCTGTTCCATGTTACAAGCCTTGATTAAAGAGTAAGTTTTTATAAAAAATTTTAAAAAAAGAAGGGATAAATAAGATAAAAAGACCCCTGGCCCAGATAACCAAAAGAAAGAAAGAGTAACTCTAAATCAATAGTATTCACGATGAAAAGGGAAACATCACAACACTGAAATGATCCAATCACACAAGAATACTTCAAAAACCTATACTCTACTAAATTTGAAAACCTAAGAGAAATGGATGAATATTTGAAATCCTGGAATTCACCAAAGCTTAACCAAGAAGAGATTGACAGGTTAAAGAGACCCATAATATATGAGGAAATTGAAAATGTAATAGTAAACCTCCCAACTTAAAAAAGCCCAGGCCCAGATGTTTTCACAGCAGAATTCCATAAAACATTTAATGAGAGTAAGGCGTGGTGGCGCACGCCTTTAATCCTAGCACTTGGGAGGCAGAGGCAGGTAGATTTCTGTGAGTTCAAGGCCAGCCTGGTCTACAGAGTGAGTTCCAGGACAGCTGGGGCTACAGAGAGACACTATCTCAAAAATACAAAAAAAAAATTTAAAGAGGACATACAACCATTATTATTAAAACTGTTCAGAAAGATACAAGAAGAGGGAAATCTCCCAAGTTCCTTCTATGAAGCCAGCATCACTCTAATACCAAAAACAGGTATAGATACAACCAAAAAACAAAACTATAGACCCATCTCATTAATGAACACAGATGCAAAAATTCTCAAAATACTTGCAAATCACATACAGACCCACATCAAAAAGATCATCCATCATGACCAAGTTGGATTCATGCCAGAGATACAGGGATGGTTCAACATACATAAATCAATAAATATCATAAAACACATAAATGGACTGAAAGACAAGGACCATATGGTTATCTCAATTGATGTAGAAAAAGCCTTTGACAAAATCCAGCATCCCTTTATGCTTAAAGGACTAGAGGGAATTAGAGTGGAGGGAAATTTCCTCAACGTAATCAAAACCATATACAACAAACCCAGAGCCAACATCATCCTAAATGGAGAAAAGTCAGAAGCATTCCCTTAAAAGGCAGGAACATGGCAAGTCTATCCCCTATCACCACTCCTCTTCAATATAGTGCTTGAAATGCTTGCTAGGGCAATAAGGCAAGAAAGGGAAATTAAAGGAGTACTGATTGGAAAAGAGGAAGTTAAACTATCCCTCTTTGGAGATGATGTGATAGTTTACCTAAAGGATGCTAAAAACTCTACCAGAAAACTCCTAGAAATGATTAATAGTTTCAGTAAAAAGTCAGGCTACGGGGGCTGGAGAGATGGCCTAGCGGTTAAGAGCGCTGACCGCTCTTGCAGAGGACCCGGGTTCGATCCCCAGCACCCACATGGCGGCCGAGAACCGTCTGAAACTCCAATTCCAGGAGAACTCCAGTTCCAGGGGAATCCGACACCCTCCTCTGACCTCCGCGGCATTGCACGTCACGGGTGCACAAACTTGCATGCAGACAGTACATTCATACACATACAGAAATAAATAATGTGTATACTTTAATGGGATCTAAGAATTAACCTACCACTTATTTTCAGACTATGTAATTGTGGTGTATGGGGGGAGAGTATGTATGCATACTTTAGAGTAAATATAAAATTAAAGGGGAAAAAATGTGAACTCTATATCAAAAAAAAAAAAAAGAAAGAAAGACATGTATGTGGCAAGATTGCATAGCTCACGATGAGGGCGACGAGGCGGGTGCAGAGGGTAAGAAGATTAGGTCAATTTGATTTAAGGTAATTTATGTTGTAGTTGCATTGGCTGGGGCGGTGGAGAGAGTTAACGCTCACATCGTATAGTATCTTTTGCTTTAAGCAGAACTGCACATGAGCTTGCCCTCTTGAAGAGTGATCATCACTAGGAGAGTAATTATATTGTCAAGTTTCTAACGGATCATAGGACAGTGAGTGATGAGCAAAGCCAGTGGTCATATATTATCTGACGCCAAGTGCCGTTAGGGTTGATGCATAGTGCGTCGGCACGTTTATTTTATCCAGTCATATGGTTTTTGTTCTCAAGCATCATAGGATAAGGATATATGATTGGGTCTATCGGTGGATCTATTGACTGATGTTTCAAGGCACAGTCTGGCGGTCTACTATGTGAAGACTGCTTCCTAGGCCGTGCAGCATGCTTCAGTTCTGGGACCTAAAAGGTCACGTAGGAGACCCTGTTGTCTCAAAATAAATAGCACAAAACACAAATATAGAACCTTCCGTATGCCATAACAGTGAGCTCAGGCATGGTGGGTGCAATTCACTCATGTAGATCCGAGCAATCTTTATCAGGTGTAAGCAAAGGCAAGGAGACTTTGGATTGGAGTTAGTTTCAATGGACGCACTGTCTACTCATAGTAGAGGTTACTAGGATTGCTTACTATGTATGAATCTCTTTCCTGTCAAAAAAGACCAATAAAAATTAATAAACAAGCCCAGGCTGTCATGTTGGGTGAGTGTAAGTTCGGGTTTATTATTTCTTTTCACACTCTTTACATCCTCACTGATATTAATGTTGGTGGTTGATGTATGGTAGTATCGTACCATTATGTTATAAGATTTAATATGTTATTTGGTTAGTGTATCATTATGAGGTAATTAATTATATATATAATAGTGAGTGTATGTGGGGAGGAATGGTGAGTGAGGTATGTATTGGGATCAGAGGTGTATTGTAATGGGGGGACGTATAAGTCGTGGGGAGTCAGGAGTGTGAAAAAGACCTCCCTGGCAGGCATTAACATGGTAAACCGTGTTATCTAACTTTGGCTCAATGCAGCTCATTGTAGAAAATACTTTGGTAGTGGTGTAAATCATGTGCTTTCGATATTTTCAGTTTTTCCTGACTTCATCCTGCAAGTAACATAACATCATTTTATATTAGTCTCTAATTAGATTGCAATGACCCTGGTTATGAATATATGTGTGAAGTGTGGTTGGAGGAAGATGAGGTAGTTATTTGGCTTAATTGGAGCCAGAGAAACGACCATCTTTTTTTCTTTCTCTTTATGTATGTTTCGTTTTTTTGTCGTTTGCTAGTGTTTAAAACACTTTGTGACAAAATCAGGAAACAGTTTCAATAACCAATTTTTACTTTTTTTAGTATGTATGATATATATGCGATGTGATATCTCGGAGGATGGGATTGGAAGGCAGAGACCATGAAGGGAATGCTACTGGCTACTGGCTGATTCCTTGCATTGTTCAAGCCTGCTCTTCTAATCACACCAGGGAGCCACTACCATCAGAGTGTGGGCACCACCTACAAGGTGGCTGCCCTCTCTGCTAATGGATCAAACTCACAATATAGTGCCTTTTAAGAGATATAATGCTTTCTCCGATCTTATGACAATTCCTCATAGAAACAATTTCTTCCCTCAACTGAAGTTCCCTTTTTGTGGTGCCGCCTGGTGATAGTCGAAGTTTTGGCACTCGTGATCTGTGGTGGGTCAAACAATGGACAATAAGTGACATACTACTTAGAAAATTCTAGTTTTCAAAAATGTTCAATAGTCTCCATCATCATTGTTCATGTCCCTGATTATTATAATTTGTCCTTAGTCTCTAGTCTTAATAAAGTGAGGGGTCAAAGGAAAATTATGCCTGATGAAAAAACTCTCATCTCAAAAAGTTTTATATATTGGGTGGTGCATATATGGCATGGTTCCATTTATATAACTTTTTCAAAAGATAAATCATAGATATGAAGAGATTAATGATTGCTAAGGGATAGGAAAAGGGGTTGATGAAATGTTGCACAGAGATCTTTGTAAGGGTTTTGTGGAGGTGAACAGCTTACTGTTTCGTGACCAAACCACAGTGGTTCCATACGAGTGGTGCCTGTATCACGCACAGACATAAACTGCATCACCAAATTAGAGCACAGTGCTTTAAAATGTGTATACGAGTATCTTGGGTAGCTAGATGGAAGGATGGCTCATCGGTTAAGAGTGTCTGACTGATGTTTTTAGCAGAGGGACCCGGAGTTCTAATTCCCCAAGTAACTTCTCACCCGGCAACTAAGAACCTGCCTCTTATTGCTCGTGGTGTGAGTGGTGCACGCCACTTTAAATTTCTATGCACTATGGAACGGACTATATGGGCAGGTTGGTATATCTGTGAGTTCAATGTGACATGCCAGCCTGTTGTCTATATCAGTAAGTGGCGATTTATCCAGGACAGACTGGAGGCATCATAGGAGAGATCTCTGTCATTGTCCATGTAATAAAATATTTTTGATCTAAACAAGTCTGATTGGAGAGTTAGGTTAGTTTTTGCAGTCCAGATGGTTAGACTATTGATACTTCATCAGGTATATTATCCAGTTGCTGACTATGAAGAGGCCTGCACAGATTAACCAATATCTGTTGACATAAATACTCTAGCTATGAGACTCAGAGGGGGTCTTGTGAGGCAGTGGCGGCTTCCAGTCTAAACTAAAATTAATAAACGAGATTCCTGAAAATGCAAAATATAAAACTTTCTACTTTAAAGAAAGATCATGTGTACATTGCGAAATGAGATATATACAGTGTATTGGTTGGATGAGGTATTTATTGACTGTTTTATAGTGCAATAGAGCCTATTTTTACGCTAAAGTTCAGCATTAAGGAGAGCAAAATGTCCTAGGACCAAAAGATATCTCTTCTATCTAGGTATCATTCTTTGCTTAGGAATTCCTCTCTGGAAGAAGAGAAGAAGGATCATCCATGGGAAAGCTCAGCCAGAGAAACAGTGTCACTATCTATCCTTTTGATCAACTCTAGAGCTTAAGGATAAGGTGAAATAGTGTGAAAATTAGAGCTTGGATCATGGTACCGCGACAAAGCGGCCTTTAATCCAGTCGCCAGCTCAGGATGTTAGGCAGAAGCAGGAAGATCATATATGTGAAGTTCCAGAAGTGGGAGTTGAGATTTCCGAGAGCCAGTTGGGGAGCTTAAGGGGAGAAACGCTAGATGATCTAGATACACCCTAAAAAAAAAAAAAAAAGTTAATAACACACTCTGCATATGCCTGGAGCATCGGTGACGAGCACTTGCCTTATGATTCTCACTTTATGAGTCATCAGATCGTTAAGAGTGTATGGGTTTGAGGTGGGACGAGAAGAATGAGGAATTAGTCGAGCGCAAAGCTGATCTGTGCTACATCGAGCAGGCTGAGGTTTTTGAAGGTAGTATCATCACTCATGCTTTGTCATGATAGAATTCGTGCTCCATCTTAAAAAAGAAAACAAAATTGAAGTTTCAGGAATCATCACATGTGGAGGTAAAGGGTAATGTTGTACTGTCTGCACTCTTATGTGGGTCTAATTCATGTCCCTCCTGTTTGTCACCCAAGGAAACCTTGTTAATTGAACCCCTATTAGATGCCAAGCTCATTAACTATTTTTGCTTCCATGTTTCACTGTGTCAAAAATTATATAAGTTACCAATTAAAGATCTTTAGTACAGCTCTTTTAATGTATTGATGTAGATGTAGAATGATTAATTCCTCTCTCAAATCACATCAAGTTCTTTGGAGATTGTACATTTGTGTGTTATTTATTTTTTTATTTCATTTTATTTATTTGACTTGGATTTAATACAAAATATTTCTCCTTCATCAATGCTTTTACTGATCAATCATAGGTCTTAACTCTGTGATTCACCTTCTACCTGAAACATGAGTCATCCACATCCTATGTATGTCAAAGCCATCATGGGCTCCACTCAATCACAAGCCTTGATACACTAATTGTATCTATAACTATTAATTTCCAGTTTGTGTATAGTTATCCGCAGTAAGATACAAAAGAAATTGAGGTAGTAGAGAGCCTAGATGGAAAAATAGCAAGCGCAGACTGGAAGGAGAGAGGGAGGAAAAGAGGAGAAGTAGGAAGAGGAAAATGAGGAGTAAAGAAAGGAGAGAGGAAGGAGAGAAGGAAGAGACTCAGAAATAAAGTAACTGTAATAAGAGAAAGTATTAAACTAGATGAGATTCCGGATATACCTGAAAAATATGGGTTTTTTTCATATCCTGTAGGATCTTGGTCCAAAGATGCCAACAAAGATGTTTGTTATTAAAGCTTAAATAACCATGAATGATTTGCACTTTCAGAGGCAGCTCCTGAAGGCAAATTATGAACAAAAAGTAAAGCATCCTTGACATAGCAGTGTAGATTGTTCTGGGTCATGTAGAGACTTATACTCAACCTGTGCCTTAAACCTAATCTGGGTTATAAGAGAACATGAAGAGTGTGTGCTCCCAAGCCATTGCCCACTAAGAAACTAATTAGGAAAGTTATCTTATTGCATTCTACGTCTTTTCTTTTGAGTAAGTTATTTTTTTTTTTTTTGATCGGCTGATCGCATTGATGTTGTTATATTGATCTTTCGTTAGGAGATAACAGAGACTTGGGGTTTGTTATCATTGTGTTATTTTTTTATAGGTATGAGGAGGGGAATATCGGGATCGCAGGCCGCAGGTAGCTCCACAGATGGAGGATTTATGGCAGATACTCGGGACAGCTTTTCCGTTGATGATACTTGAAGATAGAATTCGACGAGCGACATACATATTAGACCTCCTGGAGGCACGAGCCGCGTTGCGAATGTGTTATGAAACCTAAGCAAGCTGGCACCGGTCCCAACCATCTTCTGGTCCTCCAGAATGTTATTTGCAAAGCACTACGTCAGCGCACATTGGCCGTCGACGGCTCTGATAGCCTATAGCAGTGCATGTGACTATGAGTAGGCGTATCGGCTGCATGGTGTGCTTTCGCGCTCATTACAGTCGGGAGGGACGCGACGCCTGAAGGAATGATGACAGGATTGGCTGGCAGTACGGGGATGGGGATAAGGCGATCACCAGAACGAGATTAAGATTAATGTGAACGTTTGGGATATTGATCTGTCGCTACTTTTTGCGCTTCTGTATTTCAGAAGTATGGCCGGGTTCAGGTTCTTTTTTTTTTTGATTCATCTTTAGTATTTTTATATGCTTTATCTCAGGTGTTCTTTTGCTGATCGTACGAGTCTCGGCCTCGCGGGCTACTAACCACACCATACGAGCAGAAAATCGGACTATAATACAGTCTACATACAGTTACTTGCCCTAGAGCGATAGTTTGTTTCCTAAAAAATTTGAAAATAGAACAAAACTCCCACCCTTTTTTTAAAAAAAAAATACCAACAAATTTGGCTTGAATTGCCTTTACAACATAAGGCAGTACTTTAAAATCTTTTTTATTTATTATTTTTTATTTTATTGTGTTTTGAGTATTCATTGCGCCCTCACTACGGCGTTGTAGAGTGCACCTTGTACAATGCCATAGAGACGCGTTGTGAGTCTGACTGGCGATCTGAATGGAACTTGGTGAGACTCAGTGAACTATAGCTACTAAGAGAGCAGTGCAGTGACAGTGAATTCTCAGACGGACTATAGTATGAGATCTGAGACTTTCGATTCAGATACCGCTGCTTGCTAGTAAGTGTGCTCAGAGGCCCATTAAAGCAGTAATTTTTTTTAAAGAAACAAAGATGCATTATAACCTAGAACAGTACATGGAAAGCAAAGACCGAGGCTTGAGGAAGAGGATTAAGGAATGCCAAAGAGCAGGCCAGCTTGCAACCAAACTAGTGAAATAAAAGTGTATGAAAACTCTGTTCTAAGTAGATAATAGAGATCTAATGAAACATTCCTTTTTTTTTTTGTTTTTTTCTTTTTTTGGTCTATTTTGAGACTGGGTCTCCCTGTTAGTCCCAGTTGGCCTGGACTTCATTAATGCTAGACCAGGCCGCCCTTCAGAACTCACAAGAAGTTAATTGCCTGACCTCTGCCTCAAACGATGTATCGAGCTTTGCGACGCACTTCTGAGTTGCTAGTACGCAGATTAGTAGGATAGATATCGGTAAACACATTATATGATTGACGTGTTATCAATCATGATATTTTATATCATTTTTGTTTATTTTCTGGAATTTACTTGTCTTTCTTATATATTGACTGAGCGTAGCTCTATTGAGACATTCTGGAACATGATCTATTACGAGAGCTCACTCGCAGCTAGTTAGAGGTAAGTGCTACGATCTCTGTAAGGTTAGTCTGAACCAGGACTGGCCTTGCACTCACAAAGATTGCCTGCTCCTGCCATGCCTCCCAAGTGCTAGGATTAAAGAGCGTCGCGCCAACTTGCTGGGGTGTAAGAACAGTCCCGGGCTGCACACTCGCAAAAAATGTGAGTGTGTGTGATGATAAGGATCACAGTATCGCGCGCATCGCAAGTAAATGAGCATGAGACTAGTAATAGAGTTCAGAGAGAGGGCGGGAGTGTTATGTTCGGGGATGTGGCGCTAGAGAATCCGGCGGGGTAGGGTTCTATTCCCAATATCCACATGGCCAGCTTAAGAACCGGTCTTTAACTCCAGTTCCAGGGGAATCCGACGCCCTCTTCTGATCTCAATGGCATTGCGGCACAACATAGGGTGGCAACAAAACCTACATGCACGACAGTACATCTCATCACACAGTTAAAAAAAAAAAACAAAAAGAAAGAACAAAAAGATAAACAGGTATACTAAGTCTCAAGACGACTTCTGGAATCATTGCATGTCACAAGTGTGCTTACATGAATGAGGCCATACACTATATACACATAGAAATAAAAAATAACAAAATAATTAAAAATATCATTTTCATAAGCCCAGTGTGGTGGCACCCATCTTTAGTCCCAGCACTCCAAAGAGGCAGAGGCAGGTGTGGATCCTCTTGTGACAATTCCAAAAGAGCTCCAACCCTGGTCCACATGGTGGGGGAAAAAAAAGGCTTTTCCAAGGCCGCTGAGGCTATATGGAGACCCTGTCCAAAAACAAAACAAAACAAAAGCAAAAAAACCCATCAACCTCTAAGGGATCTAGCTAGACTGCGGTATATTTTAAAAGCAGTCTTTTAAACAAAACAGAGCTTAGAAGACATTGCCTTAAAACAAAGGTTCTAAAACCTCAGTGTCCCTGAAACACCTGAAGCATTCTGGGCCACTCACCGAACTCCTGATCACGGGGCTGATCCAGGCACCAAAGTAAGGTTCGCGCTTACTAATTTTAAACAAAGACCTAACCAAGATGCAGTCTATCCTTGGCGTGTTACATGAATATGAAGGCTATCGCGCAAGAGACATTTAGGCAAACTATATAAGATTACTAATGTAATATAAAGATCATACACCATTCCAGGAATAAAAGTAAGGAGAGTGCTGAACTGCGCCGGGCAGTGCGAGATATGAATCGAGATGTTAATGTTATTGATCGAGTTGAAGATATTGCAGTCAGTTAAAACATATATGGTTAACAAGAATAGAAAAGAGCTCATCAGGAGTTAGAGTGCCAATGATTGGGACTACCATTTTACTGAACTTCAACAACATTTATATAATAAGTTGGAAAGAAAAGCCACTAAAACACAAATAAGACATCCAGGGTTAAAACCTAGATCTAAAGACATTGTGTTTTCGTAAACAGAGAAGTCATTCGACACACATTTGATCCTAATCAATGGCCTTCATTATCCATTAGACCATCACGAGGACCCTATCCCAAGCCTATTCAAATTTACTAAGCACATTGTGACTTTCATTTTATTATATAGTTTTCTACTTCTAAAATTCTAAGATAGCTTGCAAAACAAAGTATTTAAAATAATCTATATACATGTACTAGTTCCATTTGACTAGATAATTAACATAAAGATGAAGACAAAAAAAAAAAAAATAGAAAAAATATCGAGGAGGGAAGTGCAGATGAGGAATCGGTAGACCTCGGAACAAATTGGAAGGAGCGGGTACTTAAACTCCATCAGAAAGTTGAATTATATAAGTGAATTCCTTTCTTCTCTTGCTTCAGGGCTATTCTGTGATGAAATTGTAGGTTCTTTTTTATTTTTCTTCAGTGTCTTTAATCAGTGATTGGTCCATCTGAAAAATGTATGAAATTCCTGAAAACCATCTTAAATCCTAATCAAACAACTTAATAATCCTAGATTTGTTTAAAAAAATGAAAACACTGAAATACTCATATACCAATTAGTTGTAACCAACACACACACACACAACCCAATTTAAAAAAAATCAAACCACGAAGATCCACTACCCACTAAAGTCTCAAATTTCCCACAATTTTATAAAGTGTATGCATGCTACTATATTTCACAATAATGCATTGGGTATTTTCATAACAGATATAACAGTCAATGCTCTAATGATCATATTGGAAAGAACAAAAGTTACAATGCTAAAGGTGGACCTAAGAAAGTTTAGAGCAAGTTCTATAGAGACAGAAAAATGTAGAAAAAACAGGAATAGTAATTATTTTTTAAAAGAAAAAAATACGCCAAAACTGGTTTTAAAGTCATTTTTACTAGAAGTCAAGAATATTTAAACTGGTTACAGGCCAGTACTGGGTCTGACTGAGTTCCAGGACAGTTGGGGCGAAAGGGAGACCCTGTGTGAAAAAGACCCACCACCCACCAAAAAAAAAGAAAGAAGGAAAACTATTTCAAGTTTGATACATAAATATAATATATCTGTGAAAGTGGACAAAAACATCTTCCAAGTGGATTAGCCCAGAATCAGTAAGACCTACCCAGCACCTCTTCTACCTTATATGATCTTTAAATAGAATAAACAAAGTGCACAATCCTTAAGACTTAGATGAAAGCAATGAGACATTGTGAACAGATATAAAGTGAGCCGACCGCTCTTACAGAAGGACCCGGGAAGATCTCCGCACCCACATGGCGGCTGAGAACAAACAGTCTTTAACTCCAGTACAAGGGGAATCCAACACCCTCCAGTTCCAGGGGAATATGAGACCCCCTTCTGACCTCATTGCGGACAATTGCACGACATGCGGTGCACAGACTTGCAATCAGACAGTACATTCATACAATACAGAAATTAAAAAAAAAAAAAAAAGTGGTTTTTTTTTTTTTTTTTTTTTTTTTAAAGAAAAAAAAGAAAAACTGCTTGGGCTGGAGAGATGGCCTAGCGGTTAAGAGCGCGACTGCTCTTGCAGAGGACCAGGTGCTTTCGATTCCCCCAGCACCCACGCATGGGCGGCTCGAGAACCGTCTTGAAACCAATTCCAAGGAGAACCCATTCCAGAGCGACCCCCATCTGACCTCCGCGGCAATTGCATCGCACGGGTGCACAAACCTGACACGCAGACAGTAACATTGAGCCACACATAAAAAATTTTTTAAAAAAAACTGCCCTCAAATCTAGCTTTAGAGAATGTTTAAGTCTGTAGAAATCACTTCACTTCTGTATTCTTTGATCTCTACCTAAGAAATAGGGCTAAATAAATAACGCTTTTAGCTTTCATAGCTCTCTCTGTATAAAACACAGAAGAATATGTACCTACTGGATATGAAGAGATCACCTATGGAACTTTTAAAGACAACCTCATGCCATGCTTCAGTCCAAATCTACTCTTATCTCTGGCAGTAAAGCATAAGCTTTTTATTTGGAGGGGGGCGTTAATATGTAGGCCAGAGGCTAGGCTGGCCTTGAAACTCATAAGATCTCCCTGCCTCTGCCTCTGCTCCTGTAGTGTTGGGATTAAAAGGTACATGTCACCAAAGCCCAGCTAAGCATCATGAATTTTTTTTTTTTTTTTTGGTCTTTTTGAGAACAGGTCCATCCTGTAAGTCTAGCTATTTCCTGGAATCTACTCTGCTCAAGACAGGGCCTGGCCTTGAACTCACAAAGATCCACTGCTAAGTACTAGGATTAAAGGCGTGTGCGCCACCATGCCCAGACAGCATCATAATTTAATGGTTCCTCAGACTCCAAGTGAATAACAGGAAAACGTACACTGCATAGTTGTCACAACTATTATTAATTATAATCTTCCTTGTATTTTCTATTATTTTTCTTAAAAGCCTCAAAACCTGCCCACTTATAATCTCAACATTCAGAAGGACAGTTGTGAATTTGAGACTAGTTTAGGCCTACAAGTATCGCCCCTGCCTAAAAACAAAGCAAGAAAACCTCAACGTCTAAGATACTCAGTATTGTTGAAGCAAGAAAACAATACATTAATAAAGTGATTATGAGTTGCAGAAATTAAGAAATAGCCCCAAAATAATAGAGAAGAAAGTTTTTGATTCTTTTTGGATTCCCTGGAACTGGGAGTTACAGATGAGCTTGTTACACACCATGTGGGTACTGGGACCAATTGAACAGATAGTCCTCCTGCAAGGTAGCCAGTGCTTTGATGCTGCGGCCATCTATTTCTCCAGCCCCGAGAAGAAAGCATTTAAAAGAGACAGGAAAAATAACATCTAGCAAGGATCCAATCCTGCCAAAAATACAACACTGATTTTTCATACCACTCTGGCAGTGTACTAGTACAATCCTTTTCAATGGCAGAGTAGTTACAAGGCATAAATAGTCTTACAGCATTCCTAATGGACATGTAGATGTTGCTCAGTTGGTAGAGTATTTATTTGCCTAGCATGCAAAGGCATGAGTTTGATCAACTACACCCAAGTGAAGACTGCTGCCATCTCACACAGTGCTGCATGTAGGCAGAGCTGGTAGGAAAGGAAGTGCTCCAGCTCTGGACTCAGATCATCTACAATCAGATTCAAGCTCAGCTCTTCACCATAGATCCAACATGCACAAGGTGCTGCTTCAATACCTTAATTTCCTCATAAAATGGGGATTTATAATAATACCTAACACTCTAGACTGTACTGAGGCTTATATGCACTCATCTAAATCAATGCTTGGTATATGGTAATTATTAAAAAATATGTTCCTGCTGGGCTTTGTGGCACATACCTTTTACCCCAACACTCAGGAGGGGCAGGGCCAGGTTGTCTCTGGGAGAAATGAGGCCTGCCTAGTCTACATAGACTTCCAGGTCAGCTGAGGCTACCTGAGGATGACTGTTGCCTCAAACAACACACAATAATTGAAAGAAAACAACAAAAATAAAAACATGCTATTTATAGAGTAATCACTCATCGTATCAATTTAGCTAAGGATCCCTAAGAAAATTAGCAGGAGGCTTTCATCAGATGTTAGACTAAATGCCATAAAGTGTAACAACACAAACTAGGTGGCTGGGTGTGATGCGTGCACCACTTTAATCCCCAGCACTCAGGAAGCAGAGACAGTGACCGGATGGATTCTGTGGTTCAAAAGGCCAGCATTGGTCTACATAGTGAGTCAGGCCAGCTGGGTCTTAAAAAGAAAAAAAAAAAAAAAAAATAGGCAACTGATTAAAATAATTTCATGGTCACTGAATGGATTATTCTGAAGCCAATAAACAACCAGTTATAATGAAAAAAAGTTTTACATATAAAAAATTACAACATAGTTAAGAACACATATAAAAAAAATCAGGTCTGGTAGTCAAATCCAGGGCTGGAGCAAGGAAAACAGATGGGCCAAATACTTCTTGTGGATCCAGACTGTCAGCAAGTGATCACATAATTGAAGAGATCTAGAAACCAGCCTGAACACAGACTGTAATTGTACCAACGTTTAATTTCTTGTATTGTAGCTACATAAGAAAATAAGCTTGTGCTGGGATTGCTGACACATTTGTCCTATACACTCTAGCTATCCTGGGATGAGGCAAGAGGATCATAATTCCCTGCCAGCCTGGGCTGCATAGCAAAACAAACAACAACAAAAAAAAAAGAAATGAAAAAGGAAAAGGAAAGAAAGGTTTGTTTCTCAAGGAGAAATATTCATTAATATTTCTATCAAGTATTAATAAGATAAAAGATAATATACTCTAACCTATCTCAATGGTCTTAAAAATGAGAGATGATTATGTATATATGTATGTATATTAAGTGGATACTTGTGTTCCCCTTTGAATGTGCAACTGAGATATGTGTTAAGTGTTGTCATATTTAGGTTATTAGATACTGAAGGACTAAGTTCTTCTCAAGGACATTACCACCTACTCTAAGATATAATGTTTTGCTATTGCACATGAGATACTTATAACATGTTAGGTGGAATTATGACCCTGCCATCGTTTGCAATTGACATTTAAGCAGAGGCTATTTATTGGGTGTCAAGTTGACAAGGGGTGGACTTGTCATGGTTAATCCTGGGTGTCAACTTGACTGGACTAAGGAACAAATAAGAGAAAAGGGTCTTCTGATTGGACCACCTCAACCCGGATGGCCCACCCCAAATGTGGGTGTTACCTTCTGCCGGCAGGCAGTATTTAAGGCCACGGCAGCGGGAGCTGGTCCCTTTTCCTTCTTCCTGCGGCTTGCCTCTCTCTCATCTGGTGAGTTTGCCTTGCTGCTGTGATCAACCTTTCGGATCCCAGCGTGTACCGAGACTGGCAGATCTCCTGGAATCCATTCGGGCCTTCAGCACTAGACTGGGACTCCTGAGACATCCAGCCTTGCGGACTGAGCAGTTCCCTGGATTCCCGGCCTCTCCAGTTCGGCGCTACTGTTGAGCTCCGTCACGTGAGCAAATCAATAAATTGTATATAGTTATATATATTCATCCTGTTGCTTCTGTTTCTTTAGAGAACCCTGACTAATACACAGTACATTCATACACATACAGAAATAAATAAAAATAAAAAAAAATTAAAAAAAAAAAAGTCAGGCTACAAAATTAACCTATAAAAACCAGTAGCCTTTCTTTACACCAACAACAAACAACTGGAGAAGGAATACAAGGAGACCTTCCCACTCATGATAGCTTCAAAAACAATAAAATACCTAGGAACAAACTTATCCAAAGACACCAAAGATCTCTATAACAAAAATTTAAACCACTGAAGGAGATTGAAGAAGACATCAGAAGATGGAAAGACCTCCCATGCTCATGGATTGAAAAAATTAATATAGTAAAAATGTCCATTCTACCCAAATTGATATACAGATTCAATGCAATCCCAATTAAAATCCCCAAGAGTTTCTTCACAGACTTGGAAAAAATCCTTAAATTCATATGGAAAAACAAAAGACCCCAAATAGCCAAAGCAACCTTCAGCAAAAAGTGCAATACAGGGGGATCACTATACCAGATTTCAAACTATATTACAAGGCTATAGCCATAAAAACAGCTTGGTACTTGCACAAAAACAGACTCATAGACTGATGGAACAAAACTCAAGATCCAAATGTGAGCACATACAATTTCGGCCACCTCATATTTGACAAAGGGGACAAAAAGACTCAATTGAGGAAAGAGCATCTTCAGCAAATGGTGCTGGCAAAACTGGATGACCATTTATAAAATAATAAAATTAAACCTCTACCTCTCACCCTGTACAGAATTCAACTCCAAATGGATCAAAGACCCCATCTTTAAACCCAAAATTCTGAAGGTGATAAAAGAAAACGTTGGTAACAACCTACAAGACATAGGCATAGGACAAGATTTTCTAAATCAAACAGCAACTGCACAGGAAATAAGTCCAACAATTGACAAATGGGATCTCATTAAACTCAAAAGCTTCTGTACAGCAAAAGAAACAATCAATGAAGTGAAGAGAAAACCCACAGAGTGGGAGGAAACCTTCACCAGTGATACATCTGACAGAGCATTAACATCCATAATATATAAACTACTCAAAAAACAAAGACATAAGAAAACAAATGACCCACTCAAGAGATGGAGTAAAGAGCTGAACAAGTGAGGAAATAAAGATGGCTAAGAAATATCTTAAAAAGTGTTCAACGTCATTAATAATTAAGGAAATGCAAATTAAAACCACTCTCAGATATCATTTCACTCTGATAAGACTGGCTAAGATCAAGAACACAAAAGACACCAAATGCTGGAGAGGATGTGGGGAAAGGGGAACACTCATCCACTACTGGTAAGAATGTAAACTCATACAACCACTATGGAAAGCAGTGTGGAGAACACTTACAAGGCTCAAAATGAGTCTACCACCTGACCCGTCATACCGCTCCTGGGTATATACCCACAAGACTCATCCTACAGCAAAGATACATCCACGTCTATGTTTATTGCAGCTCTCTTCACAATAACGAAGAGCTGGAACCAACCCAAATACCTTTCAGCCAATGAGTGGATAGAGAAAATGTGGTATATCTACACAATGGAGCTCTATGCAGCAGTAAAGAAAGATGACATCATGAACTTTACAGGTAAATGGCTGGAACTAGAAGACATTATGCTAAGTGAAGTAATACAGTCCAGAAAAACAATAAATGGTATCCCTCATCTGTGGGTGTTAGCACCAAATATCTAGTAGTAAGGCAAACTGAGAAATGTATATAATTTTTTTCTTTTACCTGAAAGCAACTGTACCATTATAATGTGTATACTTTAATGGGATCTAGAATTAACCTACCACTTATTTTCAGACTTTGTAATTGTGGTATATGGGGGGAGAGTATGTATGCATACTTTAGAGTAATATAAAATTAAAGGGGAAAATGTGAACTCAAAAAAAAAAAAAAAAAAGAAAGACATGTATGGCAGAATGCATGAGCTCCGATGGGGACGGGGCAAGGAAGAAGAATTAGGTCTAAATTTGATTAAGAAATGTTGTATGATGGGGCTGGAGAGATAACTCACCTGTTAAGAGCACTGACTGCTCTTGCAGAGGACCGGGGTTCAATTCCCAACATCCACATGGCAGCTAAGAACCGTCTTTAGTGCCAGGCGTGGTTGTGCATGCCTTTAATCCCAGCACATGGGAGGAAGAGGCAGGTGGATCTCTGTGAGTTCAAGGCCAGCCTGGTCTACATAGTGAGCTCCAGGCCAGGCCAGCTGGGACTAAAGGGAGACCCTGTCTCAAAAATACCAAAAAAAAAAAAAAATTCCGATGACAGCCAGGCATGGTGGTGCACATCTGTAATCCCAGCATTTGGGAAGCAAAGGCAGGGAGAACTCTGTGAGTTAGTTCAAGGCCAGCCTGGTCTACATAGTGAGTTACAGGACATCTACAGGGAGACTCTTTCTCAAAAAGACCAAAAAAAAATTCCAATGAAACAGCCCAGGCTGTCAAGTGTGGTGGTATCGTTTAGTTTCTTTTCACTACCTTTCCACATATATGTGTGTGAGTATGTATGTATGTACATATGTATATATATGTATGTATGTACATATGTATATATATATATATGTATGTATGTATGTATATATGTATTGGATCACATTTTAATCGTATAACTTCAGAGGTGAAAAGACCCTGGCAGGCATTAAATGTAACCGTTTCTCTGAGCTCATGGTAGAAATAATACATTTGGTAGGTGATAAATCAGGCTCAATTCAGTTTTCCTGACTTCATCTTCTCAAGTAAAAACATTTTATTAGTCAATAGATTGCTGACCTGGTATGAATTAGTGTAGGTGGTGGAGGAGAGAGAAATTTTGGCTAAGGAGCCAGAGAAACAGACCATCCTAGTTTGGTTGTCTTGCTGTGTTAAAACACTGACCAAAATCAGGAAACAGTTCATAACCAAGAGAAGTAAGGCAGGAATCTGGAGGATGGGATGGAAGCAGAGACCATGAAGGAATGCTACTTACTGGCTTGATCCCTTGGCCATGTTCAGCCTGCTTTCTAATACAACCCAGGACCACCTACCCAGGAGTGGCACCACCTACAGTGGGCTGGGCCCTCCCATATCACTCAAAAATATGCCTTAGAGACATGCCCACAGACAAATCCAATAGAAACAATTCTCCAACTGAAGTTCCCCCTTTTTTTCCCCTGGTGTGTCAAGTTCACTACTGAAGTCAACCATGACATAGACAATACTTAGAAATTCTCATTTCAAAATGTCAATTCCATCATCATGTCATGCCCTATTATAATTTCCTTTCTCTAAGTCTTAAAAGTGAGGGGCAAAAAATTATGCTGAATGAAAAAACTCATCTCAAAAGGTTATATATGGCATGGTTCCATTTATATAACTTTTTCAAAAGATAAATCATAGATATGAAGAGATTAATGATTGCTAAGGGATAGGAAAAGGGGTTGATGAAATGTTGCACAGAGATCTTTGAAGTGACATGACAGTTCTGTTTGTGACCAACACAGTGGTTCCAAACATGTGCTGATACAGCACAGACATAAACATGCACCCAAATGAGCACAGCTAAAATTGATACAATCTGGGACTAGAGAGATGGCTCATCGGTTAAGAGTGCTGACTGTTTTTGCAGAGGACCCGGGTTCAATTCCCAGCACCCACACGGCAACTAAGAACCATCCTTATGCCGGGCGTGGTGGTGCACGCCTTTAATTCTAGCACTTGGGAGGCAGGGCAGGTGGATCTCTGTGAGTTCAAGGCCAGCCTGGTCTACAGAGTGAGTTCCAGGACAGCTGAGGCTATAGGGAGACCTGTCTCCAAAAAAAAATTTTTTGATACAATCTACATAGGTCAGTGGAGACTATTGATCTCAGTTTCCCAGTTGCGATATGCATACCATTGGATAAACTAGATGAGACATCTTGACATTGCTTCTAACAATAACGAGATTCTGAATGCAAAATATAAACTTTCTCTTTAAAAAAGTCAGTGTCATGGAAGAGAAAAAGTGTTTGTTGATTTTAGACTGGTTTTTCAATACCTTAGCTAAAGTTCAGCATAGAGAGGAAAATCCTAGGACCAAAATATTTCACAGGTATAGCTGGAATTCTGGAAGAAGAGAAGGAAACCTATGAAAAAGCAGAGAAACATGTCCACTATATTCCTTTTGTCCATCTCTAACTTAAATATAAAAGTTAAAATTAGCTGGGCATGGTACCACACGCCTTTAATCCCAGAGCTCAGGAGGCAGAAGCAGGCAGATCTTTGTGAGTTCAAGGCCAGCCTGGTTCCAGGCCAGCTGGGGGACTAAAGGGAGACCCTGTCTCAAAAATACCAAAAAAAAAAAAAAAGTTAAAATTCAGGCTGAGCATGGTGACACATCCTTATAATCTCAGAATTTGTGAGGTTGAGACAGAAGAATGAGGAATTTAAAGCCAACCTTGGCTACACAGTGAGTTTGAGGAGTACCCATGTTGCATGAGATCCCATCTTAAAAAAGAAAAACAAAATTGAAGTTCAGGAATCATCACATGTGAGGTAAGAGGTAATGTTGTACTGTCTGCACTCTTATGTGGGTCTAATTCATGTCCCTCCTGTTTGTCACCCAAGGAAACCTTGTTAATTGAACCCCTATTAGATGCCAAGCTCATTAACTATTTTTGCTTCCATGTTTCACTGTGTCAAAAATTATATAAGTTACCAATTAAAGATCTTTAGTACAGCTCTTTTAATGTATTGATGTAGATGTAGAATGATTAATTCCTCTCTCAAATCACATCAAGTTCTTTGGAGACATTGTATATATCATTTATTATTTGACTTGGATTTAATACAAAATATTTCTCCTTCATCAATGCTTTTACTGATCAATCATAGGTCTTAACTCTGTGATTCACCTTCTACCTGAAACATGAGTCATCCACATCCTATGTATGTCAAAGCCATCATGGGCTCCACTCAATCACAAGCCTTGATACACTAATTGTATCTATAACTATTAATTTTCCAGTTGTGTAATATTATCCCAGTAAGATAACAAAAGAAATGAGGTAGTGAGAGCTAGATGGAACAATAGCAGGCAGACTGGAGGAGAGAGGGGAGGAAAAGAGGAGAGAGGGAAGAGGAAAAGGGGAGAAAGAAGGAGAGAGGAAGAGAGAGGAGAGACAGAGAATATCAATGTACTGTAATAAGAGAAAGTATTAAACTAGATGAGATTCCGGATATACCTGAAAAATATGGGTTTTTTTCATATCCTGTAGGATCTTGGTCCAAAGATGCCAACAAAGATGTTTGTTATTAAAGCTTAAATAACCATGAATGATTTGCACTTTCAGAGGCAGCTCCTGAAGGCAAATTATGAACAAAAAGTAAAGCATCCTTGACATAGCAGTGTAGATTGTTCTGGGTCATGTAGAGACTTATACTCAACCTGTGCCTTAAACCTAATCTGGGTTATAAGAGAACATGAAGAGTGTGTGCTCCCAAGCCATTGCCCACTAAGAAACTAATTAGGAAAGTTATCTTATTGTGCTTATGAGTCTTTACTTCAGCAAGGCATGGTAGGGCACCGCAGATTCTTGACCTCTGTTCCATGTCTGGAGCTTATGCTTGGGAGGTTCACACAGCTGGGGGTGACTGGAACAATTCAAGTGGTACTTGAAGTCTGGATCTTGTCTCCTCAACTTGACAGCTGCTGGGTCTGGAAGGTTTAAAAACAATTCCTTCACTCTCATGCCTGGCATTTGGGCTAAGATCACTGAAGCAGGTAGAGTTTACCTATAGCTCTCTCAGCACAACCTTGCTACATGGCCAGCTTAAGCTTCCTACAACAGGGTTGTTCTGGGTTATCTTCATCTTTGAGTAGCAACAGCTCATCTCTTCTATGTGTATAATTCAAAGCTGTCACATGTTTCTATAACCACAGGCCTTTTTTATCAACATTGTATTAAACCCTACTGACGTGGTCTCAATGTCTTTAGCCCCCTAAAAGTCATATATTGAGATCTAATTCTGGTATTAAGGGACAGAGCCTTTATATCTCATGAGTGGATCTGTGACCTTATAAAGAAACCTGGGGCCCCAATTGGTACATCTACAATGCAAGCCATACCTAAGGCTCAGGTAACATCACAGAAGAGGGGGCAGAAAGATTATAAGATCCATAAGACCCCATAAGAATCCCTGCTGTTGGATAGTGTCTTCTAGACATGATAGGGAAGCTGCGCCCATGAAGACTCAACAATATGGTTGACTAAACAAGACTTGCACAATGACAACACCAGTTGACATCTACATGGATGCAGGAAATTTCACAAGGCCCCACTCCTAGATGCTACAGGCAACCAATGACTGCTGAGAAAGGAAGATTCAGTTTTTATCAGAGACCAGCTCCATGATAGGTTTTCCAATCCAAAGTAGTCGTCCCTAAACACATATACATACTACCACCACTAAATGGACTCAATAATAATTATAAAGAAGGCATCATGAACTTGAAAGGGAGGGAGAGGACATAGACGGTGAGTGGAAATTATAAAAGACCCAGTACTCATTTATGAAATTCTCAAAAAATATAAAAGCTACACTAGCTAACAAAATAATTTAAAAAAGAAAGAAATGGACTGGAGAGATGGCTCAGAAGTTAAGAGCACTGACTGATCTTGCAGAGGACCGAGGTTCAATTCCCATCACCCACATGGCGGCTGAGAACTGTCTTAGGCCGGGCATGGTGGCACGCTCATTTAATCCCAGCACTCGGGAGGCAGAAGCAAGCAGATCTCTGTGAGTTCAAGGCGAACCTGGTTTACATAGCAACCTCCAGGCCAGCTAGGACTAAAGGGAGACCCTGTCTCAAAAAAAAAAAAAAATCAATCAACTACCTAATTCTAAGTGTGAAACTCCCAGTGGAAAAACATAAAACCCAATACGAGAGACTTTCTTACCTCCCCTCCATAGAACAAGGAGAAATATGATGATGATGAGGTTGTTCTCTAACTGTAAATTGGAGCCAACTTATATAGAGGTAATCTCTTATAAAACCAGTAAAACTGCCTTCTTTAATTGACTAATAGACATAGGAACTGTGAAAAGCATTATTCTCTATTCAGATCCAAATATAATACTAAAGCCTCCTTAAGCTGTGCACTTAAGCAAAATATATTAATACAGGAGAGCTCTGATATCAGCAATGGATTATTCTGCCAAGGAGATGTTGGTCAGGGGATCCAAGACCCCCCAACAGGGAAAGGCTTCCTGCCTGTAAACTGGGATACCTGCAAGAAGAGAGGCGATAAGGCCCTCCTGTCGAAGACCTGATGTAAACATGGGAAAGATGTATTGAGACCGCACTTGCAAGTGTACAGTTGGTCTTTGGAATACCAGAGAGTGTTACCAAAGGCCACTAAACCAATAAAGCAAATATAGGCCTCTTTGAGTCAAGCAAGACTCCTCCATCAGCACCTCACCTGCCTGGAAATACTGTGCAGCAATGGCAGCCATATACCTGTATATCCCAAATCTAATTTTCTATTAGCTCTCTCCTTGGAGTAATAACTCACGGCTGATGCCACAAGCTTACATCCTCTAGTGGTTAGGAGATGTTATAAGCCACAGTAAGACCTTGTCATATTTTATAGAAAAAAAAAAACATAATTCATGGATTAACATACCATCCAAACATCTGTGTCTATACCAAAGTAACCTACTATAACAATTAGTACTGTTTAAATACCTATATATCTAATTGCTTTTGCTTCATTAGTAGGATTGAAAGGTTATTCCTGGACAAACTGTCAGCCCATGAAAGGAAACAGCCAGAATTGACCAGAGTCCAAAACAACAGCTCCAGAGAAAGTAGATTGTTTTGCTTCTCGTCTACCTGTGCCCCTTTTCTAAGCCTAAGGAACAATCTGTGGAAGAGGGGGCATGGTAGAATGTAAGGGCTGTGATTGGGGTGAATGGTGAAACTACAGCAATATAGTCTGGACACTTATTTGATCAACTTGATTGAACATACAAGCCCCCCCAACTGGATGGTGGGAGCCTTGGGCTGTGTAGGTTTGGGCACAACTGCTTGCAAATTGGTTTTACATGAAGGATGCTTGTACTCATAAATTATTACATATTGTTAAAAATGAAAAAAATAAAGAAGTAATAGGAAAAAAAATTTTAAAACCCACAAAACACAAGAAATCATGTCTCCTCCAAAAATTACAAATCCCACAGGAATGGCTCCCATGAGAGTGAATTAGATGAAATTCCAGAACAGGAATTCAAAAGAATGATTATACATTTGTTCAAAGAAATCAAAGAGGAAAAAGAAAGAAAGAAAGAAAGAAAGAAAGAAAGAAAGAAAGAAAGAAAGAAAGAAAGAAAGAAAGAAAAGAGAAGAAGGAGAAAAAATGAGGAGAGGAGTTGTGACTGCCTAAGGGTCTGTTTACCACTTCAGCTATGTGAAGACAGAAAACATGAAGCAGTGAGCAAGCCTCAAAACATTGAATCTGCCTGTACCTTTATCTTGGATTTTGCACTCTAGAACTATGATGCAGGAGAATCCATTGTTTATACACTACTCTTCTAAAGCATTTTGTCATAGTTCCCTAAATACGCCAAGACACTTAGTTTTCATTGAATGCTAAAACTGACTCTTGACAAATAGTACTATAACATAATAAGTGTTTTATCTAAATTAGGCAACACGCCCATGACAGATTCAGGATCAAGCTGAAACGAACTTGAATCACATTTCACCATAGTTTCAATCTGAGCTAAATGAGTTAGATTTGCCAGATAAAGGGCTGAACAGTCATGTTTGGAAATAATAATGTAAAAAAAAAAATGTTTCTCACAGTACATACCGAGCAAAATTACCTACAGCATTTCAACACCACCAGTCTCCTTTCAAAGAATGCAAATAACCAGCTAAGTACGGATGCCAGTATGGGTCAGCAGGGCTGTTCCCTTCCACAGGAGACATAGTTCCAGGCTCTCATCTTCATCTGCAAAAGTGACTGATCATCAGCTAGGCATGGGGCATATCTCAGCACTCAGGAAGCTAAAGCAGAAGAATCACAGCCTAGGCTACATAGTGAGTTGGAGACCAACCTGGGTTACATATGGAAACCCAGTCCCAAAAAAACAAAACAAATTTTTCTTGTCCTTTGGGTATCACTTTTGTCCTCAAAATCTTTTTAAGAGCCAGATAAATTGTTTAAGTCAGGTGTGCCAAGGTGTAGAGTGCCTTCCAGAAGTTTACTGCAACCATTGGAAGATAATCATTTGCTTCAAAGGATCCTCTAGAACACTGATTTCATTTCTAAGGTGTAATTGTTCTGATAAGAATGCCAGGCGCCTCACTAGACCTGATGAAATGATGTGAAAATGATGTGAATTCATCCTGGAGTTGGTACAGTGCAGTAGATGAAAGCAGGCTCTGGAGCTGCCAGGGCTTAACTTCTAGTTTCAACACTTACTAGTTGTACAACTTTGGACATGTTACTTAACCTTTCTGTACTTCTATCTCTTCTCTGTAGAGTGGAAAATATAAAAGCTCCCTCACTGCCAAATTGTTTTGATGGTTAAATAAGATAATCTTTGCAAAGAATACAGTTAATCCTTAAAAGAAGCACTCCATTGATGACAGTTGAGAAAGCTCATTCACAGTTGGCTTATTCCCAAAGGTTTAAACAAACCAACTGAGAGAATAATATATTATATATGTAGACCAATACCATAGTTGTGATGTCTTTGAAAAATAATGAACAAATCAAGTAACTCCTGATCAAAGAACATTATTTGCTGATTCTCATTCATAATTACTATTAGTTCAAATCAAGCTGGAAGACTAAACACCGAGAAGTGACAGTTATGAGTAGGGAAAAAGGAAAGAAGTCACCCACTTAAGCAAAATGGGGGCCAGAGGGTGGCTCAGTTGTTAAGAGCACTGGCTACACTTGCAGAGGGCCCAGGCTTAGTTCCAAGCACCCACATGGTGGCTAAAACCATCTGGAATTCCTGTTCCAGGGAATCTGGTGCCCTCTTCTGTCCTCTATGGGCATTGCATACATCTGGTGCACTTACATACAAGCAAGCAAAACACTCATACACATAAAATAAAAATAACTAAATAAAAAGGTTTTGGGGGTGAATCCTTTTGAGACAGGGTCTCCCTTTAGTCCCACCTATCCTGGAGGTCAGTATGAAGACCAGGCTGGCCTTGGACTCACAGAGATCTGCCTGCCTCTGCCTCCCGAGTGCTGGGATCAAAGGTGTCTGCCACCATGCCCTGCTCAAAAAAAATTTTTAAAGAAGCAAAATAATGTGGATTCTCTGTTAGTTACCTATATTTCCCTCTGGGTTGTATTTTCTGGATAAGCAAGAGCTACATCTTTGCACCTTACTTAAATTCCCATCTCTTACAGATTGTCTGACACAGTTATTTGACACGTTTTTTAAGTTACATATTTATTTACTTATTTTTATGTGTATGAGTGTTTTGCCTGTGTGTATATAAATTCACCTGTGTTATGCAATGCCAGTAGAAGCCAGAAGAGGGGGACAGAACCCCTGAAAGTGGAGTTACAGATGATTATTAGCCACCATGTGAGTGTTGGGAACTGAACCCAGGTCCTGTACAAAAGCAGCCAGTGCTCTTAACCACTGAACAATCTCTCCAGCCCCTGCTCAAAACATTTTAAAAAGAATTAGTACTAGCCTGGGCATGGTGGCGCACACCTTTAATCCTAGCACTTGGGAGGCAGAGGCAGGTGGATCTTTGTGAGTTCAAGGCCAGCCTGGTCTACAGAATGAGTTCCAGGACAGCTGGGACTACAGGGAGACCCTACCTCGAAAAAGACAAAAAAAAAAAGTACTAAAAGTCTTGAGTTGCAGAGTGGATTGTATAAAACAAAAGACATTTATACATGTAACTCAGTAACTGAGTTACTGGACTTATAGGCTGATTTTCAATATGCTTATATTAAGTTATAAAGTATGGGTTTTGTTGTTGTTGTTGTTGTTGTTGTTGTTGTTGTTTTGAGACAGGTCTCCCTATAGCCCCAGATGGCCTGGAACTCACTCTGTAGACCAGGTTGGCCTTGAACTCACAGAGATCCACCTCCCGAGTGCTAGGATTAAAGGCCAGTGCCACCATACCTGGCTTAAAGATGGTTCTTGTACAGGGTGAGAGGTAGGGGTTTAATTTCATTCTTCTACAGGTAGTGATCCAGTTTTGCAACACCACTTGCTGAAGATGCTGTCTTTCCTCCATTGTGTCTTCTTGGCCCCCTTGTCAAATATGAGGTGGCTGAAATTGTATGAGCTCAGGTTTGGATCCTCAGTTTTGTTCCATTGGTCAACTGGTCTGTTTTTGTGCCAGTACCAAGCTGTTTCTACGACTATAGCCCTGTAGTATAGTTTGAAGTCTGGTATTGAGATCCCCCCTGTATTGCTCTTTTCGCTCAGGGTTTCTTTGGCTATTCGGGGTCTTTGTTTTTCCAAATGAAATTAAGGATTTTTTTTCCAAGCCTGTGAAGAAACTCTTGGGGATTTTGATTGGAATTGCATTAAATCTGTACAAGAGTTTGGGTAGAATATACATTTTTACTATATTTTCCCAATCCATGAGCATGGGAGGTTTGTCCATCTTCTGATGTCTTCCTCAATTTCCTTCTTCAGGGGTTTAAAATTTTTGTTGTAGAGATCCTTGGTGTCTTTGGTTAGATTTGTTCCTAGGTATTTTATTGTTTTTGAGGTTACCGTGAGTGGGAATGTCTCCTTGTATTCCTTCTTCAGTTGCTTGTTGTTGGTGTAAAGAAAGGCTATTGATTTTTCTAGATTTATTTCATATCCTGCCACTTTACTGAAGCTCTTAATTGTTTCTACGAGTTTTCTGGTGGAGTTCTTAGCATCCCTTAAGTAAACGATCATGTCATCAGCAAAAAGGGATAGCTTGATTTCCTCTTTTCCTATTAGAACTCCTTTAATTTCCTTTTCTTACCTTATTGCCGTAGCAAGGGTTTCAAGCACTATATTGAAAAGGGGTGGCGACAGGGGGCAGCCTTCCCAAGTTCCTACCTTTATGGGGAATGATTCTGTCATTTCCCCATTTAGGATGATATTCACTGTGTGTTTCCTGTATATGGCTTTGATTACATTGAGGAATGATCCCTCCAATCCAATTCCCTCTAGGACTTTAAGCATGAAGGGATGCTGGATTTTGTCAAAGGCTTTTTCCATGTCAATTGAGATGATCGTATGGTTTTTGTCTTTCAGTCCATGTATATGTTTGATGATATTTATTGTTTTTCATATGTTGAACCGTCCCTGCATTTCTGGTATGAATCCAACTTGGTCATGGTGGATGATCTTCTTGATGTTGGTCTGTATGCGATTTGCAAGTATTTTATTCAGAATTTTTGCATCTGTGTTCGTTAAGGAAATGGGTCTATAGTTCTCTTTTTTGGTTGTATCTTCACCTGGTTTTGGTAATAGCATGATGCTGACTTCATAGAAGGAATCTGGGAGAACTACCTCCATTTGTATCCTTCTAAACAATTTGAGTAGTAATGGTTATAAGTCTTTTTGAAATATTTTATAGAATTCTGTGGTGAAACCACCTGGGCCTGGGCATTTTTTGGTTGGGAAGCTTCTTATTACATCTTCAATTTCTTCATATATTATTGGTCTATTTAGGCTGTCGATGTCATCTTGGTTGAGCTTTGGCCATTCCCAGGATTTCAGATATTCATCCATTTCTTCTAGGTTTTCAAACTTAGTAGAGTATAGGTTTTTGAAGTATTCCCGTATGATTGTCTGGATCTTTTCATTGTCTGTTGTGATATTTCCCCTTTCATCACAGATTCTATTGATTTGGAGTTGTTCCTTCTTTCTTTTGGTTAACTGGGATAGAGGTCTGTCTGTCTCGTATATTGTCTCAAAGAGACAAAACCAAATGAACCCTAAATGCAGCAGACAGGAAGAAATAACAAAAAACAAAGCAGAGATCAATGAAATAGAAACAAAGAAAACCATACAAAAAATCAATGAATCCAAAAGTTGGTGCTTTGAGAGAATAAACAAGATAGACAGACCCCTAGCCCAGTTAACCAAAAGAAAGAAGGAACAATTCCAAATCAATAGAATCTGTGATGAAAGGGGAAATATCACAACAGACAATGAAAATATCCATCTCTCGACCTGTACAAAAGTCAATTCCAGATGGACCAAAGACCTCAACGTGAAACCCAAAACTCTGGAGGTGATAGAAGAAAAACTTGGCAGCAGACTACAAGACATAGGCATAGGAAAAGATTTCCTAATTAGACAGCAGCTGCACAAGAATTAAGGTCGACAATTGACAAATGGGACCTCATTAAACTCAAAAGCTTCTGTACATCAAAAGAAACAATAAAGGAACTGAAGAGAAAACCCATGGAGTAGGAGGAAACCTTCACTGCAGATACATCTGACAAAGCATTGATTTCCAGAGTATACAAACTACTCAAAAAACAAAGAAGAAATAAAACAAATGAATCACTCAAAAGATGGAGCAAAGAACTGAATAGAGACTTCACAGAGGAGGAATTAGAGATGGCTGAGAAAACTGTTCAACATCACTAATAATTAGGGAAATGCAAATTAAGACCACTTTAAGATGTCATCTCACTCCAATAAGACTGGCCAGGATCAAGAAAACAAATGATACCAAGTGCTGGAGAGGCTGTGGGGAAGGGAACATTCATCCACTGCTGATGGGAATGTAAACTTGTACAGCCACTATGGAAAGCAGTGTGGAGAACCCTTGGAAAACTCAAAATAAGCTTGCCATTTGGCCCAGTCATACCACTCCTGGGTATATACCCACAAGTCTCATCTTACTGCAGAAATACATGCACAGCTATGTTTATTGCAGCTCTGTTCACAGTAGCAAAAAGCTGGAACCAACCCAAATGCTCCTCAACTGACGAGTGGATAGAGAAAATGTGGTACATGTACACAATGGAGTTCTATGCAGCAGTAAAGAAAGACAATATCATGAGCTTTGCAGGTAAATGGATGGAGCTAGAAGATATTATGTTAAGTGAAGTAACACAGTCCCAGAAAAAACAAACGATGAATGGTATCCCTAATCTGTGGATGCTAGCATCAATAATACAGTTGTAAATATTTCTTGTCTAAAGGGATGCATATTGAAAGAACAACAACAGAAAGACTGCATCAGAAAACTGACTGAAATGGTGAATCTGCAGGGGTGGGGGAGTTTGGAGAGGGACACAGGTCCATATTCAATTAATGTATATTTAACTGATGTGAGTTCAACAAGTATCCAATTTTGCCCAAACTCTATCTACAAGTTACATGGTATTTTAGGACTGAGTAAAAGTAAATATGTCTATATTAAACAACATTGGTTTAAAGGTTTTGATAAAAATGGTGATACATCTGAGTTCATTGGAAATATAAATTGTTGTTGTTCATATTTGTTTTACTTAAAATCTGTATAACAATAACTTTGGGATTAACATACACAAATGTTCTCTATAATTTTTGTGTTATACAGTAACATCTTGGAACATTCTCTTTTACCTATAGGATAATTTAACTTAAGGAATTAAGTTTACTTCCCAAATTAACAACATACAGTCACCCAAAACAGCTTGGATAAATTTAATGAAATTTACACCTTGATTCCTGCCTATAGGTATGTGTACTACAACTGCCTTTTTGAGACTCATTGGTCAAAAAATAAAAAACCTAAAATAAAAAAGGGGGGATACAGTTATATATTAAACTTTTTTGCCAAAATTTTTTCAATTTACTCTTAAAACTAACTATGGGGCCGGGCATGGTGGCACAGGCCTTTAATCCTAGCACTCAGGAGGCAGAGGCAGGTGGATCTTTGTGAGTTCAAGGCCAGCCTGGTCTACAGAGTGAGTTCCAGGACACCTGGGGCTACAGGGAGACCCTGTCTCAAAAAGACAAAAAACAATAAATAAAAAATAAATAAATAAATAAATAAATAAATAAATAAAAACTAACTATGAGGAAAAGATTTGTGTGTTTCCACAGGTCAAAACGTCACCAACTTAACGGCTGAGAAAGAAATGATACAGCCATTCATTATGTAGGATGTACCAAGAAATACCAGCAGAGAAGTTGGCCCATCTAAACATTAAAAGGAGGAAAAGCCTCAGACTGCTACAGGCATCAAACATCTCTGTGGATCCTATTTGTAACAACTATTTATAATGAGTCCTAATGAACCTTACCTTCTAGGTGCCACAAAGTTTTAATATGAGAGAGTTTCTTACCTCCTTTTCATAGAACAAAGAAAAATATTATCATAATGAAGTCATTCTCTAACTGTAAATTAGACGGGCTGAACGTATTAATAGAGCCAAGAGCACTGGTCGACAGTCATCAAATGAAATGCTCGAAGGGCTGGTGGTTGACGGAATACGATTCGGGCCGCGTGGGTTACATTCGAGGGGGCGCGTTCGACATATTGCGAGAAGTAGGTGAAGCAGCAGCACTTAGTGTGACGGATGTTTGTTAGAGGGCCAGGTGGATCTTTGGTGAGTCCTCATATGGGTCCGGAGAGGCGCTGGTCATGAACGGGAGTAGTTCCAGGGACGATGATGCGGCATAGTAGGAAGGTACCCTGTCTTGGGAAAGACGACACGTTATAGAATCACAGAGAGAGATGAGGAGAAGAGAGAAACAGCATTGAAAAGAAGGAGATTATTATGCAGAATACATGTGGTACATGACCTATCGCTTTTCTGTGACTCTCTCTGCTTTCTCTCTCGTGAACATTTTATATTTGATTTATTTCTGTATGTGTATGAATGTAGCTCTTGCATGCAAAGTCTGTGCACCCGTGTCGCGCAATGCCGCGGAGGCCAGACGGGGCGTCGGATTCCCCTGGAACTGGAGCTCTCCTGGAATTGGAGTTTCAGAACGGTTCTTCCGGCCGTCATGTGGGTGCTGAGGATCGAACCGGGTCCTCTGCAGAGGCGTCGGCGCTCTTAACCGCTAAGGGCCATCTCTCCAGCCCCTAAAAACCTGGCTTTCCTTAATTGACTAACAGACATAGGAAACTGTAGAAAAGGATTATTCTCTATGTGGAACCAAATATAATACTAGAGTCTCTTTAAGCTGTGATTTAAGCAAAATATATTAATACAGGAGAGGCTTTGTATCAGCAATGGATTATTCTGTCAAGGAGATGTTGGTTAGGGGACTCCAAGCCCCCCCAAAGGTAAAGGTCTTCTTGCCTGTAAACTGAGAATACTGCAAGAAGAGAGGCTGTAAGGCCTGCTGTCGAAGACCTGATGGTAAGCATGGGAAAGATGTATTGAGACCACACTTGCAAGTGTACAGTTGGTCTTCTGGAATACCAGAGAGTGTTACAAAGGCCACTAAACCAATAAGCAATATTGGTCTCCTTGAGTCAAGCAATGTCCTCCGTCAGCATCAGCTACACTCACCTGCCTGGAAATACTGTGGCAGCAGTGGCAGCCATATGTCTGTATATCAAATCTAATTGGCTATTAGCTCTCTCCTTGGAGGAATAACTCATGGCTGATGCCACAAGCTTAAATCACTCTGTTGGTTAGGAGATGTTATAAGCCACAGTAGACCTTGTCATATTTACAGAAAAATGTAATTCGTGGATTAGCATACCATCCAAACATCTGTGTCTACACCAAAGTAAACCTACCATAAAAATTAGTACTGTTTAAATACCTATATCTAATTGCTTGTGCTTCATTAGTAGGATTGAAAGGTTATTCCTGGATGGACAAACTGTCAGCCCATGAAAAGAAACAGCCAGAACTGGTCAGAGTCCAAAACTACATCTCCAGAGAAAGTAGATTGTTTTGCTTCTCATCCACCTGTGCCCTTTTTCTAAGCCTAGAGAACAATCCGAAGAAGAGGGGGCATGATAGAATGTAAGGGCTGCGACTGGGGTGAATGGTGAAACTACAGCAATATAGACTGGAAGCTTATTTGATCAACTTGATTGTACATACAAGCCCCTCCAGCTGGATGGTGGGAGTCTTGGGCTGTGTGGGTTTGGGCACAGCTGCTTGCAAATTGGTTTTACATGAAGGATGCTTGTACTCATAACTTATTACTTATTGTTAAAAAAATGAAATAAAAGAAAGTAAAAAAACTTTTTTATTTTAATTTTTTTATTTATTATTTTCTCTTGTGTATGAATGTACTGTCTTCATGTAGGTTGGTGCACCAGTGTCATGCAATGCTGCAGACGTCAGAAGAGGGTGTCGGATTCCCCTGGAACTGGAGTTAAAGACGGTTCTTTTTTTTTTTCTATTACTTCTTCATTTTTTTTCATTTTTTAATAATATGTAATAATTTATCAGTACATGCATCCTTCATGTAAAACCAATTTGCAAGCAGTTGTGCCCAAACCCGCACAGCCCAAGGCTCCCACCATCCAGCTGGGGGGGCTTGTATGTTCAATCAAGTTGATCAAATAAGTGTCCAGACTATATTGCTGTAGTTTCACCATTCACCCCAATCACAGCCGTTACATTGTACCACGCCCTCTCTTCTGCAGATTGTACCCTAGGCTTAGAAAAGGGGCACAGGTGGACAAGAAGCAAAACAGTCTACTTTCTCTGGAGCTGTTGTTTTGGACTCTGGTCAATTCTGGCTGTTTCCTTTCATGGGCTGACAGTTTGTCCAGGAATAACCTTTCAATCCTACTAATGAAGCAAAAGCAATTAGATATATAGGCATTTAAACAGTACTAATTGGGGGGGTTTTTTGTTTTTTTATTTTATTTATTTATTTTCTATGTGTATGAATGTACTGTCTGCATGTAGGTTTGTGCACCCGTGTCGCGCAATGCCGCGGAGGTCAGAAGAGGGTGTCGGATTCCCCTGGAACTGGAGTTCTCCTGTAATTGGAGTTACAGACGGTTCTCAGCCACCTTGTGGGTGCTGCGGATCGAACCCAGGTCCTCTGCAAGAGCAGTTGGCGCTCTTAACCACTAGGCCATCTCTCCAGCGCCTAAACAGTACTAATTGTTATGGTAGGTTACTTTGGTAGAGAAACAGATGTTTGGATGGTATGTTAATCCATGAATTACGTTTTTTCTGTAAAATATGACAGGGTCTTACTGTGGCTTATAACATCTCATAACCACTAGAGGATGTAAGCTTATGGCATTAGCCATGGGTTATTCCTCCAAAGAGAGAGCTAATAGCCAATTAGATTTGGGGTGTACAGGCATATGGCTACCACTGCTGCACAGTATTTCCAAGCAGGTGAGGTGTAGCTGGTGCTGACAGAGGAGTCTTGCTTGACTCAAGGAGACCAAAGATGGTTCTTAGCTGCCATGTGGGTGCTGGGAATCGAACCTGGGTCAGCTGAAAGAGCAGTCGGCACTCTTAACCACTAAGCCATCTCTCCAGCCTCAAAGTTATAAAATGTTCAAGAGCAAACCAAAACAAACTGAATGGTGAACCCTGGCCAAATCTATGCATGCAACATTCTTTGTGTGTGTGTGTGTGTGTGTGTGTGTGTGTGTGTGTGTGTGTGTGTGTCTTTGAGACAGGGTCTCCCTGTAGCCTCAGCTGTCCTGGAACTCACTCTGTAGACCAGGCTGGCCTTGAACTCACAAAGACCCGCCTGCCTCTGCCTCCCAAGTGCTAGGATTAAAGGCATGCGCCACCATGCCCAGCTGCAACATTCTTTATAACTAAGAAAACTGTTGTATATGCTTAATAAAGATTTCATCATTTTAGAAATCTTTTTAACAACTTTTATAACATTCACTTGGCTCTAAAACATATACCCAGATGATTTTATTTTTGGTCTTTTTGAGACAGAGTCTCCCATTAGTCCCAGCTGTCCTGGAACTTACTATGTAGACCAGGCTGGCCTTGAGCTCAAAGAGATCCACCTGCCTCTGTCTCCCGAGTGATAGGATTACAGGTGTGCACCACCACACCTGGCTAGCTTATCTGCTTTCAGGATTAAATGCATGTGCCACCATGCCTGGCTTCCTTTTTGTATTCTTTATAGAATCTGGTACATAGAAGAAACTTCATATATATTATTTAATTTATTTATTAATACTATATTTTCTAAATGAGTCTCCTCTTCAGGCATATATGTCCATGAAGAAAACCATCTTTATCTAATCCTCATCTTCTAATAAGCATGCAATGGCCTGGGAAGGCTGCATAGATGGCTTCTCATTGTCCTCTGGCAATGTCTGCCTTCATACCTATTCCTTGCCATTCTCTGTCTCTCGAGCTGAGAATAAACTGCATTTAATAAACTGGTTAACCAGAAATTCTTTGAGAGGTTCAAAAAAATAAAACCAACTTCAGATTTCTTGGTAACCTGTTATTCAAAAGAGCAATTCTAAGTGAAAAATTCTTTGTCTGAGGAGTGAGGGATCAATGTAAAAGCAGGCAGGCTGCAAGGGCTTCAGTGGTGACTCTTTTCTCTGATTTTTTGATTGCTACATTCTAAACATGATATTATCTTGTCTTTGAGTTGTAATTTGTTTTGATTAAAGATTGATGCTTTCTTTAGTAAATATTTATAACCTTGAAATAGATACCTAGACTGCTAAAAATACATGATTTTTAACAATAGTTATTATGCTTGTTTAAGCTTTCAATAAAACATAAATTAAATGATTTTCATAAACATGTGCATCTCTGCAACCAAGATTGAGTGGTTAACATACCTCCATGCAAGAGTGATTTATGCAAAGCCACTGCCCTAAAGGGTGAATGAAATCCTTATTTCTGCTCAATCTATTCTACAGTCTAATTCTCTGAAAAACAAATACTTTTTTTTTATTTTTTGGTCTTTTTGAGACAGTGTCTCCCTGTAGCCCCAGCTGGTCTAGAACTCACTTTGTAGATTTGGGATATACAGGCATATGGCTGCCTCTGCTGCACAGTATTTCCAGGCAGGTGAGGTGTAGCTGGTGTTGACGGTGGAGTCTTGCTTGACTCAAGGAGACCCGTATTTGCTTTATTGGTTTTGGTTTAGTGGCCTTTGGTAACACTCTCTTGTGTTCCAGAGGCCATCTGTACACTTGCATGTGTGGTCTCAATACATCTTCCCCATGTTAACGTCAGGTCTTCAGCAGCAGGGCCTTATCACCTCTCTTCTTGCAGATATCCCAGTTTAGAGGCAAGGAGCCTTTACCTTTTGTGGGGCCTTAGATCCCCTGGCCAACAGCTCCCTGGTAGAATAATCCATTACTGATGTCAGAGCTCCTGTATTGATATATTTTGCTTAAGTGCATAGTTTAAGGACTTTAGTATTATATTTGGTTCTGAACAGAGAATAATCCTTTTCACAGTTCTTATGTCTATTAGTCAATTAAAGAAGGCAGTTTTACCAGTTTTATAAGAGATTACCTCTATAATAGTTGTCTCCAATTTACAGTTGGAGAGCGACCTCATCATCGTCATATTTCTTCTTGTTCTGGGGGGGAGGCAAGAAAGTCTCTCACATCAAAAACCCTGGCTCTCTCCTTGGAGGAATAACCCATGGCTGATGCCACAAGCTTACATCCTCTACAGGTTAGGAGATGTCATAAGCCACAGTAAGACCCTGTCATATTTAACAGGAAAAAATGTAACTCATGGATCAACATATTATCTAAACATATGTGTCTATACCAAAGTAACCTACCATAACTATTAATGCTGTTTAAATACCTATATATCTAATTGCTTGTGCTTCATTAGTAGGATCGAAAGGTTATTCCTGGACAAACTATCAGCCCATGAAAGGAAACAGCCAGAATCGACCAGAGTCCAAGACAACAGCTCCAGAGAGAGTGGACTGTTCTGCTTCTCATCCACCTATGCCCCTTTTCTAAGCCCAGGGAATAATCTGCGGAAGAGGGGGCGTGGTAGAATGTAAGGGCTGCGATTGGGGTGAATGGTGAAACTACAGCAATGTAGTCTGGACCCTCATTTGATCAACCTGATTGAACATACAACCCCTCACCACACGCTGGAAGGTGGGGTTGTGGGGGTTTTGGCACAACAGCCTGCAAATTGGTTTTACATGAAGGATGCTTGTACTCATGGATTATCACTTATAGCTAAAAAATGGAAAAAAAAACTGAGAGAAATATGCAGGACAGTTATGGCAGAATGTATGATCTGGGATGGAGTGGGGGTGGGTGGGAAGGGAAAGGGAAATATGCCTGAACTGAATTGGAAAATGATGTATGAAATGCACAAAGCATCAATAAAAAAAATAATAATAATAAATAAATTAAAAAAAATAAAATTAAGCTTCAGGAACTGGAAAAAAAAAAAAAAGAACTCACTTTGTAGACCAGGCTGGCCTTAAACTCACAGATATCCACCTGCTTCTGCCTCTGCCTCCCGAGTGCTGGTATTAAAGGTGTGCATCACCACACCCCACAGAGATACTTATTTTTAACTATGAGCTCATATTTTCATATGAATCAATATTTATGTATTCTTCCTCTTACATAAGAAAAGACATTTTAATGTATGAAATGTTTTATTTCTTAGAAAATGTGTGGCTTTCTTTTTTGTTAAGAAAAGATTAAGCATTTATAACACCAGATTCGAAAAAGAATGGTATTGTGTACATTTCTTAATGTACGAATAAATTAGCTAGGGAGTAACAGTGACTTTTCTCCTTCAACAGTCACCAGCTTTGATTTTTTTTCTTTTTGCTTTCCTTTATAGAAACTTCAAGAAACAACCACAACATGCAAAACTAAAAAAGAAATCACACTCCATAAACATCTGTCCATAGAAGAATCCACAGCCTTCAAGTGGACCATGAAATCTGCTTTGAAATGTCACCTGGGCACTCAAAAGCTGTCTTAACAAATACAAAATGTCCTCATATTGTGGTTCTGGATTAGCTTTTGCATAATATTTATCACCAGCAAGATATATAGCAAACCCGAGTCTCAACTTAGAAGCTGAAGCTGAAAGGTAATACAAAGAATCATGAATGGAGATCTTGAAGGAAAAAAAAAAAGGATGGAAGGGGAAGACAGACAACATGAAGATACTTTCAAAGAACTAAGTGTAATGAACAAGCAGTAAAATGGAAAGAAGTGCTGGACATGGTGGCGTACGCCTTTAATCCCAGCACCTGGGAGGCAGAGGCAGGCGGATCTCTGTGAGTTCAAGGCCAGCTGGGACTAAAGGAATACCCTGTCTCAAAAAGACCAAAAAAAAAAAAAAAAAAAAAGGATGGAAAGAAGTATATAGTTTTTTAAAAAGTGAAAGCAGAGCTGCTCTATGATCTAGCTATATTACTGTTGAGCATAAACCAGGTCAGCATACTACATAAATACTGGCACATCTATGGTTATTGCTGCACTGTTCAAAACAGCCAGTAAATGCAAATAGCCTGGATTTCCATCAACAGATGAATGGAATTTTATTCGGCTGTAAAGAACAATGAAATCATGGCATTTGCAGGAAATTGATGGAACTAAAGATCATTAGCTTAAGCAAAATAAGCCAGACTCTGGAAAAAAAATCATGTTTTTTTTTCTGCACCATATAAGATATAGGTTAAAAAAAGGAGGGGGGGGGCTAGAGAGATGGCTCAGTGGTTAAGAGCACTGACTCCTCTTGCAGAGGACCAGGGTTCAATTCCCAGAACCCACATGGTGGCTAAGAACTGTCTTTAACTCCAGTTCCAGGGTAATCTGACTCCCTCTTCTGACCTCCGAGGCATTCACGACACAGGTGCACCAACCTACATGCAGACAGTACACTCATACACATAAAAAATAGAAATTTTTTTAAAAGATATATGTATATCTAAGTGTGTGTCTGTGTGTATACTGTGTGTAAGTGTATGTTGAAACTAGAAAAAGTAAAAGGGGACCATGAAAATGGAGAAAAGATCTTAAAGAGAGGTGAAGGGGGTAAAAGAGAAGGAAATGGCATGCACATATATGAAAACAGAAAGGGGTACTATTTGAGGAGACCACCAAGAGAGGGGAGGGAGGGAACATGGGGAAGGCAAGAGGAAAGGAGATAAGTTAGAGCAAAGTCTAATGCCATTCATGTATAAAAAAGTCTTAATAGGGGCTGGAGAGATGGCTCAGTGGTTAAGAGCACAGACTGCTCTTGCAGAGGACCCGGGTTCGATCCCCAGCACCCACATGGTGGTTGAGAACCATCTTTGACTCCAGATCCAGGGGAATCCGACACCCTCTTCTGACCTCCGCAGCAATGCACGACACAGGTGCAACCAACCTACATGCAGACAGTACATTCATACACATAAAAAATAATTAAATAAAAATAAAAAAATTTTAAGTCACAATAAAACCCTTTACTTTGTAAACTTAAAGAAATAAAAAGAAAAAAACAGCAAAAAAAAAACATGAAATGAGATAAAAGAACACCAAGATTTTTTGACACACCCAGCATAGGAAGAACAGGTTTTTCAGACGAATGGCTTAATGATAAATCATTACAGAATAACCTTGCATTCTTTGTATGCATATTTTAGTTTAAATATGATTCTACTTTAAATAACAATATCTTCCTTCTTATAAAGTTTTCAAGACTGTTACAAATTTGTATTCTTCAGATAGTTTATTCTTTTTTTAGATAGTTTATTCTTTTTTATTTAAAAAACATTTATTTATAACAATGATTTAAACTGAATACATTTGGGCACAGTAGATATTTGACATAAAAAGCAGTTGTATCAGAATGAGCATCAGAAAAAATAGTAACCCATCTTACACAGAGTAACTAGAAAATATTTTCTGTCTGATCACTTGTACTAGAAATCCTGAGACTGTTATTCGCTGAACAATTACATTCTACCTTAGTACCAGGATCTGGAAAAGGTTTTAATACTCCCAAGTTTGTTGCATTGTTCACAATGGCTAAGATGTAGAAATGACCTAAGAGTTTGCTGGTGGGGGAACAAACAGAGAAAATGTGCCAAATGCATGCAATGAAGTATTTTTCAGCCTTTCAAAAGAAGAAACTTCAAACATACAGCAACATGAATGAAGCGCAACATGAATGAAGCTTGAGAATGTAAGGCTATGCTAAATAATCCAACCTAGGAAGGACAAACACTGTGTAATGCCATTTCCATGTGGTTTCTACAATAGCCAAAATCACAGAAGAAAAAAAAAAAAAAACAGGATGGAGGTGCCCAGAAGCTACCCAAAGGGGAAAACAAGCATTCTTAATCAACATGTATAAAGTCAGTCATACAAGATGAATAAGTCCTACAGATCTGAACAACATAGTCCCAAGAGATAACAATACTGTATTGCACAATTAAAAATCTATTAAGAGGATAGATGTCATGCCACATACCAGGAAGAAATAGGTAGAGAGGACTGGGTGCCTCTTCATTCATTGCATTTGTGTTGAGAAAATTACCAAGTAACTCTGGTTTTAATTTAGAAATAAGATATGATCCCTAGAAAAAATGAGTAACGTGGAAGGTTACACAACAAAATGGGAAACTCCCTTCACTCTCTCTCAGTCTTACTGTACTCCCCAGAAGATACCACTGCCAGGATTCTATATTTTCAGCTGAGAATTAAATGCAGCACACGTGTATAATAATTTTGTTTAGTAAACATATATGGGTCATAGATACATGCTACATAACCATAAGGTTTTTTTTTGTCTTTTTGAGACAGGGTCTCCCTTTGGCCCAGCTGGCCTGGAACTCACTATGTAGAACTGGATGGTCTTGAACTCACAGATATCCACTTGCCTCTGCCTCTGCCTCCCAAGTGCTGGGATTAAGGGCATGTGCCACCACAACTGGTCAAATGTCCTTTTTTGGGGGAGGGGGGTCTTTTTGAAACAGAGTCTCCTTTTAGTCCCAGATGGTCTGGAGCTCCCAATGTAGACCAGGCTGGCCTTGAACTCACAGAGATCTGCCTGCCTCTACCTCTCAAGTGCTGGGATTAAAGGCCTGCACCACCATACCCAGCCCAAATGTCATTATTTTTTTTTTTTTTTTTTTTCTTTTTTTGAGTCAGGGTCTCCCTGTAGTCCAGCTGTCCTGGAACTCACTCTGTAGACCAGGCTGGCCTTGAAATCACAAAGATTCACCTGCTTCTGCCTCCCAAGTTCTAGGATTAAAGGTATGCACCACCACGCCCGGCATCATTCTTAACAACATACCTTGGAGATGTTGCATAGCTTGAGTCATATGGACTGCTTCTATTTTGATCTAATTGTACTCAACAGTTTTACTGTATTTGTTCAGTACATGACATACTTCATTTGATAATTCTCTTCAAAGTCATTGAAAGGTTTCTGCTTCATAACTACAAACAGTGCCACATGACTCATACATGTGCATACATTTTGCCCATTTCTGTACAAACAACATTGGAAATCAGTGCTATGATTATCACCAATTGTCTTAAAATGGTAATCCCAGTGTGCCTACTCATCAACAGTCCTAAGAATCTGAGTCTGCCCAACATCAACACTTCTTTTTTTTTTAATTTATTTATTTATTTATTTTCGTATGTGTATAAATGTACTGTCTGCATGCAGGTTTGTGCACCCGTGTCATGCAATGCCATGGAGGTCAGAAGAGGATGTCGGATTCCCCCGGAACTAGAGTTAAAGACGGTTCTCGGCCGCCATGTGGGTGCTGGGGATAGATCCAGGGTCCTCTGCAAGAGCAGTCTGCGCTCTTAACCACTAGGCCATCTCTCCAGCCCCCACATCAACACTTCTAAGAGTCAGCTTTATTTCCCCTTTCCTTACCAACAAAGGCTTTATCTTCTCTAATTTGAAGTTGAAAATGGCCTATGTGGGACTGGAGAGATGACTCCACAGTGAAGAACACTGGCTGTTCTTGCAAAGGACCCAGGTTTATGGCAGTTAGCAACTGTCCATGACTCCAGTTGCAGGGGATCCAATGCCCTCTTTTGATCTCCACCAAGATCTCGGGGACATGGGTACGCTTACATACATGCAGGCAAGATACTCGTACACATAAAATAAAAAGAATAAATTTTTTTAAAATAAAATATTTTTAAAAAACAAAAACGGTCTGTTGGGCATGGTGGCACACTCCTTTAATCCCAACATTCAGGAGGCAGATGCAGGCAGATCTCTGTGAGTTCAAGGCCAACCTGGTCTACATAGCAATCTCCAGGCCAGCTGGGATAAAGGGATAAAGGGCACCCTGTCTCAAAAAGAGAAAAAAAAGAAAAAAAAAAAAAAAAAGAAAAGAAAAGAAAAAAGAAAAAAGAAGAAAAAAATGGTCTATATTAGCAGTAACAACAACAAAATATCCTAGTTTAATATTTACCCTATGAATCAACTATAACTAAAACGCATGATAGAGACACAAAGAAAGAATGGAGGAAGTAGAAATGAAAAGAACCCAAAGGAACTAAAAAAGTATGATAGAGATACAGTGAAAGAATGAGGAAGTAGAAATGAAAAGAAGCAAAGAGAAAGAGAAATGCTTCAGACTCAGCTACCACAGTAGGAATTCAACCATCCATGTCCAAAACTGAGAAAGAAAGGTACATGCATTTAGAAAAACTATTAAAGGTGACTGTTAGGGCTGGAGAGATGGCCTAGCGGTTAAGAGCGCCGACCGCTCTTACAGAGGACCCGGGTTCGATCCCCAGCACCCACATGGCGGCCAAGAACCGTCTGAAGCTCCAATTCCAGGAGAACTCCAGTTCCAGGGGAATCCGAGACCCTCTTCTGACCTCCGCGGCATTGCATGACACGGGTGCACAGACTTGCATGCAGACAGTACATTCATACACATTACAGAAATAAATAATTTTAAAAAAAAAGTTTTTTTTTAAAAGGTGACTGTTAATGGTAGAAACACAGGAATGGACAGAGGTGATGTCAACAGACAGTTATAATTAGAAGACTTTTCATACTATTTGATTCCTTTACACCATAAAAACTCATCGCTTTGATTTTAAAGTATAGGAGTTTATGTATTAGGAAAAAGAGTTTTGTGTGTACTTTAGCAAGAAGAGGGAAAAGGACTCTCAAAGGTACTGTATTTTGTGCAGTAGTTTTGACTGTAACACTAGATAAGGTAGTCCTGGTAGTTTTTGCTCCATTGTCTATTGCTGCCCCCCTTCCCTCCCCATTGCTCAATCCTCCCAACATGAAAATCAAATTGCATTCCTTTCCTTCCCTGTGTCCTGCACAGCCAATATCTGAGGTATGTTTGTGCTTCTCAAAACATCTCTTGGAAACCAACACACTTTGGAGGCTGAGGTAGAAGGACTGCTAAGAGTTTGAGGCCAGCCTGGGCTACAGAGCAAGTCCAAGTCCAGCCTTAGACACATAGCAAATCCCTGTCTCAAAACACGGACATGCCTTTCTGGCGGTGACAACCTCCCTACAAGAACATGCCTCTCACAAAGGACCTCCTTCATGCCTCTCCGGAAGAGGAGAAGAGGAAATACAAGAAGAAGCGCCTGGTGCAGAGCCCCAATTCCTATTTCAAGGACGTAAAATGCCCAGGATGTTATAAAATCACTACGGTCTTTAGCCATGCACAAATGGTAGTCTTGTATGTTGGCTGCTCCACTGTCCTCTGTCAGCCCACAGATAGAAAAACACGGCTCACAGACGGATGCTCCCTCAGGAAGAAGCAGCACTAAAAGTACCCTGAATCAAGTGAAAGGATAATTCTCTATCTAGAGCCAAATTCACTAGTAAAGTGTTTATAAGCTGTGTAATTAAGCAAAATATATTACTACAGGAAAGCTCTGACATCAGCAATGAATTATTCTGCCTAGGAGATGTTGGCTAGGGGATTCAAACCTGCCCCCCCCCAAATTATAAAGGCCTTTTGCCTATAAGTGGGATATATGAGACGTCACTTGCTAGCGTACAACTGGCCTCTGAAATGCCAGAGAGTGTTACCAAAGGCCACTAAAGCAATACAGCAAAATATTGGTCTCCCTGAGACAAGCAAGACTCCTCCATCAGTATCAGCTACATCTCAACAGCCTGGAGATACTGTGCAACAGTGGCAGCCAAGTGTCTATATATATCCCAAATCTAATTGGCTATTAGCTCTCTCCTTGGAGGAATAACTCACAGTGGATGCCACAAGCTTATGTCCTCTAGTGGTTAGGAGATGTTATAAGCCACAATAAGAACTTGTCACCCTTTATAGAGAAACCACAGTTTGCGGATTAGCATACCATCCAAGCATCTGTGTCTATGCTCACAGCTTAGCTTGACATAATAATTAGTACTGCTTAAATGCCTGTACATCCAATTGCTTGTGCTTTGTTAGTATGACTAAAAAGGTATCACTGGAAAAGCTGTCAACCCATGAAGGGAAACAACCTGAACAGACTAGAGTCCAAAATGACAACTCCAAAGAAAGTAGACTGTTTTCTTCTCACCCACTTGTGCCCCTTTCCCAAAGCCCAGGGAACAAATTGCGGAAGAGGAGGCATGGTAGAATGTAAGGGCTGCGGAGAGATAGGGGTGAATCATGAGACTATAGGAATATAGTCTGGACTCCTAATTGATCAACATGCCTGTGCATACAAGCTTCTCCAACTGGACTATAGGAACCTTGAGTTGTTCAAAATTTGGACATAGATACTTGCAAAATGCACCAATTACCTAATTGTGTGGTAAACTGAGTAACATCAATGTTATCTGAAAACAACTGTGTTATTATACTGTAGAATCCCTTAAAATAAACAAATAATAATAAAATAAAAAAATAATAAAAAAAATTTAAAAGATGAGTGAGAAACCATCTCAATAAACACATTTTGGATTAAAAAAACAGACACAAAATAATAAATAAATAAATAAATAAATAAATAAATAAATAGACTAAAATCAAACCATTTCTTGAATCCATCTTTCTACATGGTATATTTACTGCCACTGGATTGACATAGGTACCCATGTTCACTAGGAGTCCATAGCATACTCCTAGATGGTCCACCTATTTGCAAATCAACTTCCCACCTTTGATACATTCTCCATGTGAAAGCAGAATGACCTTATAAAAGTGTAACTACATACTTTAATTCCCAAGAATAAGTTATATTAATCACTGCCTATTGGACAAAATATAACAAATCCTCATATATGTTTGGTAGAATTCAACCTGGGTGTCCATCCAGCCTCACCTACCAATAAACTCTCATTTGAGCTTTACACATACTATTTCCAAGAAAACCCCAGGATTTCTCATATCTCTAAGCTTTGAATTTTGTATTTCTTGCTTTAGAAGCAAACTCTTCTCTGCAAACAAAAGAAAATATCCCTTTAAGAATTTGTAAGTGCTCCAGTCCACAGCATGGACCTCTTATCATGGTGTTCCAATGCATGTGTTTTCTTCTTTGGTCTTTTGGAGACAGTGTCTCCCTGTAGCCTCACTATGGACTAACCTGGCCTCAAACACAGAAATCCACCTGCCACTGCCTTCCAAGAGCTGGGATGAAAGGCGTGTGCTACCACCCTTGGCTACTTTAAATTCTTGAGTTAATAAATAACTATTCTCTTACCTTTAGTCAACTTGTACATCAAGTCTTGGCATGTTCCCTAGACTATGCTTAAAGAATCTAATTCTTCTTTGTTTTTCTAAAACATATAACTCATTGATAAAACATACTTAGCATGCATAAGGCCCTGAGTTCAGCCCCTAGCACACTTGGTAGAGTGTTTATCTAGTGAGTACAAAGCCCTAGGTTTGATACTCAGCACCACATAAAACTGGACATGGTAGTGTACACCCATAATCCCAGCACTTAGGAGGTGGAGATGGGAAGATCAGGAGTGCAAGACCACCCTTAACTACTTAAGAGAGTTTGAGGAGGCCAGTGTGGGCTACACAAGACCCTCTCTTAAAAATAAAAATACACTTGGGAGGCAGAGGCAGGCGGATCTTTGTGAGTTCAAGGCCAGCCTAGTCTACAGAGTGAGTTCCAGGACAGCTGGGGCTACAGGGAGACCCTGTCTCAAAAAGACAAATAAATAAATAAATAAATAAATAAATAAATAAATAAATAAATAAATAAATAAATAAATAAATAAATAAATAAAAATAAAATAAAATAAAATTAAGTTAAAATTAAAATTTGTAGGCCGAGCATGGTGGCAGATGCCTTTAATCCTAGCACTTGGGAGGCAGAGGCAGGTGGATCTTTGTGAGCTCAAGGCCAGCCTGGTCTACATAGTGAGTTCCAGGACAGCTGGAGCTACAGGGAGACCCTGTCTCAAAAAGACAAAAATAAATAAATAAATAAATAAATAAATAAATAAATAAATAAATGCTATGTAACATAGATATGTAAAGTAATATTTTTTTACCTGAATGTAACTCTACTGTCAAAATGTGAATCTCTGAACATGCTTTAGAATTGATCTATAATTTATTTTCAGATGTCATAACTTTGGTATATATGTGCCATGTATGTAGCCATATTTTGGAGTGATACACATTGGAAGGAACAGCAACAACAAAAAAGACTGGGTCAAGAAACTCACAGCAACAGTAAACTTCTGCTCAAAACAGTAAACTTCTGCACCCAAAAATTCAAAAAGGACTGAGAAAAAGATGAAAGACATGTATGGCAGAAAGCATGAACTCTGGGGGGCGGGGAGCAGAGATGGGGGAATGGGCCTAAATTTGATTAAGAAATCTTGTATGAAACACATAAAACCTCAATAAAAAAAGAAAAAATAATGACAAGTTAAAAAAAAAAGAAAAAGAAACCAAAATAATAATAAAAACCATAGCTTTCAAGTTGATTAATTTATTTCCTGACGTGCTATTGATACTAACAAAAATTAAGCTGATTTTCCCTTAAAATCTCCATATTAACCAAGTGGGACAAGGTGTATAATCATAGTCTAGTAAACACCTACAAAAAAAAAAAAAACTCTCTAAGATGGGTGAAACTTGGATCATTCCAGTGATTCCTCTCACAAGCCTCCAAACACACAACTCTCAAAAAGAGTTCAGAGAATTCCAAATGATGCAAAACCAGGCACTGCACCTTTGTTTCCTTGTTTGCCTGACCTAGCCTGTTCCAAACAGATGATCTTTGAACCCACAAACAAATGCTTCCCTTTAATTACTAAAAAAACATTTTGTTGTCTTTGCTTAATGCTATTACTTACACTCTAATTACTGTAGGAGTACTTTGGTATCTATATTAGTAGTTATATATGTGTATATTTGGGCTGCCACTAGCATTTTCCTATATTGTACATAGCTATGTTTTTAGATGAGTTTTATGTAGCTCTGGCTGGCCTGGAACTCACTGTGTAGACCAGGCTGGCTTCAAACTCACTGAGATCTGCCTGCCTCTGCCTCTTAAGTGCTCAGATTAAAGGAATGTACCACCATGCTAGGCTTTATTTTTATTTATTAAAGATTCAATTGTTCAGCAGGGCATGGTGGTGCACATCTCTAATCCCAGCACTCAGGAAACAGAAGAGAGTGGATCTCTATGAGTTCAAGGCTAGCCTCATTTCCATACCAAGTTCCAGGCCATCTGGGGCTACAGGGAAACCCTGTCTCAAAAAGACAAAAAAAAAAAAAAGATTTGATTTTTAATTTTATTTTTGTGTATGCGTGTTTGCCTATATGAGTATATGTGAACCAGGTGTATGCAGGAGCCCTTGGTGGCCAGAAGAGGGTTTCAGATTCCTTGGAACTCGTATTGCAGGCAGTTGTGAACCAATGTGTGGATGTGTGGAACCAGGATTCTCTGTAAGATCACTGAGTGCCCCTAACCACTAAGCTATCTCTCTGGCCCATTTTTACTTTTTAGTTGACACAGAATTGTATGTATTTAGGAGTTATAGCATGGCCATTTGATGTATGTATACATTGTATAATGATTAAATAAAGACCATTAGCATGTCCCTATCTTTAAACATTTCTTTGAGCTTAAAATATTCGACATCTATTCCTCTAGTTTTTTTATTAAAAAAAAATATGAATTCTTGGGAATCAGAGTCATCCTGTTGTACTACAGAGCATTTACAACAAGTTCTGCCTATGTATTTGGTACTCCATGTGACCTCCTTCTTTCCCTTTTCCTCTCTACCCTTCCTAGCCTCTCATGAACAGTGTACTCTTCTATGATATCAACATTTTTAGCAAATTTTTTAATGTATCATTATAGACCCACAAAAAAGCATTAAGCAACAAAGCTCACCATTGTCAAAAACTCTGATATGCATACCAACTTAAGGACTTATTCCTTGGAGGAAAAATAAATCAATGGAAGTTATTCACACATGTTAAAGAATAATCTCAAAAAATGACTTTTTCTATAAATATATACATCTTGTACAATAAGCCAAATGCACATAATGTAATTTAGCTGTGCTTAGCATCTTAAAAACACTGGGAGACTAGTCACTAAATCATTTGCTAAATGCTATAATATTCTGTCACTGTATCATAATATTTTATATGCAAAATATGCCCTTCCTAAAGTGGGCCTAAAAACAGTCATTTTTGCAACGTTTATCTGGAATATAAATGTGTTAATGCACTACAGGGTAAAAGCACTTGAGTCCCTAAGAATTTCGCTCAGTCACAGATGTTTATCAAAAGACAAATCTCTCATTCCTTTTAGTGGGCTATTCAAAGCAGTTAGCATCTAACTATTAAAGAGATTTGTTAAAGTTTTGCAAATTCCTATGCCACAATGCTTTAGTTTTCTTCAACTGAGACTTTGTCTTTGATGTGGGAGAGAAGCAAAACTCAACTGCGAAGAGAAATAGAGGTGGCTTTGGTCAACCTTATGAGGCCACTTCATAATTCAACAAACAATGCTTATCTACCTGAGATAACAAATGTCAACTGAACCTAATTTATAAAATGGACACAATAAATATATGTAAGTTATATTATATCTAATGTTGTTATGCTGAAAAAAGTTCAAGTATTCAACAATGACATAATACATTTTAAAAACTCCTGACCCATCCCATTGAATAACTCGGTTTCCTTAACATGTCCCCTGTAGTGGTTTGAATGAGAATGTCCTCCAGAGGCTCCCAGTATTTGAATACTTGGTCCCTTTAGAGGTACTTTTCAAGGGATATTATAGAATGTTTAGGAGGTGTGAGTGACCATGCTGAAGGTAGTAGCACTTCTTGGAGGGTGGGCTTTGAGAGTACATAGCCATGCCCAATTCCAGTCTGTATAGCTTTGGTTCCTCTGCCTGCTTGAAGGTGTGAGTGGTGTTTTCTGCTCCACCACATCCTGCCACCATACATACCTCCTCTGCCATTATGAACTCTTACGCTCTGGAACCATAAGCCAAATAAACTCTTCCTTCTGTAAGTAGCCTTGGTCATGGAGTTTTATCACAACATCACAGCAGGACTTGCCTTGTGTACTCACATGACAGATTAATAAGAACAACAAACAGCAGCAGAAGAAGAAAAAAAATTTAATTGCTACTTCAAGAAGTTTTTTGCTCTAAAACCTGAGTTCAAAATAACATAGAGTCTAGAGAGATAATTCAATGGTTAAGAGCAATGGCTGCTCTTGCAGAGGCCCCACAGTGTTCAGTTCTCAGCACTCAGAGGATGGTTCTCTTCCCTTCTGTAGCTCCAATTCTAGGGTATTTGATATCCTATTCTGGCCCCAGTAAGCACTAGGCACACACAATGCACACACACACACACACACACACACACACACACACACAGGCAAAACAATCATGCACATAAAATACAAATAAACAAATTTCTTTCTTGAATGATGATAATTTAGGAACCAGAGAAGTGAATCAGAGGTTAAGAGGACTGGCTGCTCTTGCAGAAGATTTTCCCAGTACATACATGGCCACTAATGATTGTCCTCCAGTTCCTGGGGATCTGCCACTCCCTTCTGTTCCCCATGGGCACTGTTATGGCATGGGTGCACTTACACACATATAGGCAGAACACTCATACACATAAAAATACATTTTTAAAAATAATAAAAATTAGAGATTAAGCTGAATATTTGATCCCTGGAACCCAAGTTAAAGTGGGAGGGAAGAACTGATCCCACAAAGTTGTCCTCTAACCTACATGTGTGTCCTGACACATGCATCCACATGCACACACAGAGTAATAATGAATTATTTTAAGAGTTTGCAATAAGCTAAGTACGAACAACAACAAAAATCTCTCCTGTATTCACATTGATCATTTTAAATTCACAAATGATTACAATAAAAATGTTTCATGTTAGAATAGGTTACCATTAGTCTTGCAAGAAAAGTCAATGATAACAGTTTTGTTTATTTTAATTAATTTTTAAATAAGGTCATTTTCCACCAAATCATTAACACATTAACAAAAACAAAGCAGCTTAGCAACTCTAAATGTTATTTGTGGCATAGTCTACCTGTGTAATCTTTCCTCTATCACTTGTTAAAGCGAGAAGGACTAAAGTAAGTCTCTAGGCTGAGGAGCTTGCTAAAACTTAAACAAATTATAAAGATTTTAAAAAATGAAAAGAAAAACTTTAGAAATCTCATAGAATGCTCTCTGCTGAATAAAACTATCTAGTAAATTAGATTGAGCTAGAACAATGTATTTTTTTTTTTTTTTTGGACTTTTTGAGACAGGGTGTCCTAGTAGCCCCAGCTGTCCTGGAACTCTCTATGTAAACTAGGTTAGCCTTGAACTCACAAAGATCTGCCTGCCTCTGCTTTCCAAGTGCTGAGATCAAAGGCATGCATCACCACACCCAGCAGGACAATGTATTTTTAATTATTGTGCTTAATAAAAAATAATAAAGAAAGATACTTGGTGATTCCTGCAACAGAGTAAGAGGCTGCTATGCTTCTTATGTGGGGAGTTTGGTACGGAACATATCAGAAATTTAAAGATTGCACAGATAATACCAATTAGGTATAATTAAAGCAAGCTATCATGTACAGATTGTAAAAAGAAAAAGCCAAAACTCAAAAACATTAGAGCAAATAGTGTTTGTTTTTCCTGTTTTTCTTCTGGTTAGTACAGTAACTCTAGTACATTTGAGACACCACTGTACACCATACAGCTTAAGGTAAAATAGCTGTATATATCTCTGATATGATAAATTTCACTGCTAGAATCCCAACTGACACATACAGGAAATATCAGTGAGTATTATCATGGACTCATACATAGGAACCTATCCAGAAATAATTACGCACAGCCTTCTGCAGCGTGGCCCTGGGAGCCTACGTAAGCTGGCTTCTCAGCAGCCTGACAGCAGGCAGTTTCCAATTGCATGTAGAACAGCAAGCTCATATTAATGACATTCTCCTTCTGCATCTCTACCTCCCTTACTGCATCTTCCAGCGCAGGAAATCACTCCCTCTAAAAGAGAGAGAGAGAAGAGATCCCCCAGCCTTTATTTCACTTTCACTTTTCTCTGTTCCCCATTAATGTCTTCAAATCTATTTCTATTTCCCATTTAACACTTTGCATGCTCTAGATAGCAGGCTGCTTTGCAGGATCCTTTCTCTCACTTCCAAGCCAGTCCCCTTAGATTTTTTGTTTGTTTGTTTATTTGTTTGTTTGTTTGTTGTCTTTTTTTGAGACAGGGTCTCTCTGTAGCCCCAGCTGTCCTGGAATTCACTCTGTAGACCAGGCTGGCCTTGAACTCACATAGATCCGCCTGTCTCTGCCTCCCAAGTGCTAGGATTAAAGGCGTGCGCCACCACGCCCGGCTCCCTTAGATTATTTTTTAAGACTGGTTCTTGCTATGTAGCACAGGGTGGCCTTGAATTCATGATCTTCCTGCCTCAGTGTCCCCTGAGTTGAGATTGCAGGTGTGTGACACCATCAAACTCTAAGTTCACTAGAACTTAGTGTGGCCACTTCATTCCAGTCATTCTTTCCAAGCTAAGCCACAATGTTTCAGATGCACGTTTCTTAAAAAACAGATATAGTACAAATGAGAGCACATCTTACTTCTCTTATTAGTTTTATAGTGAATTTTGTCTCATCAATATCATTATAAGAACAAAATATCCCTCATCAGAGAATTTTTTTTTTTTTGTTTTTTTTTAGTCTTTTCAAGACAGGGTCTCCTTGTAGCCCCAGCTGGCCTGGAACTCACTGTGTAGACCAGGCTGGCCTTGAACTCACAAAGATCCACCTGCCTCTGCCTCCCAAGTGCTAGGATTAAAGGCGTGTGCCACCATGCCCAGCTTCATCAGAGAATTTTTAATAAAATGTTATAATGCTCTTATTGAGATAATTCTTCAATAGAATACATCAGACATTAAGATCTGTGAAAATAGTCATGGTGCTATTTTTTTAAACAATCATTCCTTTTTATTTTATTTTTATGAATGTTTTGCCTGTACGTATTCACATGTTTGCACCACATGAGTACCTAGTGCCCACAGAAGCCAGAAAAGGATGTTGAATCCCCTGAAACTGGAATTACAGATGGTTGAGAACTTTCATGTGGGAGTCGGAAACTGAACCCTGATCCTCTGCCAGAACAGCAAGTGCTCTTAACCACTGAGCCATCTCCCCACCCCCCTGGTTCTATTTTCAGAACAATTTCATTTAAGATTCACTCTGACCTTTGTTCCAATGTGTCATATTTAATCTCAACTGGATAAAAAGTTCAAGTTCAGTGGGGCATGGTTGTGCACACCTTTAATTCCAGCACTTGGGAGGCAGAGGCAGGTGGATTTCTGTGAGTTCAAAGCTGGCCTGGTCTAAATAGTGAGTTCCAGGGCAGCTAGAGCTACAGGGAGACCCTTTCTAAAAAACAATTAAAAAAAAAGGTTCTTCACTGAAATAAACTGTTGCTGAGTCCTTTCTTCTCCTTCTCATCTAAGAGTTTCAGAGTAGTGAATAGGCAGGTACTTACTGCATTATTAAAAGCAAGAAAAGCAGCCAGGTGTGGTGGTGCACACCTTTAATCCTAGCACTTGGGAGGCAGAAGCAGGTGGATCTTTGTGAGTTCAAGGCCAGCCTGGTCTACAGAGTGAGTTCCAGGATACCCTGGGTTACAGGGAGACCCTGTTTCAAAAAGAAAAAAAAAAAGGCAAGAAAAGCAATGCATTTTGTTAACTTTTAAAAATTGCTTCCATATTTTTTGTTTGTTTTATTTTGTTTTTTGGTCTTTTTGAGACAGGCTATCCCTGTATCCCAAGCTGTCTTGGACCTCGTTATATAGACCAGGCTGGCCTTGAACTCACAAAGAGCTGCCTGCCTTTGTCTCCAGATTTCTGGGATTAAAGGCATGTGCCATCGCACCTGGCTGTTTCCATTATTTTATAAATAACCATACTACAAATTACTTTTAGAATCTACCAAACTTATTTTTTCCTTTACCTTGAAGTTACCACCATGTTGGGCCAACCTAACAATTCGTCTCTTCCATTGGTATTTACACTCTTCAAAGCTCAACCCTGGTTTCCTGTCTCTCCTCTCTGCTGGGCTTGTTTGGGTAAGCAATATGTAACTTATGGGATTTTTGTTTTGTTTTGTTTCGTTTTGTTTTTTGTTTTGAGACAGGGTCTCCCTATAGCCCCAGCTGGAACTTACTCTGTAGACCAGGCTGGCCTTGAACTCACAGAGATCTGCCTGGTGCTGCCTCCCAAGTGCTAGGATTAAAGGCATGTGCTACCACTTCCAGCTTAAAGATGGTTCTTAGCTGCCATGTGAGTGCTGGGAATTGAACCTGGATCCTCTGCAAGAGAGTTGGTGCTCTTAACTGAGCTGAGCCATCTCTCCAGCCCTGTAACTTGTTCTTTTAATCTTTCTTCATAAAACAACTGCTCAAGCCCCTTAACCACTTTTGCTGGGTGGAATCTATCTAGTTCGTCAACATCCCTCCTACCCTGAGAAGTTCAACAATCTCTCTGCTCCTCCCAATGGTGAGAAGTCCCTAGGTACACTGCTTTAAAGCATATAAGGTTTTTGATATATTTTACATAGAATATTTCTATAAAATTTTTCTCTATCATCCAAGCATGAGCACTTTACAGATATTTCTTTTGCACTCATACATTGTATTTCAAATTTGTTATGCTCAGGCATATATTAGATATATTTACTTTTATCTTTCTCTGTTAAGAGCTTTCTCTTCCTTGTGTATGCCTGACTCTTCTTTGTGCCATTGTATTTCTCCAGTGTGGCCAACTTCTCCATTCAGTAGCACAGACAAGTGTAAATTAATATGATCTTTATGCATTAGAAGGGTTATTGATGATAAGGTTAAATAAAAACCTTATAAAAGGACCCCCACTGTATCACTTTCTATACTCTGCCTATTGTTAGTTAACAGTTCATTTTATTTATGGTCTTTCAACCCATTTGCAGCTCATGTGACCATGCCTGTGTTAAACTGAATAAGATTTCAAATAGGATTTTGTAAAACTATATCACAGGTTTCATGTTCCTTTTAGTCACCAGTTTTGTAATTTGATCAAAGGGTTGTTAAGTTTGACTGCTGTGGTTCAGTCTTCAATTTTGGAAGTTACAGTTATTAGCTAGAGGAAAAGAAATGATTAGGCTATTCATAGCACTTGAAGATTGATTTCTCTAAGTGAAAGCCATAGGATCCAGACTTTTTAAAAATAATAAGTACTTGGGCTGGGTGTGGTGGCTCACGCCTTTAATCCTAGCACTTGGGAGGCAGAGGCAGATGGATCTTTGTGAGTTCAAGGCCAGCCTGGTCTACATAGTGAGTTCCAGGACAGCCAGAGCTACAGAGAGACCCTGTCTCAAAAAGACCAAAAAATAAAAAATAAAAAAATAATAAGCACTCATTGCAAAATTCATGTACATTTAATAATAAACCTAGTTTCCATATTTATGGTCCTTTTTTACTAAGTTATCATCAAAATTTATGAATATGTCTACATAATGCAAGTAATTGTATTCAAGTTACAGAAAAGGAAAAGGTGCTTGTTTACAGCTTCTCGTTTTTAGTCACTTACCTTTCCTACCGTACTTTGCTACCTGTAATCTAATAAATGATGTGTTTCTCACCCACACCAGCTTCCCTAGAATCATGAAATTCTATAGCTATTTTACATTATGCTACACTGGAATGCTTATTTTGAATACATGTTAAGGAAAATTAACTGAAGGAAAGACAAGCACTTGATTTTCTTTTGCCTCTTTTTTTCAGTTAAGTACAGACAAGAAATGTAATGAATGAATCAACAGTACATATTTTGATGAAAGCAATGCTGAGCATACAAAACACTGCACATTCAAGAAAATCCTTGCATTTTTCCTATCTCATAACATTCAAAATGAGATTCACAATCTTGTTAGTGTCAAACTGTAATCATTCATGTTGCTTTACAAATCAAAATAGTATTTTTGAAAGAAGAGCAGTGCACCCTTGATGTTAACACTTTATGTTGTCTGTGCTTTATGAATGAAATTTTGCTCAAGAAAAGCCTCAAAGGAATGGGAAAGACTTGTACATGCGGTTGTCAGGCAGGGAGAGAACCCAGGAGGATTCTCCGTTCAGAGTTGGTCTCTTAGTATCATTTGAATTGCAAGAAGCGACATTAAATACTTCTGCTTACTGAAAGTAAACTTACATTATTCTGGCCAAATCCCGAACCAAGATTGTTGTGCATGTCACGGAGGTGATGAGTTCATCTCCAGGGACAACGTAAAAAGAAAGAGCACAGAAAACTTCCACTCCAGAGGTAAAGCAGCACTGACACCCTAGACAGAGAAAGCTGCCCTTCTGTCCTCCACCTAGAGGCCCAGTACTGTCCTGGCATGGGACAACAAATGGAGATTAAAAACAAGAGAAATATCTGGGACAGAAAAAATGTCAAAGCCTTACTGTCACTTGCAGTCTTAAAGAGAACAGCATCTAAATGGAAGTCATATTATCAACAGTGTGGAATTCAAAGGGGAGGGAGGTAAACAGCAGCATATTAATTCCAAATCTGTCATTAGATTTGTCTGAATAGATATTAAAACAAGCATTGTACGGTACAGGTATATCTATATATTGCACAAGGCAAAAATATGGTAGCAATGGCTTTTCAGACTCATCACTTTTTCTAGGATTTAAACAACTGTTAGCTCTTTCAGTAGCATATTTATTATAAATTTGAAAAATACTTCACTAAAGATGAATTTTCAACTTAATGTGCTGAGTTCAACCTGGAGAAGAACTGCAGCAGATGAAACAAAGGGCAGGCAGCCATAACATTAAGCCCATCTTATTCTGTAGATGCTGCTGAAACCTCTGATTCTACACATATGCAAGTGTACATTTTCTTATGAAATGCTTATCTCAAGGCCACCTGGATTTCTCAGTTCAAGAAGAAATTCCCCACTAAAGAGGCTTTTGTCCTTTCCAAAAATAAATAAATAGAGGACAATTTTAAATACCCAGACTGATTTCAAAACCTCCAGATTTTCATGCACGAATTCCTTGGATTCTAAGAACATACTCATTCCACACAGGTTCTTTTTCCTTACTTGTGAATCCAGAACCACACCAAACTTCAGATACACCAGCATCTTAAGTTTATCATCAACACTGATTTAAGAACGTAAAATCTAGTTCCTCTTTGTAAAAATGTTTGTACTTAGATCAGGAAAAGCAGTAATAACCTAATTCATTAAAACATTACCTGCATAAATAACAAAGAAGTCAGTCATCCAGTAAGCAGACTTATTTATCCCCCCCCAAAAAAAAAAATACAAACACCAAGAGCTTTGTTTTAGTAAGAAAATATGCACTATTGGGGAAAACGCAAGACAGACAGAGCAGTACACCATACATAAAATGTCAAACATGTCAAAACACTCATGAATACCAACATCTCCCACCACACCATGGCCAATTTTAAAGGTTATTTAGGGCTAACACATCTGCAAGTGCAGATTTTACAGCAGCAGACTTTATTTTTCTCAGATATATTAAAAATAAGTCACTGGTGTGTCAAATGTTTTCGATGTTGTTTCCACACATGTGGCCCATGTTGAAAATTCTAGCCGGCATGCTTAGAAGAGAATGGCTGCACAGACTCCTGGCATCACATATATTCATTATGGATTTATGGAAGCTTGTTCTTAACTGTATCAATTTGGTACAAAGAGGGAATAATTAGGCAGTTCAAGAAACCAAATGTAGCCATCTTCAAAATAAAGACTTCTCTTAGGGGCTCCATAATTCAACTTTTCAAAACTCTGTTTCAGAAAGGCACTTTCAAAACATGTCACAAGGCTTCCTTGTCCCTAAGCCACTGATTGTGAATTACTTCTGGATAACTGCAGACAAGTAAATTTTATAAACAAGAAGCATAACATATGCAGAACATGCTTATCCTACTCCCGGCCTTCAGATAAGTGAAGCTTAAATTAAATGTCAAAGACGAACAAAATCTATTGTATAAGCAAACAGCTGACCTAAATCCACCATATTTTGTTTGCCAAGTGTATATATTCTAATAAATTTTGAAATATAATAAGGCTATTTTTGCTACCCTTTGACCACAGCAAGCTAGATGCAGACAGTCTCCTGAAGAAATATTACTTTCCGCTCAACTCTCTAAACAACATCTATTTATACGGTTTGGTAAACTCCGCGAGCTGCTTTTAAGAAAATGTTAGGAACACTTGAGCATTGTCGATCACACGTAGAGGAGCGAGTAGGGAAATTAATGGAAAGCTCGGTTTTCGGTTTTGCTAAACAGCCTGCTCAGAGCTGGAACCTTCATGAACTAACTTTCTGATGTGCTCTTTGATCTTCCTGATAAGAAACTTAGAAGTTGGCTGGAAATCAAATGATAAATGTAGGAAAATTCAAACAGCTTGAGGAAGAAAAATAGTTTCATCTTTCCTGCCTTGTATATGACGTTCCCAGTTGTGTAAAGGTGTGCAGTCAGCATTCTCATTCTTTCCTTGGGCATCAACATAGACACAGTGACTATGAAAGCAATAGGAAATTGTCCCTTCTTTCATACATCAAAGAGACCTTGGTCATGGTAGCACATGCTTGTGATCCCAGCAGGCCGAGGCAGAAGGATCATGAGTTGGAGCCTAGCTAGCCTGAGCTGAATGGTAAGATCTAATCTCAAAATAAAATGAAATCAAGAAATTGGAGAGATGAGAGTAGTGTGCTGTTGTGGCTACCCCACTCTGGATTCATGCCAGTGCTCTGGAGGAGAAGTTTAACCCACCTGAAGCAGAAGCCTCAAGTCAAAAGGTAAAAAGAAGAAAAAACTACTCAGATCCTGAAGAAGCAGAGGGAAGGGGCCCCGATCCTTCGCAGGCATAGGAATACAAGGCAGATGGAAGTGCATTAGGGGCATGATGGCACATGCCTTTAATTCCCTTTAATCCCAGCACTCGGGAGGCAGAGGCAGGTGGATCTCTGCAAATTCAAGACCAGCCCGGCCTACAGAGTGAGTTCCAGGAGAACTGGAGCTACAGGGAGACCCTGTCTCAAAAAGAGCCAAAAAAAAAAAAAACCCTGCATGTTTTGACTCTGAATTCAATGTCTGGTAATCCCAGTGCTTTAGGTTTTGGGGGGGGGGGTTTTTTTTTTTTTTTTTTTTTAGACAGGGTCTCCCTTTAAGTCCAGCTGGCCTGGGGCTCACTCTGTAGACCAGGCTGGCCTTGAACTCGCTCACAGAGATCTGCCTGCCTCTGTCTCCCAAGTGCTAGGATTAAAGGCAGCTGCCACCACCATGCTGCGGGGCTTAATCCCAGGTTTTTATGGGATAAGGTATTTTGCAGTATTCTTGGGACTCATTTCCTCATCTATAAAATGAAATTAAATGTAACCTCATAGTTTTTAGAGCTTAGGAGAACCCTAGCACCATGAGAGCTGACTTTTCTTTTTTTTTTTAATTTTTTTTTTTTTTTTTCTGTCTTTTTCGAGACAGGGTCTTCCCTGTAGCCCCACTGGTCCTGGAACTCACTCACTGTGACCAGGGCTGGCCTTGAACTCACAGAGATCCGCTGCCTCTGCCTCCCAAGTGCTAGGATTAAAGGCGTGCGCCCACCACGCCCGGCTGAGAGACTGACTTTTCAACATGTGGTAGATGTGTTATTGTAATAGATGAACCTCAGAAACCATGGAAGGAGGCCTCTACCTGCTGCCTCATTCTGCCTTGCACAATAGCCTTTNCCAAATTGGAGTTCAGTGGCATCCGTACTTGGCTCTGTCATTGGTTCTGTCTGGAGTGAGAAGACAGTTGTTACCTCTCCCCAGTATCCAGTGTCAATTTCTCGCCTACTTGCAGAGCTACCCACAGATAAAGGCCAACCCTGTCATCTTAGCTTTTCTTACTCATCAATTTTGGCTGCATTTTTATCTTCGTGCTTCTCAATGGGGTCAGAACTTTTATAGAAGAAAGGATTAATGTTATTGAATCCCTTCAATCCAACCCAGAATGCTAATCAGAACAAGAGTGCCTTTGGACAACAGAAACAGTCTCAGAGGACGGGGAAGAAAAAGGTGTTTGAGAAGCAGCTTATTTGTTTGTTTGGTTTTTTTTTGGTCTTTTTGAGACAGGGTCTCCCTGTAGCTCTGCCTCTGGAACTCACTCTGTAGACCAGGCTGGCCTTGAACTCACAGAGATCCGCCTGCCTCTGCCTCCCAAGTGCTAGGATTAAAGGCGTGCGCCACCACGCCCGGCTGAGAGCTGACTTTTCAACATGTGGTAGATGTGTTATTGTAATAGATGAACCTCAGAAACCATGGAAGGAGGCCTCTACCTGCTGCCTCATTCTGCCTTGCACAATAGCCTTTGTCTTTAAAGGAGCCCACAACATCTCTGCCTGCAGACTGTACCTCTGAGGGGCCAGTATCTTAGCTACAATGTATGGAGATGGAACACAACTACCCATGCTAGTGGTTTTGTTCCTTTTAATTCATTTTTCAGAAAACTTGAAACCCCTAAGTGGTCTCCACTAACCTCAGGTTTCCTGCCCTGATAGCCAGGCTTTCTTTAAGCAGTCTATTACCCAGCTTCCCCTCGTACCACTCCAGTGCTTCATTCTTAACATGTTCTTGCTTGTTCACTCTCATTTCATACCTTCTTTTTTTTCCCCCTGAGGGGACAAAGCTGGCCTGGAACTCACTCCGTAGACTAGGCTGGCCTTGAACTCACCAGAGATCCCCTGCTTCTGCCTCTGCCTCCCAAGTGCTAGGATTAAAGGCGTGGCACAGGCATCTTCTTATCTGCTAGGTGGGTACTGGGAATGGAACCTGGGTCCTCTGCAAGAGCAGTCGGCGCTCTTAACCACTGAGCCATCTCTCCAGCCTTGCCTTCTTTTTCTTTAAACTCTTCCACATTACTGTAGGCACCCAGCCTATATATGTAGGACATTTTAGACTTCTCATTTCTATTTACTGTCAACTCAACATTCTGGTGGAATAAATCCTGCAGTTCCCCCGTCCAGTTCCTGGGTCCCTTTCAATCACCTGCCCCATCCCTATCACTTTCTTCTGTTTGGTGCTAGCCTGACTGTCTTGAGTAGACAAGGAGCTGACTGTCCTCGTGGCCCTTCCCACTGGCTGCCTCTCTGCCTTCTCTAGTGGTCACTCTCTTCTGAGGGAAGGTTGTTGAAGTAGAACTAGAGAATGAACAGCTATATGCACTTTCCCCCTTTCCTTTCTCCTGGTTGATGACCATTTGGCTCCAAACACATAACAAGACAAAGACATGAAGAGGTCTGTTGTGGGAGGAAGTTTGTTGCGTGTACACACACACACACACACACACACACACACTTCACCACACAGTCTAGCCCATCAGCAGTAACTTACAAACTTTTTAACTGAGCCTGCACCCTTATAAATTTTTCCATATTGTATCCCACACAAACTTTCAGCCAGGACCACTTAAGCTTCTTGTAGTTTCCTGTCGTGTGCAAAGCATTCCTAATTGCTACGTTTCTCTTTCATTTCTCTTTGAGAAAATCCTAATAACAAGCTAATATAATGCATTTGCAAACCACCAATAGGTCAGGGACCTGTTTCAACCACAATCTCTCTTGCTTACTGTAGATGAGTCATTTCTCTCCTAATCTTATACTTTAATCAAAATTCCAATTTAATTTGCGATTGTCAACACAATCTTCTCCTTTAAGCTCCCAGAACCACCAGTCAGTCTCGGTAGACTGAGTTCTTCTGGAAGTCCCTCTAGAAGTCCCTCGTGGTCTTGAGAAGTTCTCTCACGACTCCCCCAACCCCACCCCTACCCCCGACACACACAACTTCTGCTGTCTCCGGGAATCTCAGTCTTTGCTCCGTGTCTGTTAGGACAAGTAGGACGCATCTTGGAAATTATATCCGGCTAAACACGCATTTAGATTGGTAATAAAGAGAAACAGTGAGAAAATAGAGAAGGAAAGAGTTGCGAAGACCAACCGACTTCTCCTAGGATGCGAGAGCCTGCCTAGTGAAGTGCCCAGTTCCACTAAGCGCGCCACAGCTCTGCTAAGCTAGAGGAGGGTGCCAGGGCCCGCTGCGATCTCCTGCAGAGAGGAAGGGGCAGCAGGCAGACCCGCTTCCCTAGCGGCCCGAGACCCCTCCAGGCGCTGCACTGACTGACCTGCCACTTGACTAGTCGTTCTCTCCAGCACTCCAGCCTACCTAGAGCTCCTTACACGTGTTTCGAGGGGACCCGCAAGCGGGTGGGAGGTGGGGGAGGCACGCGATCTGACCTCGGCGCCTCGGGGCTTGGGCGCACGTGTGGAGCACGCGCGCGTGCGGGTCGCTTCCCAGCCCTTCTCCGTGAGGCGCATCTCACACTTTCACCAGATGTCTCCGACCGCCCACTTGCAAGTCCAGACAACTCAGAAAGTGTCCTCTCCAGAGAGCTTTGGGGGACGCCCTAGGTCCACAGGACCCTGGAGGAGACCTGAGCCTGACAGCGGATCCGGAATGGTGGGGGATCCGCGAGTGCACTGGGCCTCGGGTCCTCGCCCCCCGGACGCACCCGCCCAGGCCACGCGGTTATGTCTACCCGAGAGCCTGTTGAGACTTCGGCCTCGGGAAGGAGGTGTTGGAGAACCACTGGGAAGGAGGAAACAGGGTAAACGTCCTGTTGACTCCGGGACTTTCTCCAGAACCTACCGGTGCAACTTTGGGAGGCAAATTCCTGTCTCCAAAACGCACTGAACAAAGCAGGAGCGTTTTCGCCTTTCCCGGGGCTGGACCCCAGACACAGGTCCTTGCCAGTGACCACAGGGATTCACCTCAGACCAATCCTGGACCAGGGCTAAGAGAACGAGTGAGGTGGAGAGTAAGCATCCAAAGCCCGACTTCCCGCTACTGTCTGGCTGGGGTCTGCGGGGCCAAGCGCTCACAGCAGGACTAGGGACTAGAAGGGCAGCTCTCCTTCCAGTGCCTCAGGCATAGAATCGGGCACGGCCACCGCTTCCTGGGGACACATTCCACCACAACAGGACTTTTTCTAAGGGAAGGCACAGACACGAAGAAAAAATCCCTCTTGGCCCCAGCAGTCGCTCCGGGTTGTGCTCAGAGAGCGTACCAAGGGAAAATTACATGACAGTCATTCAACTTTGGATTCTAATAAAAATGAAAATTAAAAGTGGATTTCCATGTGCTGTATTATTAAAAAATAATTATTTTTTAAATGATGACCCACTTGGAATTCATATTCCGCTTTATCAATAAAGTCAGCCTGTATCGACTCAATCTATCCTTGCCAACCGTGATTTCTCGGGTCGGAGTTCTGTCTAATGCATAGATCTAAGGCTGAATCTTTCCCCGGGATCTACCACATCTAGATGCTCTTACTTGAGTCCCAGCTGAGAGTTATGCAGGGAGGTGGGGGATGGAAAGGCTGGGCGTCGGCTGGCAACCCCCAGGAGGATTACAAACTGCACAAAGCACCCTTTGACCCCGGCCCCGAAAGTTTGGATTTCAGAGAAACTCCCCGCTGGCCGGCCTAGGGAGCAAGAGTTCTCATTCCCAGGTACCAGCGACAGGTGTGGGACGGATCTACCCTTGAAATTCCCTTTGGAGGAAAACGTATTGAATATACTCATCCTTGGACCTCTATTCTACCGTTAAAACAATATTGAGGAAAAGTTTGTTCTGTTGTGGTTTTTTTTGTTTTTGTTTTTGTTTTTGTTTTTTATCTGCAGGCTAGATGTCCTACCTCCCCCTTCCACCTTGAGAAAACCTTTCTGTTTTTTGCAGTGGACTTTGGAGGAATAGACAGGGCTCTCTCCCACTAGGGAGGCAAGTCCGACCCTGGCCGAAGACCCCTGAGCCTAAGCCACATCTGCGCTGCCGCGTGGCGGATAAAAAAAAAGGAAACGGATGTGTGCAGCGCAGCGACGCGGAGAGCTGGTGGCGCGAAGATGCGTGACACACGCTTGCTGGAGAGTGTTCTGGGGTTCCTCCCTCTATACGGCCTGGCAAGATAGAAATATAACCCTGCACAGAAAAACTCTATGATCAAACCACAAAGAAATTTAAGGGGATAAATTAGCCTTCACACCCTGTTTGTATTTTAAAGTATTTATTTCTTCATTAGGACTCCTAGGTTTAAAACGTAATTAGATAGCTGGATATGCGGAGTGACATCGGCAAAGTCAATAGATTCTTAAGATGACGTGAAATTCAACCTTCAACTGACATTCTTAAATTGCCAGGAAAATCTTTATCACTTTGTTGAACTCTTTATGCACAAATTAGTGGCCCGTAGATGTATGGTCAGTATTTTTAGGAGACAGAATACTCAAACCCTTTAGGGATGAAATCCAGTCTGGCCCCAGAAAGAGGTACACAGAGGTCTATGGGTGCGACCTGACTGCAAGATGCTATTAGCACCTTGGACCTTGCATATCTCTTGTGTTAGAATCAGTTTACACACACACACACACACACACACACACACACACACACACACACACACCTAAGCATTCTCTCCCCGCAGCAGAACCCAGGGAACATCAGGTAATAAATAGCCCTATTCATCCATGCTTTCTTCACATTAAGGCCATCTTTCAATAAAGTCTGGGCGTTCTAGAAGGCAACCTCTCAAAGTAGGGCCGGACAGCTAAGACTTTAAAATTAACCTTCTCTCAAAGCTGAGGTATATGGGTGACACTCAAGCAATAACCATATATTTTTCATTACTGAAATGACACTCAGTTACGGAACTTCAAGAGGATCCAGAGCAATGATTAGAAACGGACCCCCCCCCTTACAAACTTTTAACCTCTTCCTTAAGAGGTTCCGTACATCTGGCTTTGACAAAGTAAAGCGCCCGTGGGTCTTCCTGAGCTTTATTCCTAGAAAGACTGGGACTTAACAAGTCCTCCTCGGCGGCGAGAACCTCTGAAGACGCAAGAGAGCTGTAGGCGATTGTGACCCGGAGCTGGAAGGCTACCCTGAAGCTGAACTGGCACCCGAGGCGACTCAAGAATCGCAAGTGAACACAGGAGTCTGCCAGCGGGCGTTGGAGAGCGCCACCCTCCTTTCACCCTAAATTCTCTAGAGGTGCTCTACCCCGACACCCCATTGGCCTCGGGTGATGAGCACAGCTTCCTTAAGGGAGAGTGAGCATGGGGTTCATTACTGGGTTCAACTCCCTGGGATTCTGTGACTGAATGTAATTGTCTGGGGCCTCAGACACCTGGGAGATGAATGCTACCGCTTCTGCAGACGCCCCGCATCTCAAAGAGCTTACTCTTTCTACCTGCTTATTACTTTGTGGCTTTGGCTCAGCACAGGATGTGAAAATAAAATGAAATATCTGGTCTCGTCTTTTCAAGAAAACTAGGAAATCGAGCATTTCGTTATTACCTGATCTCTAAGGTAGCCGCCCTCTTTACCCCTCAGTTACCAAGAGAAACTCATCCAGAAAAAGTAACCTTAAATTACCGCGGAGACTTGCTTTCTCTCTTTTTGCCAGCAGCAAAACAATTGTTTTGAAGAAAAAGAGAGGAGAAGGGAGGAAGGAGGGAGGGAGGGAGGGAGGGAGGGAGGGAGGGAGGGACGGGGAAGGGGGAGGGAGGAGGGGAGGGAGGGGCACCACCACTACCACCACCACCACCACCACCACCACCACCACCACAGAGATCTGGAGCCAGAGTACTGTCCTAACTCACATTCTAAAAACTTTTTTTTTTCTAAATTCCAGTGAGTCTGGAGTCATCTGTAATTTGCTGGTGACATCACATCTTGCATTCTCTCAGAATCTGAAGGGGTAAACTCAACTAGCCTGACCACCTGAGCGGGAGAAAACTCAGAGCCAGTTCAGTCCAAAAGCCATGTCCACAGTCAGTTTCCTTCCTTTGCTGACAGCCAGTGCTGGGTACATTAGAGCCTCCTCTAAAACTTGCCTACACCAAACCCAGGACCTAACAAGATTGCATTTATTTATCTGAAAACTTATAGGGTTGAAATTTTGTTCTAAAACTGTAGCTTACACCTCATCACTGCCCCAGAAGGAAGAAAAAAAAGTTTTGGGAAACACTTCTAGAGAGATCTGTTCTGAAGGCAAAAGGGGACTGAGAGTCTTCACGCCCCCTTTCAGACCCCCCACCAACATGCAAAGAGACTACAAAAGCAAAGACAGCGTACAAGACTTGTCAAGTATATGTTGAGTTCCTGAGTCTCAAACAGATGCAGCTTACATGGTGTCTACACGAACTTACAAGATTTTTTAAAAAGATTCCCAATCCTGAAAAAGTTCAGGTTCTTCAGCTCCTGGGCTTGACTTCTGAAAGCTATTAAAAAAATGAAAGTGTGAGGTCCTGATAAACCCAGGTCCTCATCCTTCAAAATTCTGGTAAAGGGAAGACACTGTGCTGCATTCCCTAGAGAACTGGTTCAGTTACCCCTTTCCTTTTGCCACTGTAGGTCCAGGCTGTCAGTCAGAAACTGAGATGTCACTTAACTGACCTATCCAAATCAACCTCCAGCTCCACCTCTTTCTTGTATGCTGCTTAGTCATTTTTTTTTCCTGACCCAGAAAAAAGACAAAGTTCTGTTCAGTTACATGGTTTATTGTTGTAAACATTAAAAGTGTCTTTCTCAAAGAAAGAGTTTATCAGAAAAAAAAAAATCAGCGTCTCTAACTGTCGTACACCATAGAAAAAAGGCAGTGACTCATATCATGTGCCATACTAGAAATATACAAAGAAAATTACTAAGATATGGCAATATTAAAATGCTTACTCAAACATAAAATAATATATTAATTGACAACTTTAGACATAAAAAAAAAACAAAAAAATTCAAAGTGCTCAGTAATTTCCAGGGAGTTATGTATATTATAAGCACTCTGGAAACAGTCAAAAGCTGCTGCATGCAAGTTCTGTTTAGCTTTAGACAACAAAATAATCAAGATATAAACTTTCTTTTATCAACATCAACGTTACATACAACACTTACAAACAAGGAATGTTGGACGGTGTTACAAACACTATGTGTCCCTTTTTTGTCAGGATTTCCCAATATGTTAATACTTGTGCCCACCTATTTTACAATTGAGAAAATGTTTAAGCTCAGATAACTACCAATCTTTATAAAATCTAACAGACTACATAGTGTCTGAAATACTATTTATATAATATAGACATTACTGAAGTAGCAAGTGCCTATAACATCTTCAGCCTAGACTCACATGCTTGTCCCTTTTTATGGAGTTTTCTTTTTTTTTTTCAAACACACTTAATTTTTTAGAATTTGTAATATTTATTCATAAATAGGCACAAAATAATTTAAAAAGCCAAACTGCATTGGATAAATTTACAAGCCTTTTTGCCTTCTTCAACTCATGCCATCCACGCAACATTTAGTTTTACTATATATTACAGCTTTCTTTACAGCAGAAAACTTGGAAGTCTTGTTAAAGGGCAAAATTTGTGGGTCCCCTTAAGGGGTGTGTGTGTGTGTATGTGTGTGTGTGTGTGTGTGTGTGTGTGTGTGTGTGACATTTGTCTTAAATGCAACAAGCAAGCATGGCCAAACATTTCCCATCATACATGAGCAATCTTTCTTCTGAACAATACATTGATTTGTAACTGATAATAAAAAGTTTATACCACTGTACTGTGTGTAGTCCGTGTTCTAAATCCAGGATTCCCCGGAGCCAAAATGCCCTTTCAGGTTCTGCCTGCAGGTTAGGAAATAGCGACAGTTTTTATTTGTTTGTTTACTTTAGGAATCAGGGGCTGGGGATTACAGAAGGTAGGGGACACCTTGAGCTGAGACACACCAGGGAGCTCTCTGCCCATGTGGCCAGCCCCCTCTGGACAGTTTTAGTTTTCTTTCCAGTTCCTTTGAAATGCATGGGAGAAGATCTTAGAAAGGTAGGGTATCCAGGAAAAGTTTGTCAATTATTGCTGGTGGTGGTACCAAGTCTTCCAGTTTCAGGTAGAAAATGCGCTGCAGCCCCTGTGTACAAAGGGTGCGGAGTTCTGGGAGCTTCCCCAACAGTTTGGACAGGTAGTTGGGGCGGTTCAAGCCCCCATTATTGAAAGTCACATGGTCTTTAAGACAATTTACTATTTTGTTCTGTAGTTCTTCCACCCTCTTGGGTTCCTTGAGCCCGTGTCTCTCTGTAGAAGACACAATCAGAAACAAAAGAAGAATGCACAAAGGAGTTAGTCAGCTGGCTGGACCAGAGAGGATGTGTGACTAGGCAAAGCCATAACCCAACCCGGAGGGAAGCTCAGAAGGGGGAGCACCTGCACCTGCAGTACTGACCTGTGACCATAGCCAGGGCAGCAATGCAGGAGAAGGCAGAAATGTCGATGTTCATATTCTGCAAGTTGGAGGAGAATTCAACAATGGAATCAATCCATTCCCCAAAGCCACGCACGCATTGCAACCTGTGCAAGACCACCCCATTGCAAAAGATGAGTTTACCCTCCACTGGGTTGGACCTGCAATTAATACCAAAGAGAGAGGGGAGAAAAAAGAGAGAGAGAAAAGCTAAACAACTAATTACTTGAAGAGCAATAAATGAGGGATTTAAGAGGCACCTAATTACTGAAGAGTTAATAAAATGTAGACCAGTGGACCTTGAAAGGGTTTAATTTCATAACAATCAAGAACGCTCCCTATCCCACCTCCATTCCACTCCTCCAAGGCTTCTGGGCTCACACTCTTTCCCTTTTCCATCTTTGCTTTTTTTTTCCTGGTCAAGTCCTCCACCCCCTTAACTCCCTTTCTTTTACTTCTGATTCCTCTCTGGGCCTCCCAGAATTGTCTCCTCCCTCATACCTGTATGCTAATCGCAGGACAAATAATTCTAGGAAAGCTGATTCAAAAAGCAGGTCCTGGTCAGCTTTGGGCAGGTCAGCAAAGCCAGGGATCTTCTCTGCCCAGCCTCTGATGATCTCCATAGAACCAGTCAGGAGATCATAGAACTGCTGTATATGTTGAGTGTCATCTCCACTCATCTGATAGTCAGGGTTCGCCTGGAACTGGAATTTCATTTTAAAAAGCACTTAATGAGGTTCTCTAAAATATATAACCCGTGAAATTGCTAACCCCATTTCTAGTAGGGGAGCCAGGTTTTTATAACAATTAAACCTCTCTCTGACCAGTAAGGAAATTAGATGTTCCGGGGCAATTAATTCAATTAGGGATGGTGCTATGAGGTCGCTGCTTTAAATATGTAAATTACCATTTCCATACAGACTAAATACAGTGCCATCCAGCCCAGGGAAATGTTCAGTCTTATCTCCACAAAACAATTGATATGTTAGTATTCATGCTAGTCCCAGAGTGGGTCTTGAGCTGAGATGCCCTTTGCAAATTTCAATAATATTGTAGTCACTACTGGGTTTGCCCAACGAACATCCTCCCACTAAAACCTCCACATTTTTTCACAGCTGGAGTAAAAGAGGAATTGCACCACTTGATCCTTGACCTCTGGGCCCCCACTGCCATTCCTTACACCCTCTTCTCATTCCCTAGCCCCAGGCAAGTCCCAGCCTTCAGCCAGCCAGTGGCAGAAAGGACGATTCCAGCAACTGGGGCCAAAGTAGATGTGGGAGAGGGAAGATGCACAGCCTCTGGGTTTTGCCTTTCAGGCCTTGGTCCAAATGATGGTGGAGTAGTTTAAAGTAGTAGAGGTTCATGGAGACTCCACCAGTCAGCTACACCACCTATCTGTCTCTTGAACCCCACCCAGAACTGTGAGGCACAAAGCCTGGCTGGCCTCCATTACCCTTAGGTCTTGGGGACTGGTGCTGGATGTGGGGATAGAGTCCTGCCCGACCATGGGTCTTGATAGCCCCCACCAACTTCTTACCCTGGAATAGTCCAGGCTGGTCATAGCCGGGTTGGAGTCGACATGGGCTCTGACGAGGGCACTGATCAGACTCACCGGAGGTGAGGGGGGAGAGGGGTCCTGTGGACTCTTCGGCTTCGAAGGTAACCGACCTCTCCGGCCTTTTAAACTGTCCGTGCGAACCACTGCAAAGGAATAGCCTGGTTAAAGATGCTCCCAGAGCCCAGACCCAGCTATCGGCTGTGCTGCTTCCCGGAGGCAGCCGTGGGTACCTGGCCTTAGTGGCCCAGAGCCCCCTGCTTGCTTGTAAAGACTTTACTGAGGAGAAGCATTAAAAAATTGTAGGCTTATTTCATGCCTTCCTCCAAAGTGGGCCAGAATTAAAGGCAAAGAGGGACTAGTGGCTTTCTCTAGCGGAGGCTGGGTCAGCGGGCAGCTGTGGGATCCTGGAGCCGGGAGGCTTGGGGGTGGGGAGTGGTCAGGGGCCCTTCCATCTTCGGAATGGGGTACAAGTAGCTGGCGATTTTTGAAGTGCGCGGAATGAGAGGTCAGCAGCTCGACGGACCTACCTTCTTTAACCATCCCAACAGCCAGGCACTTCTGAAATCGACAGTACTGACAGCGATTTCGGCGCCGCTTGTCCACTGGGCAGTTTTTATTTGCTAAACACACGTATTTGGCGTTTTTTTGCACTGTGCGCTGCAAAAGGAGACAATGTAGGCCAAAAATTATTGTCTTTTAATTGAAGGTCCAGCAAACTAGAGACAATTTCTGAATGGCTTGGATCTATATTCCCTCCCTACAAACAAACACAAACACAATTCCTTTTGATTTTTTTTTTCTTTTTTCTTTTCTTCCTATATCCTCTCCTTTTCCTCCCCCAGGGCATTTACCAGAAGAAAATTGATAGCGTTAACATTTGAGCTAACCTTGCCGCTCCTTGCTGTGTTTTATATGCCAGGAGAAGGAGCAGGAGACGCTCAGTAAATACAAATCCGTGGGCATTCATATTATTTACATTCCTTGGAGACCTTCTCTATTTAAAATGATAAGATTATTCAATCAGGATGGCGAAATAAAGAGATCACTTAATTTGACCATAGGGAATTCTGTTCCACTTGGTTAGCTCAGACACGGTTCTCTGTCCTAACCAATTTCAATCTGAACTGGGAAGACAGCTTCTAACACATGCAAATAGCCCTCTTCCAACTCAGGCTCCAGCAATTTCCGGTGAGAGCCCACCGGGGCCGCAGGGTCGGGGAGGATGCCACCCTGCCTCTCACAGTCTTCCTGATTTCTTTGCTCAGACACCCCGAAGCTCCCTCCTCAGCCTGTGGGTAGTGGCAGGACAGCCTTGGCTGACTCCAGAGACTTGGGGTCTCTGGTAGGAACTAAGGCTGGGCTGCCGGCGGAAAGGAGAGGGCAGACTCCAAAGTCCCAGGCTCTAGGCCGCCGCTAACCTGTCACCTCCGCTCCGGCACTCGCTCACCTTAAAAAAACCTTTGCAGCCCTCACAAGTGCGGACACCGTAGTGCTGGCAGGCCGCGTTGTCGCCGCACACGGCGCACAGACCCTCGTTGGAGGGGGAGCCCCTGGACGGCGGCGATGGCACCTGCGTGTCAAGCAGCTGCGACGCATGGCCGATCTGCAGGCCCGGGAAGCCCATAGATGCGGGCTTACGAATAGGGTTGGGTACGGCGAAGGTTTGCCCATCCACTACGTGGTGGCTGCCCGCGGGCTCCGGGTTCATGGGGACGTGCAGGGGGCCGTCGAATCGCATCTGGCAACTAGACACTGGAGTGCCGGGGGGCGACTGCTTAAAGGAGAAGAGCGAGAGGCGGGAGACCGGCGTCTTCCTTTGCTCGATCATGTGCGTAGTGGCCACGTAGTTCTGATGGAAGTTGTGGAGAGAGCCCGGGTCGTCCCACATTGGGCTGTGCTGCACTTGGAAGCCCGGGGTGCTGGGCGTCGGGGGCGAGGAGGGCTTGTAGTAAACCGACCCGGAGTGCGGCATCATCTCCTCGGACTGGGGGGCCAGGTGGCTGTGTTGCTGGTAGTTGTGCATCTGAATGTCTTCTACCTTAATGGAGGACTGCTGTCCGGACAGGGGCATTTGGTACAAGCAAGGTGGCTTGACGTCGTAGCCTGTGCTGTAGTTGTCCATAAAGGTACTGAAGCTGGGGAGAGAAGTGGTGGCAGTGATTTCAGTGTTGGTGAGGTCCATGCTAAACTTGACAAACTCTGGAGTTAAGAAATCGGAGCTGTATTCTCCCGAAGAGTGGTAACTGTAGCTCTGAGAAGCGGGGCTGGCTCCTTGAGGCGAGGACCCATACTGCGCCTGAACGCAAGGCATGGCTGGAAATGAAACAGGGTGATACACACTCAGCCTGGTCAACTCAACACTTTCTCCCGGGCTCGGGTACACCTGGGGCTACACCGGCAGCCCGCGGCGGTCAGAGAGAGGTAGGGGTGCATGACAAAGGGCGAGCGAGGTCGAAAGCTGCGGAGCAGCAAGGTGCGTGGCAAAATGACCGGTCCAAGGAAGACCCAAGCTGGAAAGCTACCTAGGGTCTGCACTCCCGGATATCGCCAAATGCCTCCCGCTCCACCCCATTCCCCACTGCCAGTCCTGGCACTGATGAGCTTCCTCTCTGAAGCTCGGGTCCGAAAGCTTTCTAGAGACGACAGTCTAGAAAGGAAGTTGAATAGCACAATGAGAAAGTTGTTCTCTGTGACCTTAAGGTACAGGTTGGCCTGAGAAGATCTTTTTGCCCTTTTTTTTCTGGATGTGTAGGGAACTCGGGAAAGGTAATGAAAGATATAAAGTTCACTAACCTTCAGCCGAGTTATTGGAGTTTTCGAGGAAATTAAAGGTGGACAGTGTCGTAATTCAGTGAAGGACAAAGTTTCCAAGATTTTTTTAAAAAGCAATTGGAGATTCCAGCCCGTCAGATCTCCTCTCTGAAATACAGACACAGGAAGTTTCAGGATGTATTCCCGACAGGGATTTGGTGGGCACTGTAGACTCACCAGGGAGGTCCTCCTTGGAATTTGGGGTGAAGACTTTACCAAACAGGAGTATATAAAACTCATGACTGGAAACAACAGATAAAGCCACCATGGCCCATTGTGAATCCCTGCAGAGAAAGCATCTTGAAGGAGAGATCTTCCATGAACTTAACTTGATACCTAAGACTATAATGAACTGGGGGCCATTTCTAAGGATGGAGAAGGTCATTTTCATTCTGTTTTATTTCAGATCTAAATAAGAAGACTAGGACTGAAGAAACAGCACAGCACTGGAACCTTCTCTTAAATAGTTCTGCTGCAGTCCAATGGGCTTTTCTCTTAGAAGGGGGGGGTTAATAGAACTCAAGAATATGCACTGAAAAGAAAACAATATCCCACCCTCACAAAATGTTAGCAAGGCCTGGACATTCAAGAAGCCAGTGTGGAACTGTGTAGCTTTCTTCACTCAAAAGCATTTGACTCAGCACTGGGGTTGAGAGATACCACTGAACTGGTACCTCTCTAGCAATCTTTAATGGCCCAGGGATGGTGAGAGGGTCCTCTGTGTAAGCAGGATGTAAGGAAATACTGCTTATAATGTATTGGTACCAAAGTTAGAAGCACTTCTCAGCACAGAAAGCTAAACACCTCCATGAAGCTTTCCACAATCTGCCTCCTTGCTGCCACAAGGCGTTCTTGTGCCCTAGGAATTTTCAGATGTTCCCACTTGGGGAAGGAAGGCTTTCTGGAGCGTAGACAATCTTGTTAATAATGATAAAGAAACCCCAACCTCCACTCCCGCTGGCTCTCGAAGAAGAAGAAGAAGAAGAAGAAGAAGAAGAAGAAGAAGAAGAAGAAGAAGAAGAAAAAGAAGAAGAAGAAGAAGAAGAAGAAGAAGAAGAAGAAGAAGAAGAAGAAGAAGAAAAAGAAGAAGAAGAAGAAGAAGAAGAAGAAGAAAGAGAGAGAGAGAGAGAGAGAGAGAGAGAGAGAGAGAGAGAGAGAGAACTGCCCCCTCCCCCAGCCCTTGGAGATATGTCTGTGCTGTGTATTAACCCCTAGGAGCGTCACAGTTTCATAACTGTACTCTTCATACATCTTTCCCCACCCCATCAACACACACTCGCGCACTACCCAAGAACAGCATATGTCAAAACCAGAAATTTCACGCAACTTAGTAGCAGGACGCTCTACCAACACCACCCTTCCTCACGATACCGGAAACATCGGCATGCTGGCGAGCTGCGTGACAGAGTTCCCAAGCATCGCAAAAACTGAAGAACTTTCTCTCTCAGTCAGTTTGAGGGCAGCTTCCCTCTTGTACACAGAATCTGGAGTCTCCACAAGCCACAATCAATTCCACACTAAGAGCAAACTTTACGCACATTACCGTGGGCAAGACCGCAGCTCCCCAAACTGTGGAGTGCCCCTTCCACATCCACCAATGAGGAGCCTGGGAGCCTCTGCAGGGAGCCAACTCCCCCCTAACGCCACAGCCGGAGCTGCCCCGCCGGCTCCGCGGAGCCTTGCGCGCCCACTCGAGGTTCAAAGCCCCGTGCGCCTTACGGGCCTGGCGCCACTTCCCGAGAACCTGTTCCACGTCCGTGGAGAGAAGACACGCGCGGATGCAGGGTAGGAGCCGGCGAGCTGCACCACCGCACTTACTTTTCTCGGCAGCTCTCTTCATTCATTCAACTCTGCCCAAGTGCAATGCGGCGGGAGGCCGGGCGCTGGGGTCTCCGGGAGCTGGGCTCAGGAGCCGCCGGCCGGGCGGGAGGAGAAGCAGGCCGGCTGCGCAGGCGACAGGGACGCGAAGCGAAGCAGAGCAGCTGGGCGGACTGGCCCTGGCCGCCAATGTGCCTTTGTTTATGTGGCTCGCGCCGCCGCTGCCAACATGCACCTAAAGTCTCCGCGCGTCAGCGCGCGTCAGCGGCCCGCTGCCCAATCGCCGGCGCCGCGCTCCCCGGACTCCTGGCCCGCGCACGCTTTGGTATATTTCCGACCTGACGTCATGACTGGGGCTGATTTTAAGGTGGGAACCATTCCTGCGTTCACCTTGGTAGCCCACTTGGGTGGGATTTTTTTTTTTTCTTTCCGAAAGAAGTGTGACCTCTCCACCCAGGTCCCCCAAGCCCGCGGCGCTGCGGCAGCCTGGAGGCGGCTCACACTTAGGGAGGGTGCAACAAAAGCTGGGGCGGAAGGGAAGGCTGGCGCGGGCCAGGTAGCCAGCACCTGGGCCCCTCGAGGGGAGGCTGTCCCGCTGCGCCCCAACCTTACCCACGCCTCACTCCTCCTAGCGGAAGTGCAGCCAGATGTCCCAGGACACCGGCGCGGGGGGGGGGGGGGTCGGCTACTTGGGGGATTTCTCTAGCCCGTGCAGCCCCCTGTTCCTTTTACTCTATATCCAGTTCTTCTCCGACCCCTGGGCGCTCTCTCTCTCTCTCTCTCTCTCTCTCTCTCTCTCTCTCTCTCTCAGACACACACGCACACACACACACACACACACACCCGGGGGGTGGGGGTGGGGTGGGTGGATTTGGGCCTAATTTTCTTGTTCCCTTCTTTCCTGGAAAGGCAAGGATTAACACTTAAAAGAGGGAAAAGAGAGACGGGTAGAGAGTGACCAGGACTTCCAGAACCCTCAAAGTGGGAGTGAGCGGTTGCCTGCTTTTCTTTTGCAGACAATGCATCCCAGCGGCGGGCAACAGGTGGGCCTCCTGCAGAAAGGTGCAGCGATCCCTTCTCTGCCAACACCAACCCCGCCGAAACTACGCTGTGCGCAAGTCCTTCCCATCCCTGCCACGAGTTTTAGGGAGATAAATCTACCTTCCTCTGAAACAAGGGCTAGCACAACCGCGATCGAGAAGAGAAGCGTGCAGGGAGTCAGGGAAAGCGGGGTGGAGCCGGGGCCGGGTGGGCCGGGTGGCTGATCTGTGCTCACAGCCTCAGCCCAGGGTCCCTGCAGGCTGGGAGAGCGTGCCCCACCCCCGCGCTCCTCCGAGTCTCTGCTGCTCGCCTTTGCAAGACAATCCGCCGGCGGAGCCGAGGCGAGTGGAGCTTTCCAGCAAAGGGATCGCGGCTGCTCCGCGGGCCTAGCTGTCCACTCCCCACCCCCACCCCCGGAGCAGGCCTCCTAGGCTTCTCCGGAGGGCAGAGTGGGGCTGGAACTTCGGGAGGGCACTGCCTGCCAAGGGTCCCCTTCTGCGTCCCGGACTGCGCTCCCACCCCTCCCCCAAGCTGCCTGGGGCCCTGTGCGACCTGGCCCCTCTCGGTGACCCCAGCACTGGCGGAGAGCTCGGCCAAACTCTGCGGGTGGAGGGGCTGCTCTTGCCTAGCCTGCACCTCCGGGCGGCGGGGCTGCCCTTGCCTAGCCTGCCCCTCCGCCTCTGCCCGCTGGGCTCCAGCCGCGGTCCCCGCCGCGGCAGAGGCGTAGCCATCCGGCCCCCAGCGGCTGTCCAGACCGGCCGCGGGCTCCTGCAAGCTGCCTCCGGGAGGACACCTACGTGACCACCTTAAGTTTCCCCCAGATGTTTCGGCTGCCGCTCCAGCTGCCGCCACCAAGGCTCAGCGGTGCCCTAGTGGGCGCGAGAAAAAAATAAAATAAAACCAGGAAGTGGGGGTGGGGTGCGAGAGGGGGATGGGGGTAGGGTGAAGAACAGTTTATTAGTGTGAGCTCGGTAGCGTCAGCGCCCCGTGGGCAGAAATCATTCCACGCGAACGAAAGGGAAAAAGTGAGAGTTTGGAGAAGAGGGGAGAAGGAAGGGGGTGGGGGTGGCGGTGACGCAGGGGCGCAGCCATTGACGCACCCGCCGGGCTGGGCCCAAAATAGCAGCAACTCCAGCTCACAGGCGCCCTCCCGGTTCGCTTCCCTTTCCCCTTCCGCGAGAAAGCCCAGGGAACTAGCCTTTATCCATGCGGTGGGCCAGGTTCCCAGCAGCTATTTTCAGTCAGTCGGAAAGCCCAGCTTAGCTACACACTGGGGTGGAAGTTATTATTTAATAGTTCCAGAAGAAGAGGGTACCACAACCCTCCCTACACAAACGAGTCTGAGTAGATACATTGCTCTCCGCAAGCTCCTTTCCCTCGGTCATTAAAAACACATTCCGTGCGGGCTGAGCTGAGTCTGGACACAGTTTGAAAAATGCTCTCCCAGAAAGAGGAGACAGCCTGGAGTTCTTAAAGTGAGCACTGAAGAAGCCAAACCCTGTAACGTGATGTGTTATTCTTTAACCTGTCCTGCAGTTTCCTGATAAGACCCCTTTGCTCACATCCTGATGTACCCAAGTTCCAAAGCAGCGGTCATTGCAGCTTATTATGACAGGTGAGAACAGAGTCGTGAAGTATAGCTTTTAAATGAAAGGGGGACTTCTTCCCATCCATGAGTTTTCCCTCTTCGAATCTATGTTCTGCTTCCCAGACGTATCACCGCTACTCAGGAAAGACTCATAAACCCGCTGAAACTAATTTTTGGGTGAGCAATTCCAGGGCCGGAGTTTGGGGTACAGTCACCTATGCGCTAGGTGGGAAGGATCCAGTGTAGAGATCAGAAGTGCTTTCCATACTCAAAACATCACGCAACTGTTTTCCCTGATGAGTCTGAAGAGGCGAAGTCACCTAAGCACAGCCAGCCAATGTCTGCAGTTGGCTGATCTTGTCAGTAGGGGGCCTGACTCCACAGTGTTCAGAAGACTATTTCCCCCACACGTGCGCGCGCGCGCGCGCCCGCGAGCAGACTCACAAACAGCTATTTACTACTTGGGCTAACTAAGCCACTGAAGAAAATGCTGAAGGCCCAAATGTTCATATTGTACTGGAATTCATAAACAAAGACAACTCTTATTCTTTTCTGTTTTCTCCAAAAGGAAAACAGTTCAACGCATGAGATTAGGTTCACAATGGGTTTTCTTTATTTCCTCTTGCTCATGTTTAACTCACTGTTAGGTCACAGAGAGAGGGGAAAAAGGCAATAAAATCTCCCATTTTATCACAAAGCGGTTCAAATTGGCATATAGTTTGGAAAAATGAAAGCATGTTTTAAAATCCTATGATTACATGTTTAAATAAATTATAGTTTAGAAGAGAATTCCTGTGGGTGTATTTGCTAGTACATAAGAGAATGCTTTTGTGCATAGAGGTTTAATTACACATATAATGGAATCAAAATGTAGACTTGAACAACCTCTTAGAAAATGTTAAGACGATGCTTTAGGCTAAAAGAAACTGAAATTCTGCATTTATATGGCTGCAACCCTTCTGGATTTTTACACATAAATACTTCAAATAAAGTATTTTATAACTCAATTAAAATGACAATAATTTTTTCAGGATCCAGAGTCTGATATAACTTTAAATTATTGCTATGTTCAAATGTGTAAAGTTACCCCACAATAAAAGTCTATTTTCTTAATAATTCGAAATAATAGAAGCAAAAATTGGCTCTATCCATAGTAGCTCCTTCTTGATAGAAATTATAAGCTATTGTTATTAACAGATATAATTGTCTGACCTGAAAAAAAGCACTGAGGAAGGTAATGTTACTATATTATCTTTATGATATCAACATATATAAAGCAGGATATATTTCCACTTGTATAGAAAAATATTTTATTAAAAATTAATATAAATACACATACATTCACATCTAAACCACAGTATTTTATTTTATGCATGGTTAAGCAGATTATACTTAATAAAACTGAGCTCTTGGTATAATTTAGAGAGCAAACATGGACATAATCCCATAGGATTTTCTATTTTAATGCATGGGAAAGAGGCCTCTAGGGATTGAGTTCACTATTCTCCCCCAAATGAATTCAGAGAACTCACAATGCAAATCCAGTGAAACAGACATACCTGTTATGATGTGAGAGTTGAGGTTACTTTAAGATATTTCTTCAAAACAGAACAGTAAGCATTAAAATTAAATGTGCATTTTAAATTCTATTTGGAGAAAATTCCCTCACAGAATTCCTTACTGTTTGGTGGGCAATTTTATAGTTGTGATAGAAGAAAGAAATTTTCACTTAAAAAAAATCTGTTTCTTGAAAGAAAAATAATAATGAAATGTTTACAATTTTGCTTTGGACATTTAATTTGCATTCATGGGAGCCCGCTGCTCCTTCTAGGACACTGGGGGAAGCCAGGTGCTTCTTTGAGAGTCACATTTTGAGTGGATGCAGCTTTTACTGGGTTCTACTCTCAGCCCATTTTTTTCACCAAAAACCATGGAACATACAGAATTTTTAAATTTCTTACTTTAATTCAGAACTCAATTCTAGAAAATGTGTAAAGATGTGCAAAAGTAACTAGCATTTTTCTAGAAACATCTACTTGTAAATTAAAATCATAAAACTGAACATATGGTAAAACCTCATTCCACTCTAAAACTATTTTACATAATAAAAAATCTTTCATCTTTTCCTTAATACTTGACTTACGTGGTCAGCTCCTAAATATTTGCTTTTAAATTAACCACTTAACATGTTTTTATATACCAATTCTCTTTTACTACAAAGAAGGGTAAATTGTTTTAGATTTCATTGTTAATTTACGTAAACAACAGAGACATTAAAATGTACGAAATCCTAAACCACATTTCAAGATTCTGACATAAGTAGTTATATACTAATACAAAAAAACACCTGAAATTCTAACAATAGCTAAGACAGTAGTAACTCTTAACGGTATTAGACATTTATTTAAATAGATAAATATATATGCTTTACAACAGTTATCTGTAAATCACAGATGGTTAGTTTTTGTTCAACTTTAATAATACCCACTTTTGATATTTTTCCCTCAAGAATAAGAACCTCTTAATTTAATAAAAAATAAAATAAGGTATTGATATACTAAGACAAAGACATCTATATCCTTTTCTTCACCATAATTCACAATTATCAAGCCTACAATTTGAACACTACAAAAGTTACTTATAGCAAGGACCCTTATAGTGATAAGTAATAAATCTAATTACCATATCCTTTGAATAGATGTAATATAAATTTCATTGCTCACTTAAAAGTTCTAAAGTTAACAGCATAAACTTGAAGTTGAGTAATTAAGTAATCCTTATATAGACACTTATTAAAGTATTTATACATATTATCTTAAATCTACATCTATCATTTTGCCAATTAAAATTAGGACTTTAATTGCAATTAAGTAATTTAATTGCCAATTGAACAGCAAAATTGCTAAGTGACTAATTTTAATGCCTATTTTAATTACCAATCATGACTGGGGAGGGAGCTAATCAAGTAACATCAAGCAGTACCAGAGTAATGATGTGAAAAAAAAAAAAAGTAGAACAAACATTCAAGGCTACATGCTTTAAAAAAAGAAACATAAATTAAATAAATGCAAACACAATCTTATAAATGTATAAAAATACTGTATTTCAATATCTGAATACAGAATGTGAAGGAGAACAAGATTCATTAAAGAGCCTCTGTCAACCTTCAGTCAAAGTCAGGACAACCAAAGTCAAATTTTTATGTAGTATTTGCATGGCACTCACACCAACCCAGATAAAAACAAAGCTGCATGTCCCTGAGAATAAAAGACTGCTTCCTGCTTGGCTGGTTAAATATTTACAGATTGACAGGGTTTTTCAAAAAAAATTAATGAAATGCTCATAAAAAAGAGAAACAAGTTTCCAATGCAACAACATAGGTTTTAAACTTGAAAAGCAAATTTAAGTGCACTGGGCTCACACTGCTAATGGAACTCCTCAGCCCCATGCAATTGGAGAGCTCTAGAAACCTAACGCCTGTTCATAACAGGCCCATGTTACTTTGAGAACCATAAACTTGACATATCTTAAATATCACAAATTTCTTTGTGAGTAAAAACATGAAAGCAACTAGGATTGTATGAAAATTAAAATTACTTAGCTCAGGGAACATAATTCTAAGTTCCCACACACACATTCAGTTAGAATAAATCTGCAGGCAACAGATAGACTGGGGAAAATCCTCTTGGCCAGCATCAACTTATTTTCAAAAATGTCTTTGTCCAAACAAATTCTCGGATTAAAAACATGGAATGACAAAACGGAAAGACAGATGAAGCTTGAGAACTCAAAAAATAGAAGGTTATTTCTTAGGAGACAATAGCAATTCTAGAACTTTCTGAGTCTAGGGTTCCCCTTGGCAGGCAGCCATATCATTTAGAGTCATAGTGCTCATTCATCAAATCTTCGTTTGAAATGCAATGATGCTATAAGGTACATATCCTAGGTTTGCTGCCATATAAGTATACCAAAAATATGCATAGTTTCTATCTACAGTGGTGCCTGGAAGTATACATTAGATACCTATGTAATGATACAACTGAAGAGAAAGCACATAGTGCTGCTTGGGATTTTGTTTAGGAATGGACTTGAACTCTGAAATGAAGCACAGCAGGACTTTTGGCCTGGATTTGAAGGAGAAACACTTTAATAATCACAGAGCTTGACAAAAGACTGCAATATCTGCCCCTGACAATAACAGCTTTATAAGGTTATTTCTGTGTGACTGATTAAAGGACACACTCACTATCAAATCCCAGGTTGTGAAGATGGAGTCCTTATTGCAAGCTCACTCCTGATTTGGGTGAAAATTCATGCATTACTCATGCTGCAGGGAGAAACAAAACCTCTGCTACTTAAAGATTAACACAAACAGCCTCAGAAAAGATGCTCACCACAATTTAGGCATATCTTAATATGTTCCATATGATTTTTGCTATATACATATGCAAAAGATTTTGTCTATAATTATCAGAATGACTGAACCCAAGCACTAGCTAACAAATCACCAGCCATCTTGGGGGAGGGGGGGGCATCATCTTGTCCTTTCAAAAATGATTGTGAAAGGACATGATGTATAAACTTTCAAAATGTTAACACTTTCTGAAAGTGTATAACTAAAAGTAAATACAATTTTAGACTCTACATGTCTATTTTATGTATTTTGCTAGTCTAGTCTATCAGCTCACATGAACTAATGTATTTTACATATTGTTGGATGCAAAACATTTTAAAAGATAGTATGTCTGTCACTTTTCAATATTCCTTCATATGTAAAAGTAAGCATGAAATTAAAATTTCCAAGGCTATTTTACTTTTGTCCCCTTGCTCATCTTTCAGTGTGATCTGCATTAGTGAGTTAAAGATTAACAATAAAGCCAGCTGGGCGTGGTGGTGCACGCCTTTAATCCTAGCACTTAGGAGGCAGAGGCAGGTGGGTCTTTGTGAGTTCAAGGCCAGCCTGGTCTACACAGTGAGTTCCAGGACAGCTGGGACTACAGGGAGACCCTGTCTCGAAAAGACCAAAAATAAATAAATAAATAAATAAATAAATAATAAATATTAACAATACAGTAAAACAATTGTGTTTATATTCCCATACAACAATTAAAATATTTTATTAGTCACCAGGATGTTTAAAAATCAAATGTGAAATATTACTGAGCCATTCCAGTAGGATCTAAACAGTGACTTTAATGTGAGAATCCTGATATCTCAGGAGGAAAAAGTCAGTTGTGCCTCCACATACAGGACTCAGGTTAAGATGTACACACTGGAAGTGCATGGGGGGGGGGATCATGCAGAAATGGGTTTCCTGGGGAGTTTCTGTTTAGATTTCTCATACTTCATTATTTCTTAGAACTATTTTCCAAAGTCCATGAATATTTGAAATTGGGGTTGTGGTTTTTTTTTGTTTGTTTTTGTTTTTTGTTTGTTTGTTTGTTTGTTTGTTTTTTGGCTTCTTTGTTTGCTTGCCTGTTTGTTTTAGATAATTTCAAATAGATTTAGGAGTTGCATTGGGTTTAAAGCATGGTGTTCTGAAAGATTGTTGACTGTAATTAACCAGCTCTGGAGGTCATAGTCTCCATTTCCCCATACCTTGTCCATTAGTATGTTGATTGTCAACAACAGTTTCGTTAAACTTTATAAATTTTGCATGTGTAGAGGTGGAAGGGCTGGAGGGAAGAAGGCAGTGCAGAATGATGTGACAGGGCCCCTCAAACTACAAATAGATGTTATAGAATTTGAAATGTAGCTCTGTAACTCAATTTATACCACAGAAATTGTGAGATGCTATCTTCCTGTTGTTAAAATGTATCAGGTCAAGGGATATAAATTGTACCAGGTAATTCATTTTGCTGTTCAGAGAGTCATTAAGTTCCTCCCAGAATATATGTGATTGATATCCCTGGAGGTGAAAGGCTAAAGGAACCATATGGCAACATGTTGCATTCCGTATGTTATCTGCCCATCCGTGCTTAAGCTGCCATTAGCAACATCTGTACCTGACGGAAATCCAGCTGCGCCAACGACGGCTGACGGAATTGTACTTGGGGGGGAAATCTAGCTTAGCGCCATTAACTTGAGACTTGGAGTCTATCTACCAGGACGAATGGAAGCTTTCACAATTAGACGAGACGACACGAATGCTTTATTAAAGTTTAATTTTGAACTCCCAATTAGCGAAAGTGCATTATAAATCGATTGCAATTTCCTCGAAGGCACAGCAAGTTCTCTGCCTGCCTGCACATGCGGGGGGCTGCAGAGCCAAATCTCCAAGGGGAGGGTTCAGGGAGAGAGAGAGAGAGAGAGAGAGAGAGAGAGAGAGAGAGAGAGAGAGAGAGAAGAGAAGATAGAGATGGAGAGATGAGAGGAGGAGCAGAGAGGAGAGAGAGAGAGAGAGAGAGAGAGAGGGAGAGAGAGAGAGAGAGAGAGAGGGAGAGAGCTCGGGAGTGCAGAAGAGGGGAAAGAAAAAGGGGGAAGGGACCGCGTCCCTTCGTCTGGGTGGGGAGGGCGATGACCCGGGCCGAAGTGTCTCCCGCCCCAGCGCTTTGCAGGCTCTTTCACGCGCGGGCCGGCCGGCGTGTACTCGCCCGGCCTCGGTCCAGGACACGTTACCTGCCGGGAGCCCAGCCCTGGGAGCGCTTCCCCTGGCGGGGAGAGGTCGCCCGGGCAGCAGGGTGGAGTTCGCAGGCGAAGGAGGCGGGCGGGCGGCCGAGGCGCGGGGCCAAGGGCGGGACCTGGAGAGCGGCCCGGGAGGCCTGAGCTACCGCTAGGGCCTCGGCCGCGCGCTCCCGCCATCGCCACCGCCCCCGGCCTCAGCCCAGCGGCCAAGCGCGTCAGCCTCCCCGTCAGCCGGGCCGGGCTCCGTGACGCGCCGCCCGCTATAAATAACCCGCCGGGGAGCCGGGCCAGCGACGCCGCCCGCAGGGAGACCCAGACCACGGAGCCCAGCTGGCCGGCCCGCGCTCCCCGCCGCCCAGGACCGCCCACAGCCCGGGCCGCCCCACGCCCCAAGCTCGCCCGGTTTCTCCCGTGCTGATCTTGAACCCCTGGCTGCCTCCTCCCACCGTCCGTCCTGTGTGGGCTTGGCATAGTAAATTGTCAGTGTGAAACCACAGTGAAGAGCTTGACTTCTTAAACATTTGTGGGGCAGAGAAGGCTGGGTTACTGCTTTAATCCTGGATTGGAGGAGAGTGCTCAGAAGCTGCTAGGCCTAGAAGGCTCGTGGTCCAGCTACCCAGCACTTCACATCTCTGGGGGCTTCATCATAGCACAGGCCTTGAGTTCAGCCTATTGTCATTACCAAAAGTCTGTAATCTTTCGGCGTTGGAATCCAGTCAAGACTTCCGTTGCCAGCTTCATCTTAAGGCATTTCTGTCAGAACACCCTGACACCTATCTTATCCCTTAAGGTTCCTATATACAAATGGAGATCAGCTGCTCTACTGGAACTACCAATTAATAGCCCATTAAGACAGTAATTATTATTATTATTTTGTCTTTTTGAGACAGGGTCTCCCTTTTAGTCCCAGCTGGCCTAGAGCTTGCTATGTAGACCAGGCTAGCCTTGAACTCACAGAGATTTGCCTGCCTCTGCCTCCTGAGTGCTGGGATTAAAGGCATTTGCCACCATGCCCGACAAAATAGTTTTTTATTAATGCATGCATGCACACATATCATGGTGCCTGGGTGGAGGTCAAAGGACTATTGGATTTGTTCTCTCCTTCCACTAAGTAGATCTTTGGGATCCGACCCAGGTCCTCAGGCCTAGGGCAAGTGCCTTTACCCTCTGATCTTACTTTCTGGCCGCTATGGCAGTGTTATTTCCTGAGCCAAATCCCTTAAACATAGAAAGTTAGGTTTTCTGGGATGCTGATTATAGAAAATTATGGATGCAAGCAAGGTATTGAAGTGACAGATCATGAATGGTGAATTAAAAGGGCAACAGAATTGGGTTGTAGTTCAAAATCAAGCAAAGTGAAGTGAAGCTCACTGGACTGGGAGTTGGAAGACCGGGAAATCAGAGTAGTATTTACGCTTTCACTGCACCACCTGCAGAAATCACAGAATCACTCTGCACCACTTTCTCATCTACACTAACACAGGAAGGCAAAAGATATCATTGTATGAAGTCTGATCAAACTAACCTAAGCACCCAATGGCTCATGGGAAAAGGATAATAAATGTAGAAGGATTTGGTCTTCCAACATTTTTTATTTGTACATTTTTCCAAAAAGAAATATATATTAGCACCTCTTTAAAAAAGTACACCAATAAAAAAGAGGTGCTAATATATTGTTCAATTTGCATGACAGCAGACACATTGACGGTCTGATGGTGCCCTAGATCCTCTCCCACACCACTTTCTAGAAATGAACTATGTGCCTACAACTTTCTCAAATGTTGCCCCATTTCTGCATTTCTGGCTTTTGGCGGGGAGGTTGAAAGATACTAAATTCTCTGAAAGTCTCCTGGGTGACCTTCATTAGCTAGAATATGCCTCATCCGCCTGGCTTCAGGTTAGTGAAAGAATGAAAGAATAAAACAGAAAAGTGAAAGAAGCAAGTTTTGAGCCAAAACATTTGCTTCTCACAGGCACCACCAAAGTGTGATCACAACTAAAAGTTAACCAATATTTTTTCCAGTTCCAAAAGCACATCTGCCTCTTTTTCCTATAAAATGTTTGATGTCTCTTATTTAACTTTGCTTTAAGGTTCTTTCTTCTTCTCTTTGTAAGAGATATTTTTCTTTTGCCACCATTTTCCTGAAGCATCGGTCATCTTGAATAGTTTTAAATTAAACTTTTACTTCATTTAAGATTATCTGTCATATCCATGCTGTGCTAACACCTAAGGAATGGCAGATAGGTTGTTCACACCTTATCTCAGTGTTCTGGACCAGAGCAGAAGGAAGAGGATCCTACATGCACTGTGCTGTGAGTGCACACATGCACAATTAACTTTCCTAAACTGGGGGATAAAATGGAAGTGGAGAACAAATACAATCAATATATTATACACATGTCTGAAATTTTCAAGGAATAAATTAAAATTTAATTTAAAAAAAAAAAAAGATTATCTGTCATGACAAGTGTGGTGGCACAGGCCTTTGATCCCAGCACTCGGGAGGCAGAGGCAGCAGGATCTCTGTGAGTTCCAGGCTAGCTGGGGCTATAGGGAGACTCTGTTTCAAGAAAAAAAAAAAATCAGTTTTAATCATTATCATTGCCTTAAATTTTTTATTGTTTTACATTTATTTATTTTGTTTGTGCAGGTATGGGGTGGTGTGGTGCACTGGTATAGAGAACAAAAGACAGCTTGTGGAAGCTGTTTCTCTTCTTCCCTCATGTTCTGAGAATCCAACTCAGGTTGTCAGGCTTGGCAGCAAGCCCCTTTACTAGATAAACCATGTTGCCCACTCTGCCCTTAAATTTCTAGTGGAATGTAAATTAGCATGACCTGGTTAAATATAAAACACACTCAAGTTTATTGGTGGTGGGGGATGTTTTATGGTCTGCATTTGAAAGGCTCCTTTGTTGAAGACTTGGTCTCTGATGCAGTCATGCTCAGGGATGGGTTTTGGGATATGATTGGATCACCAGGCTCTGACTAAGGGGGTTCTAGGAGATGATGAAGAAGTGAAGGAAGCCTCCCTTTGGGGGCTATGTTTTTTATGGTTGTTTTGTTTTATTTTGTTGGGGCAGGATCTCACTTTGTTGCCCTGGTTGACCTGGAACTATGTAGGCTAAGCTGTCCTTGAACTCAGATCCACCAGCCCCTGCCTCCCAGGGTCTAGGATTAAAGACATGTACTACCATGACCAGCAAATGGACTATATGTTATATGAAATTTTTATTAGAAAAATTACTGTGCAATCTTGCCTTATTGCTCAGTTAACCCTGACCCCTTTCCTCTCTGGGTGCCAAGAGAAAGAAGCCTCTTCTGCCAATTATAGTCCCCACCGTGATATTCTGTCTCATCTCAGACCAAAGGGGGTGTCTCACCTTAGACTGAACCATCTGAATCCTTGAGGCAAGGTTAGATTTCTTCCTTCAGGGTGTGTATCTTGGGTATTTTGTTTCCAACAGCAGAAAGCTAACCAACACAGAAACAGCTTGGTTCTAGAACCTGTACAAAGAGCAAAAATAAAAATCATATTGAAATCTGTGAAGCAGTGGGATAAAAATTGTTCTTTAGATCTCTTTGACAGCATAAAACTTGTCATAATTTTTATAACTGTGTTTTAGAATGTGGACATTTCCCAATATTTCCAAAGTTTCTATCTACCCAAGATTAAATCCTTCAAAAGATTCTTCTATAATAGCAGAATTGAAGAAGTTACTAATGACTCAGTTAATCCTGATTTTTTTTTTTTTGAGACAGGGTCTCTCTATGGCCCCAGCTTGCCTGGAACTCACTCTGTAGACCAGGCTGGCCTTGAACTCACAGAGATCCACCTGCCTCTGCCTCCCAAGTGCCAGGATTAAAGGCATGCACCACCACGCCCAGCTTAAAGATGCTTCTTAGCCGCTATATGGGTGCTGGGACTTGAACCTGGGGCCTCTGCAAGAGCAGTTGGTGCTCTTAACCACTGAGCCATCTCTCCAGCCCCCAATCCTGATTTATATTTAGAGAGTGGTTCCTGCTGGGTTGAGATTTCAAAGCATTAGACTTTGGGGTATTTGCATATCCTGTGCAGTATAGTTTTGGTGATTGAAATGAACATTCATTTTGGAAAATATCACTGAAGTTACGGTATAAGCAAATCTTTGCAACTTCAAATGGATAAATAGAAGTTTATCAAGAAAAGTGATGAAGACATTGTGTTTTCCAAATCAAAGAAAAGAGACAATTTAAGTTACAGAACTAGGCATGTTCTTCATTTAAAAAGTGAAGTGAGCCAGCTTATGGTACCTGTACAATCTCAGCACTTGGGAGATGGAAGGGGTGGAATCAGGACCCTATCCAAAGTCATCCATGTGACTACAAAGAGAATGTTAAGTCAGCCTGTCTCCAAAAACAAAATCAACCTATCAGTCAACATTTGAACAAGCAATTCAGATAGGCCATGTTCATAAAAATAAAGGTGACTAATTCAGAAAACTTACAGGGCTCCTAACTTTAACTCAAAATATGGACAGAGATACATAATTGACCCTTCTGATAAGATAAACCAAATATCAATGGCTAACCCATCACTGCATGCAACTTTCCTAACAACATAAAATAAACTATTAACACCAGAATTTGTGACCAATGAGGATTTTAAAATTTTTTGTGAGGCTGAACAGAAATGTTGTTGGTTTCAGCAAAAAGGAGGTTTTAGGGGCATAAAGGGGCTGTTAGTAACTCCCTCACTCCTATCCCCTTTTCTAAAATAATCGTTATTGTACAAAATGCACATTCCAAAAAAAAAAAGTGGATGAGTTAAGCAAACTCAATCACCATGAAATAATGTTGTTATTTTGATAAACATCATTTGTCCTTTCACTTTGCTAAATATATACATTTTTATCAAAATGGGATCATACTGTGCACCCTGTTTTATACCTTACCTTAACAATATAGCGTGAACATCTCCCTCTCATACTCCCAAAATAATCTATTGTGGGATTTCAGGATCTTGGGCAGGCCACACTCCTATGTTCGGTGCTTGTACTGCAGGACCACCTTAGTCTAAACTGCATTCCCATGGCTGCCTCCCCAGCTGTGTGGCCATCCACAAGTGTGAAGAGAAAAGTAGAGAGAGGACAGGGAAAAGCCATTAGCATTCCTCTCCCTTCCCCCACAGCCAGCTCCAGCTAAACAACCCGTAACCCTTGACCCTTGACCCTGGACTCCAGGGTCCAGCCTCTCCCCTTAAGCAGTGTAGTGGCTTCCCCCTGTTCCTTGCCACCAACAGAATAATTTCTGCCTTCTCTTTTCTGTTTCCTATTTTCCAGATTACTGAGATTTAATTCTCCTGCACTGAATCCTTAGAGCAGTTTGTGTTTTCCTGATTGGAGCTGGGATCTCACTTTCCCTGGAGAAGCTTGGTGGATGACCGCATAGAAAGCTAATTGTTCCTTGAATGCCTTTTGCTAGAAATTCCTTCTTGTAAATGTGCTATTTCATAGCGCTAACAAGCAGCTCAGTACTCAGAGACATAAAAGGAAACCTCATACCTTTTTAAGAATCAATTTTCCATAAGTGTAATTAAAAATTATAAACAAAATATTGTGTAACTTTACTGTACATTAGTCAGAACAGGGAAAATCCTTAGCTGAGACTGAGACATAAGTTTTATGCTAATACCTGATAAGGCTTCATTTACATTAATGATCTTCTGAGGCTCACGAAGTCACTGGCTTGTTTCCCGTGGTCTAGCCCTCCTTTAATCCTAAAAGAGAAAGGGAAAGAGAAGAATTTTCTGGATTGGTCATTTGCAATGTCATGTATGAGAATCTCTGGGGAAATATTTCGAAATCCGCATTGTATTTGTACTTTTCTTCTCTCTCTGTTTTCTGTTGAGTCTCGGCTCCCTATCCACTCCTGTATGAAAATCATTGTCTCGGAAGGGACCAACTAAGGCAGATAAAATGGCATTCTAAACATATCAGACTTTGTTTTATGAAATGCCAAATTCTCGGAGGAAATGGTTACTCTTTTCATTTCTTGTTTTCAGACAGGATTTCACTAACTTTCCCAGCTGGCTTTGAACTCACATTTAGCTCAGAAGGCCTTGAAATTATGATTCCCATGCCCCAGCCCTAAGTAGCTGGGACTGGAAGCCTGTGCCACCAAATTCGCCACCACCACCTGTTGTTTATGGCTAATGAAAATGAAAAACAAGTCACATAATTACACATCACCGCACACAAACATATACCCCCTCACAAACACATTCCCACACATACACCACACACCCCTCCTTATGTCCCCACATACACCCCTCCTTACCCCCTACATAAACACACATACCATATACCCCTCCCACACCACACATACATACACACCCCTCCATCCTACACTCCCTATACCACACAAACACTCCACTCATACATTCATACATACCTCCTCCACATACCACACACATGCACAACATGCATGCAGTCACCCTACACATATGCATATACACATCCTTCCCAGACCCTCACACATAACAGACACACCACATGCACACACATATCCCTTCTATGCCCCCACACCCTGTGCATGCACACATCTCTCCCACACACCCCTCATGTACATGCATCCACAAACACCATCCATACCCCCTATACACACAAACACAGACACACAGACACACACACACACACACACACACACACACGCCAGTGTCTAGACAAAGTTTCAAGGGAGAAAGAATTTCTCTGAAGCTAGAAGGAGGACCTCAGGTAAAGAGCATCAGAGAGGAAACAGAGAAGGACCCAAGTCATGGAAGAACAGTTTGCTGAGAGCTGATACTCAGAGGAATGGAGAAGAAAGATGAGGCCCAGGGTCAGCTTGGCAGAAGGGGCCCATGATCTCATGTTGTTGGCATACAGGTATGTGGTAGGGGATGAATCATGACAAAAACACCACACAGACCTCATTCATTTGCACCAGAGATCAGGCTGCTCCTTTTTTCCACTGGCCCAGGAAGCCAAGGTGACTAGTCGGAACTTGCAGGCACCATCAGAAGGGACTGCTTTCTGTTCTCTGTACTCGAACATGGAAAAACTTAAACTGTCGTCCAGGTGCCAAGACAGGGACAGTGGGACCAAACAAGAGAGGGAAACGGAAGGACAGACGGCATGGTGCAAATATTTACAGCTGGATCAAGCTGTTCCTAGAGCCACAGGTGAACCACTGGGTAAGCTAAATGTGTAAATTTGTTCTCTTTTAGCTGAAGCCAATTTGAATTGGATTTTCTGTCATGCGAATAGCAGTGATCCCTAACTGACACCTTTAACCTGTTTCTACCTGCTGTGGGCATAGTAAGTATGGAGCTAGCTGCTGACCTTGTCAATGCATAAATGTGTAATATTGATTTAGTATACTTACTCCTGTTGAGCTTGGGAAGAAAGATTTAACATTATCACATGTGTCATGTCTAAATCCAAGCTCCTATTTGGGGCTATATTTTCAGAGTAGATGGGAATAGTCTTGCCACACAGATATTACACCGTTTTATTACTACTACCAAATTTTTAACAGTCAAAGCTGGAGATATGACATAGAAGTTTGTTTCCAACCCGCGCCTCCTTACCAGTGTAGTGCCATCGCCAGCCTCTAGTCCTCACCAGCTAGTAGCTCCAGACGTGCCCATGCTTCAGGCATCACAGTCTCCACCATCGCTCTCTCCCAGCTGTAGTAGAACTCCGCACTGTCTACCTGCCAACCCTGGCTCCAGTGCACAGCCTCTGTGAATTCCATCTGCCACTCAATGCCACACTGCTTCTCAGCACCATCCACACTCAGAAGTGGAGCAGTCCTGCCACACTGAGCCTACTCCGCTGTGTGTATATTACAGTCATTTTTGTTTATTCAGCTCTACTACTACCCTTCTGAGGTATTACAGATAAATAAAGGGATTCTCTCCAATTCATCTTAGAGTTTTAAGCATCTGCTTATAGACCTGTCAACAGTTATCTATTAAAGGTGGCAATAAATAAAATGGTTTTGTTTTTTTTGGTCTTTTCGAGACAGGGTCTCCCTGTAGCCCCAGCTGTCCTGAAACTCACTCTGTAGACCAGGCTGGCCTTGAACTCACAAAGATCAGCCTGCCTCTGCCTCCTGAGTGCTAGGATTAAAGGCGTGCACCACCATGCCCAGCTAGCTAGCAACAAATAATTTAATAAATGAATGAGTGTAGATGCAGAAAGATATATATTTGGTTATAACTGGGAGATTATAGTCCATCATATCCTTGTGAATTAAAATACACACTACAGTAGCAGGAACTGAAAAATTATCAATTCTAAGAGAAAGGCAGGTTTAATTTTATCAGAACTCATCATCTAGCATTCTGTACTTTATCTTGTGTAAATATAATAGTATACTATAAAGTTGAAGAATTCTGATTTGAATGTGGTCCTCTCTTTCCAACAGGTGACTTCTCCATTCGCTGTATCTCATTCTCCATGCATGACTGATCACTCCCAGATCTGTATAGTGTTTGTGACAGCCTAAAACAAAACACTGGTTCATGCAGTAAATAAACTCATATCCTCTAAGAGTGAGGTTATATATCTGAAAAAAAAAAAAAAGAAAAAAAGCTCTACCCAGTTTGCAGAAGCACATACACTTACACACATTCAGATTCACACTCCTTAATAATCCCATGATTTCAGTACCGTGTAGGAAGAAAGTGCTGTCACTTGAAAAGGTTACTATAATGGATCCTGTTCCTTACAAACCTGTAGGAATCTGGGAATGCTTGTGATCCAAGTGGGAGGCAGCAAAAACTCTTACAAAAACTATCCAGTTATCTCCATTTAACAGAGATTTGCTATAGATTGTGTTATAGTTGGAGAAATGTTTTTGTTTTGTTTTGTTTTTTTGATGCAGGGGGTCTCATTCTGTAGCCATAGCTAGTCTGGGACACACTATGTAAACTAGGAGCCATAGCTAGTCTGGGACATACTATGTTGGCCTTGAGCTCACAGAGATCCTCTTGCTTCCTCAAGTGCTGGGATTAAAAGCATGTGCCATCATGCCTGACTTCTCTCTCTTAATGTAAATTATTTTTGCTAAAATTATTTGTTCTTAGAACTGAGTATATTGTTACATGCATACATACATCCTAGCATTTGGGCAGCTGAAATGGGAGAATTGCTTTGAGTTCTAGGCAAACACTGAGATCAAGGGCAGCCTAGATTACATAATTTGAAGCTAGCCTGGGCTATAGAGAGAAAACCTGTGTAAGAAAATATTTGCCAGTTGGAGAGATAGCTCAGTAGTTAAGAGCACTGGCTGTTCTTGCAGAGGACCTGGGGTCAGTTCCCAGCACCCAAACAGCACCTAACAACCTTTTGTAACTCCAATTCCAGCATATCTTGTGTCCTCTTCTGTCCTCAGCAGGCATTGCACCACACAGTGCATTTTCATACATGCAGACAAAACACTCATATACGTAAAAAATAAATTAAAATTTAAGATTTTATATGACCTTTGTCTTCTGTGGCTGTGATGAAACACCATGACCAAGGGACCTTATAAAAGGAAGAGTTTATTTAGCTTACAGTTCCAAAAGGGCAAGAGTCCATCATGCCGGGAAGCGTGGCGGCAGAGGCGGCTGGAACAGGAGCAGAAACGAAGTGTTCACAACTTCAAGTAAGCACAGTGCGCTGGCTAGCTTTAGTGTCAGTTTGACACACCTGGGTTGAGGGAGCCTCAATTGGGGAATTGATTCCATTGAACTGTCCTGTGGCCACGTCTGTGGAGTATTGTCTTGATTGTTGAGTTTTGTGGGAGGGCCCAGCCCACTGTGGGTGGTGCCACCCTGGGCAGGTTGTTATGTACAGGATAAGAAGGCAGGCTGGGCAGGGTCAGAGGAGCAAGCCAGTAAGCAGCATTCCTCCATGGCCTGTGCTTCAGCTCCCGCCTCCATGTTCTTACTCTGAGTTCCTATGGTGGGCTCCCTCACTGATGAACCCAGGAGATGAGAGCCAAATAAACCCTTTCCTCCCCAAGTTGGAATTGGTCAGAGTGTTTTGTCACAGTGATGGAAAAGCGAACTAGAACACACAGGAAGCAGAAAGTGACTGGAAATCCCAAAAGGCTTAAGAACTCTCTAAGCTGACCCCCAGAGACGTGCTTTCTCCAGCAAGCCCATACTTTCTAAGATCTCCCAAAACAGCACCAACAACGGGAACAAAGTATTCAAAGACTTGGAGCCTATGGTGGACATTCTTATTCGAGCCAACATACCCTCAGAAGTGAGACTCTCTCTCTCTCTCTCTCTCTCTCTCTCTCTCTCTCTCTCTCTCTCTCTCTCTCTCTTCCTCTCTGTATGTGGCTGTCTTTCTGTCTATTTCTGTGTCTGTGTCTGTGACTGTGTGCATGTGTGTAACTAAATGGATGATCAAGAAGAATGAGAGCCAAACATTGGCACATACATGACTGGCATGCAAACACTAGAGAGAGAATGAGGTTTGAGGCCAGCCTGGGCTACAGAGACTCTGCAAGAAAACAATACAAAAACAAAATAAGCAAAGGAATCATAAACACTTCCTGCGCCCTTATTGTCCTCAAGGGTTCTAGAAGATGCTGCTTACATTTGGTGATTTAGGTGTGCCTGAGCTACCGGGATGGGCTTCTTGTACATACATTAAAAATGCCATTTTATTTTGTTAAGAAAGGCCACTGGAGCCATTTGTCATGCTAAGAAGATTCCATTTAAAGACATCCATTTAAATATTACCCAAGTTTTCAGTATGAGACAGATGGCCCCACCGTAGGAGCAGTGATATCCTTGAAAAACTGTGAGTTTGCTTTGGAAAAGTAAATTTTCATGTAATTATCAATTAGGTTTTTGAGCTAAGAACCTTTAATAATTTTTAATCCTCATCACACATTTCTGGTTCTAGATTAATCTAGGTGAAGAGAAATGACAATACACCAGATAATAGAGAAGGGCCTATAGGTGGACATGGGCTTAACTGACACTTCTCTGTACAACCTTTTGCTACTGTAGGGCTTTATGACTCTCAGCCCACTCAGGTTCCTGAAAGTAACTTTGAGTGTGTGTGTGTGTGTGTGTGTGTGTGTGTGTGTGTGATGCAGATCAAAGGCCATCCCCACGTGTCATTCCTCTGGAACTGTCCACAGGTTCTCTTACTGGACTTGGAGCATAATATTTAGGCTAGGCTGCCCAGAGAGCTCCATTCTCTACCTCGGCACTGCTGCGATTATAAGAGTGCATCAGCACTCCTGGCTTTTTATGTGGGCACTAAGGATAACTCAGGTCCTTACATGGCAAGAACTTTCTTTTTTTTTTTTTTAATTTTTTTTTTAATTTTATTTATTTCTGTATGTGTATGAATGTACTGTCTGCATGCAAGTCTGTGCACCCGTCTCGTGCAACGCTGCGGAGTTCAGAAGAGGGTCTCAGATTCTCCTGGAACTGGAGTTCTCCTGGAATTGGAGCTTCAGACGGTTCTCAGCCGCCATGTGGGTGCTGGGGATCGAACCCGGGTCCTCTGTAAGAGCGGTCGGCGCTCTTAACTGCTAGGCCATCTCTCCAGCCCCCCGAAGCCCTCTTCTGACCTCTGAGGCATTGCACAACACGGGTGCACAAACCTACATGCAGACAGTACACTCATACGCATAAAAATAAATAAATACAATTTTTAAAAATGCACTGAAGAAAAAGGAAGAGCACAAACATGCCCTTTCTTAGTCTGCTTTCCTATTGCTGTGACAAAACACTATGACCAGAATAAACTTTTGAAGGAAAGTGTTTATTTGGCTTACACATCCTGATCACAGTTCATCAATGGAGGCAGGAACTCAGGCCAGGAACCTGGAGGCAGGAACTGAAGCACTGGCCATGGAGGAATGCTGTTCACTGGCTCATTTCTCTAGCCTATGTTCAGCCTACTTTCTTATACAACCTAGGACCACCAAAAATTCAAACAGTTTAAAGGTCCAAGTTCTCTTTAAAAATCCAAAGTCTCCTAACTGTAGGCTGCTCCTGTACTATTTTTTAAAGTTAAATACTTTCTTATTTCAAAAACGGAATAACTGGACACACTTCAGCAAAACCAAAGTCAGTAATGACTCAGTCATGATCTTCTGGCTTCAAAGGCCTTGGACAGCACTAACTCTCTGGCTCTGCCATCTACAGTACACACAGCTTGTCTCATAGACTCAGACCAGCTCCATTCACACTTCCTGCTGTCCTTCATAGTCATCACATGGTCCTGGCATCTCCAATACCCCGAAGTCTTCACTGCAACTGAGGCTTCACCCTCACCAATGGCCTCCCCTGCCAAGCTGAGATTCTCTCCATGACCCCTTCGACCCCACAGCTTTCTTGCTGGGAGACTTACCTATACATTGCCAAGTTCAGCTTCTAGCTTGAGATGCAGACTTGGCCCCCTCTGGACCACAACTTCCATAGGCTAAACCTAAAGAAGAAATTCACATCTTTTTTTTTGGGGGGGGGGTATTTTTGAGACAGGGTCTCCCTTTAGTCCCTGCTGTCCTAAAGCTTGGTCTGTAGACCAGGCTGGCCTTGAACTCACAGAGATCTGCCTGCCTCTGCCTCCCAAGTGCTAGGATTAAAGGCATGCACCACCATGCCCGGCTCTAAAGAAATATTTCAAAGATTTCACCTCAGTGATAAGACTCTCTTATTAATCACAAATGCTTTTGTTTTAGTTTTTGTTTTGCCTCAGGTGACCAGTATCCATTGTTCCAGTAGAGCACAAAGGACTTTAGTTCCATAGATTCTCTCTATCTATCTATCTATCTATCTATCTATCTATCTATCTATCTATCTATCTGTCTGTCTGTGTGTCTTTGAGACAGGGTCTCCCTTTAGTCCCAGCTGGCCTGGAGCTTGCTATGTATACCAGGCTTGAACTTACAGAGATCCACCTGCCTCTGCCTCCCAAGTGCTGGGATTAAAGGCGTGCCACCACCACACCCAGATGGCTTACATGTTTTATCACAGTTATCACTGAGGACAGCCAAGACAACCTGGAGGCAAGAACTGAGGCCTAGACCACTGAGGAATGCTGCTGACTAGCTTCCTCTTACAGCCTGTCCTCAATCTGCTTCCTTGTACAACTGATAACTACCTGCCCAGGGACGGCACCATCCACAGTAGGCTGAGCCCTCCCACATCACTCACAGAAAATGTGTCACAGACATCTCCACAGGCTAATTCATAGAAACAACTCCCCAACTGACTTTCCTCTTCATAGGTGTGTCAAGTTAACAGTTGAAGCTATCCTGCACATTCCCCTGATATCCATCCCAAAAAGATATGCATGTAAAGGGGTTGGGAATTAGCCTGGATACCCTATCCGAATTCCTATTGCCCCTTTCTACTCAGATCCACAGTCTGTTGTGACAGAGGACTAGCAGAAACTGAAGTGCAGAGTCTTGTCCCCATTTCCATCACAGGATGTCTTTAGCGAGATCAGTGACATCAAATGTCTCCTGCATCAGCAATGACTTTCTAATGCATTCAATTCTGGTATTTAGTTTACATGTCTTACATTCAAAAGCTTTTCACCCACTGCTGCCCACATATGCTGACAACTGTTCCCACCCCAGAGGGAGTAACAGATTTTATTTTTTAAGCATTACAGAATTACAACCAGAGTGTTATTATTAGGTAAACGATCTCATACTGGCTTTGCAATAGAGGGAAAAGGAAGAATTGTGATGAAAATAATCAAAATTATTTTTAAATGCTCCATATTTTAAAATTGTAATTTAATTTTGTTTCCAGAGGTGACAGATTCAAATGCTCAAAATTCAAAAGGTCCAAAGTCATAGACAGGGGAATTTTTGTTGTATCTAAGTTCCTTTGCACTGAGTTCTTCCCAGGCTACATCCCTGCTATAAAATCCTTACAGAGACAGTTTCTGTATATTCATTGAAGCAGATATGATCACATAGACATATGTGAGTATGCACCTGATCTATTTTCTCTTAATGACTTGCCTTGGCAATGTTGTTGTTTTTTTTTTTTTTAATCAGGACATGAAGATCTTTTGGGGGGTTGTATACTACTCCATTGTAAGTATAAACTTAATATATGGCACAATACCAAACGGATGGCTAGGTGTTGGCAAGTGTTTTTATCAAACAAAGATCTTCCTGCATATACATAATTTGGTTATGGCCAGGTGTTTGTTTCTTTTTTAAATGTTTATTTACTTACTTTTATTTATTTATTTATTTTATGTGAATGAGTGTTTTGCCTGTACTCCTCTTGTGCAGTGTGTATACAGAGGCCAGAAAAGGTGTCGGAGCTTCTGGAACTGGAGTTACAGATGGTTGTTAGCCATCACCTATGCACTGGAAATAAATCCAGGTCCTCTGCAGCAAGTACTTTTTTTTTCACAATGCTTATTGATAGATACAAGTATATAAAATCAGGGCATTAACATGATTTAATAGATTAAGTAGACTTAATTTCAATACTATAATAAGGAACAATTCAAATTCTCACCATTTGCTTCACACCCACTAAAACCACTTCAAGGGCATTAACGATCTCTCAAATCTGATCAGTTTTGTGCAAGTAAACCATGTTTCTTTTTAAAAAGGCTTGTGTACTTGCCCAGGCTCAAGGATATTGAAATCTAGCACATAAAGCCCATTACTAGAGGTAGAAATACAGGCAATATACTATTACAGCAACAACCATCAATTACAGTTAAGGATTTTCTGTAACAACCTAATGGATAATCTAATATTGCAACAACTCAAGTAATACTGAGCAAAGTGCATTTCTACAGTATTCAGTGTTGCTATTCAGTTTTCGAACTTTAAACAGCCTATGATAACTGGCAGCAAACAAGGTCCTTACAATAGACTGCCTTTGCTTGAGGACTTATGATGTAATTATGAGCAGCCGGTACTTTTAACCCCTGAGCCATCTCTCCAGCCCCAGGGGATTTATTTCTTTAGAATAAACTCTTAGACAAGAAATCCTTGGTTAAAGCTATATATTATAATTTTAAGGATATAATTTATACTTGTTTACTTATTCACACATAAGTGTGGCAGTCAGAAGACAACTTACAATAGTCCCTTCTCTCCAATCCTGCAGGTTCTGGGGATCAAATTCCTGTTGTCAGGCTTGGTGCCAAGCACCATTATTCGCTGAGTCATCTCACCAGCCCAAGTTACATATATCTGCACACATGGCGATATATCTACCTTAGACCTTCTTCAGCTAATGCTCATGGAGCATAGTAAACAGGGGATGGAGAGAATACCACTGCTTCTCTCAGCTCTCACCAGCCAAGTTTCCTCATACAACACAGAAGGCTACAACTGGCTAAGTTTTAGAGAATAAGAGGCCTCAGAGTGTGTGTCCCTGAATAGGACTCCTATACTACATCTCACCCACTCACAGCTCAGGGACCATTGTGGAAAAGGGAGTAGAAAGATTGTAAGAGCCAAGATTGGTCCATAAATGTAGGGAAACAGAGGCTTCTAGGCCACTGGAGGCTTTCTCATATGAACTTGGGCCAAGGATGGTGTGGAACATAAGACCCATGCTGACTCAGTAAGAAAAGGGCCCAGAGTAGAGCAAAAGAAATGGGCCGTGGGCTGGGAACTGCTGGAGACTCATTCTTGCTGGGTGAGAAAGAGTAACCCTTCCTTAAGATCTCTAGATAGGCTGACCAGACTCCAGTGGGTGAGCTTGCGCCAAAGGACATCTGGATACAAATGCTTGACTGGATATGGCTTAACTTGTATGGCAGAATGCATGAAGTTAAGTGTGGGGGATGTGAGGGGCCGTGGATGGGGAGGTCTAAATTTGAAGAAGAACCATTGAATGAAATGTACAAAAAGCTCAGTAAAATATTTTTTTATTTCAAAAGAAACAAAAGGATGCCTTTTGAAAAGTAAATCATCTTTAATATCTTATTTTTTCAGCTATATGCTTCTTTTTGCCCAAGAGCAAATATATGTTACTACTTCTTATATATCACCTATCACCTTACATACATGTACACACACATGCATACATGTACACATACACAGGTACACATACATACACACATGAATGCATGCACATCTGAAAGTTCATATAGGAGAATTTATTCAGGAAAATTTATATTTTCTTCTGCACTGTCATCTACATATATGACCAGACATTTGCCAAAATGGTTGATAAAGGGACTCAATGTAATCATTTAAGATAGGAGCATATAGTATTTGTCCTTTTTAAACTGTCTTGTTTCAATTAGCATAATGCTTTTAAGATTCATCCATCTTTTAGGATATGTCAGAATTTGCTTCCTTTGTTGACTGGACATTCCACTGTGTGTGCACTGCACTTTGTTTATAGACTCGTCTATTGATGTTCGTTTGGATTGCTGCTACATTTTTGCAGTTGTAAACAATGTTTCTACAAACACTGACATTCATATATTTTAAATTTTCTTTTAATTTTTGATTTTTTATATTTTATGCATTACAAGTGTTTTGCCTGCAAGCATCTAAGTGCACCAGTACATTCAATGCCTATGGAGGTCAGAAGAGGATGTTGGGTCCCTTGGAACTGGAGTTATAGATGGTTGTCATCTGCCATGTTGGGGCTGGGAACTGAACCAGAGTCATCTGCAGGAGCAGCCAGTGCTCTTAACTATGGCACCATCTCTCCAACCCCATCATATATGAGCTCACCACTAGCCCTGACCTTTTTCTCTTAATGAAGGATGAAAGAATAAAAGTCGAATATGTTTGGATATGTAACCCAGAGGAAGAGCATTGCCTAGCATGTGAGATGCCTTTGGTTCAATCCTGTGAACCCCTAAACAAACAATGAAATAAATAAATAAACTGGGCATCATGGTACATACCTGACATCATCTCAGCACTTGGGAGGTAGAAGCAGAAGATCAGGAGTTCAAGGTCATCCTCTACTGTATAACAAGTTCAAGGTTAGACTGGGCTACATGACACTTCCATGTCAAAGAACAACATCCAAAGTGGTTTGGGAGCACTCCAATGGGTATGGGACTGAGTAACCTTGACCCTAACAGCAAGGTGACACCAGAAGGCTCTCTTTGGGCATTTTGTTCATAATATTTTTGTTTTTTGGTCAGACTGCTCAGAGAAAAAGGCCACCAATATCTTCATAGAGGGTAGCTATCTACCTGTCAGTGTCCTGTGACATAAATGTAAGAAGGGAAAGGAGAGTCATCTCCAACAGGATATTCAACTTTTCAACTGTATGTGGTCTGGTTCAGTACAGAAGCATCCATGAATCCTCTCTTGATAGCCAGGGAAAATCATTCTCCCCGTGATGGGAAACTGCAAGGTAGCTACTCCTCAATCGGTTTCCCCAGTCTATCTCATTTCATCACTGACCTTCCTCCAGAATTATTAGTATCTGCTGATGTCATTTCTGACCTAGTTTGAGGATTTCATTGTTTCAGAGTGATGCTTCCAAACTTGCAAGCTTCTCACTTTAGTCCCCCTTCTCTGAGGTCAGCAACATAGTTAGCTTTTACCCACTTATTTTCCAGTTTTTCAAAGTCTCTCAGGCCAGGCTTCACACACATCTTTAATCCCAGTACTAGGGATACAGAGGCAAATGAATATAACTTTGAGGCCAACCTGTTCTACAGAGAGTGATCCAGGCCATCCAGGGATACATAATAAGACTCTGTCTCAAAATTGTTCCACTCTCCATCCTTATCTTTCTATATCTATTAAAGCATTTTGACAAGTAGACTGGGGAGATGGTTAAGTGAGTAACATGCTTGCTGCAAGCCTGGAGACATGACTTGGATCCCTGACACATATATGAAAAGTTATACACAGTGGCAAGCTCTGTAATCCAAGTGTTGGGATCTGATGGAGACAGGAGGATGCTGAATGCTTCCTGGCCAGGGATTCCAACCATAACAGCAAACTCCAGGTTCAGTGAGAGACAGTGTCCCAAAAACTGAAGTAGAGAACAAAAGAAAAGACTCAAGTCCAACCTCTGGCCACACAAGCGTGGGTGAGTTCATCCTCACACACACAGGAATACAGAACACACACACACACACACACACACACACACACACATGAACACATAATATCAATTTAAAAGTTTTAAATCTCAGGACTGGAGAGATGGCTCAGCAGTTATGAGCACCAACTGCTCTTGCAGAGGACCCAGGTTCGATTCCCAGCACCCACATGGAGGCTAAGAATCATCTTTAGGTCCAGTTCCAGGGGAATATGACACCCTCTTCTGACCTCTGCAGCATTGCACAACACAGGTGCACCAACCAACATGCAGACAGTACACTCATACACATAAGAAATAATAAATAAAAAAATTTAAATCTCATGATTGCTTTAAGAGAATCCAGAATGCTGTGTGCATTCCAGCTCTCTCTCTTACCCCAAACCAGGCATCATATATGTAATGCTTGCCAGGGAAAAAATGAGAAGAGAAAGTTCTTGATTCATTAAGCTTTCAACAAATTTAAACATTTAAAATGGAGTTTTATGCTATTAACTTAAGGTTCTCTTGTTTCTTCATGTTTAGGAAATACTTTGATATAGGCTTCGTTCTACACAATGAAGTTGTTAAGCTTACTTGGTATAAATCATACTAAGTCCCCATCTTGAAAAGGCAGTTTCTATATCAGTAAATGAAGCTATTTTTTAATTTGATATTTAATACTCTATTAGAAGGAATAGTCTCTGAGGATATCCTACACATTTATTTATGATGGATGTTAAATTACAAGTTATTTAGGTTGTTCTCCGTTTATGAAAAATGGCTTGATAGGCCTTAAAACGTAATAGAGAACATGAAGTGACGGGGAAGGAGGGGGAGAACCTGAGAAGAGAGGGGGTCTGAATATGATCAAAATACATCATGTGAAATTCCCAAAGAAATTAATAACATTTTTTTTGGTCTTTTCGAGACAGGGTCTCCCTGTAGCCCCAGCTGTCCTGGAACTCACTTTGTAGACCAGGCTGGCCTTGAACTCACAAAGATCCACCTGCCTCCGCCTCCCAAGTGCTAGGATTAAAGGGGTGCGCCACCACGCCCGGCAGATATTAATAACATTTTTAATGACATCTTCTAGATGGTCTTTGGCAGAAGTTCCATTTGTATTCTTTGAGGTCATTTATGACCACTGGTAAGATTAGAGTAGTTTCACAGTATTCAAATGAATCTTCAAGAAAAAAAAATAAACTTAAAAATAAAAATGGCACCTGGTTATTACCCAGATATATCTGTTCCCTCTGCTTCATTTTAGTCATAGCTATTTAATTTCCTGAAACAAAAAACAAACAGATTTTTCTCGAATGTCAGTACTGCAGATCTAGCATAGGGCAGAAGAGCCAGCTGTACCCGATTTCATCTTATGCATCATCAACAAAATTGGCAGCTAAGTTCTGATTTCAGAGCCTCTATGGTTAATGATGATGTACAAGCTGTGCTTGATTTTCAGATACAAGACTGATCTTACTTTGCTGACAGAAAGATCTATTTTTGATTTGTAAATTGAGCAAATTTATTTCAAAATTATATGTAGGATAAACGGAGATCTTGAAGATATCATTTTTAGACTCTCATCTCTAACCCTAAAACCACTTAAGTTTATTATTATTATAATCATCACCCTTATAATTATTAGCATTATGATGATGGAAACTAAGCATTTAACCAAAATTGCAGTTAAGTTTTCTGAGTCATATGTCAGCAAGTATTATACTAACATACCAATGTAATTGCAATGAAAAGGAGCAACAGACCTAATTAGCAATTGATTATATTAGCATCCCTGTCCTGGGTATAACGCTACTTTAGAGTCATATTGGAGGTGATCATGGGTAAAATCTGATAATACAGAAATAATGGAGGAACAAATTGATTAAAAGAGAGGAAATGCTGCTTTGATTATGAACTCTCAGACAGTGGAAATGGTACCTCAAGCAATGCTCACAGCAACTACGTACTGTACTTTAAAAAAGTCTGCATTTGTCAATTCACTCAAAGTTGCTAGTGATATATAATTGAATTGTTTTAGGGACAGCACTATTGGCCCAGTGTATAATTACATAGCTATAAAATTTTACGAAGCACATTCCCCAGGTGTGAGCACCCATAGTGGATGCCCCATCCCTTCATGATGTCTGTTTCCTCAAAGTGAACTCCCTTCCTTCCTCCCTCTCACTCAGGACCGCTGCTCCCTTCTTCTGCACCTGCCACTCCTTCACCATTTCAAAGCTTACCTGTCATTCATCCCAATCCTTTAAGGTTTTGCAAGGACATGAAGTTTAAGAGCCTGAAAATGTTTATTTTTAAAAAATATGTTATCCTCCTAGGAGTACAGATTTGCATTTTTAAGAAGAACTCTTGAAGACCTATTGCCAGCAGTTGAAATGTCACAACTTCTGTCTGTCAAAAGTGGCAAAAATCCATATCCTACAATAACCGGCTTTTACTTATCGATTTTATCCAGCTTAAAATGTGTGTTTCTGAAGCATAATGAGATAGAGATTAAGATCAAGGGCTTTGCAGTCAGGCAGACCTAGTTTTAAAACTCAACTCTCCTGCTTACTAGCCATTAGCAGGATTTACTTATCTTTAGGATAGGCAAATATTACCCACCCCACAGGGTTGTTGTGAGAAGAAAATTGGTTGGCACATGTAAAGCCATTGCTGGGATGCTGGATGATTCTGAGGGTTGACTAATCGTAACTGCTATTATGTATGTAATTGGCAATGTTTAATTCAAGCACTATTCTTAAATTGCTGATTTTTATTTTTTCAAATATAAGTCCTCCTTATTTATATATCATATGCAAGGGAAATACAAACCTACAAAAACCACGACATAAAGCTTTAACTTCATTTCTCCAACCGTGCACTGGAAAAAATTATGTATTCAATAGTACTAAATGAATGTTTAATCAATTCATTGTAAAATGACTTTCATAACATATATTTCCTACAAGACAATAATAGCTTGCATAAAGGAAAAGGATAGTTTGTACACTGTTATTGTTAAATTGTCAATTTGACACAGTCTACAATTACCAATTACCTATGAAGAGAGGCTCAGTAAGAGGTTGTCTAGATCAGGTTGGCCAGTGGGCATTTCTGTAGGAGGTTATCTAGATTACATTAATTGAGTGGGAAGACCCAGCCCACTGTGGGTGGTTCATTCCCTGGGTTTGGGTCCTGAACTATATAAGAGTGGAGAAAGCTAGCCAAGTACAAGCCTACATTCATTTTCTCTCTGCTTTGACAGAGGTGAGATATGAATTGCTGCTTTAAGCTCCTGCCACATGATTTCTCTATGATGGACTGAAACATGGAATTGACAGCTAAAATAAACCTTTTCTCCCCAAGCTATTTTTTGTCAAGGTGATTTATCACATAGCAACAGGAAAAAAACTAAAACATACATAACATGCTTCAATTGGACTAAACCACATTTTGTGTTTCCTTTAGTTAAAATCAATAAAGGGGGCTGGAGAGATGGCTTAGCCATTAAGAGCACTGGCTGTTCTTGCAGAAGACCTGGGTTCGAATACCAGTACCCCCATGGCAGCTAACAACTGTCTGTAACTACAGTTCCAGGAGATCCAACAACCTCCTCAGCCATTGCATGACACGGGTGCATTTGCACACATGCAAGTATAACACTCATATGCATAAAATGAAAATAAGTAAATAAATTTTTTAATAAAATGAAACATTTCTTTAAAAGACAGTTTTTCTTTTTTTTAATTTTCTTTAATATTTTTTTTAAGGTGCCTGTCACCACACCTGGCTTAAAGGCAGTTCTTAGCCACCATGTGGGTGCTGGGAATCGAACCCGGGTCCTCTGGAAGAGCAGTTGGAGCTCTTAACTGCTGAGCCATCTATCCAACCCCCATAAAGACTGTTTTTCTTATCACTAGTGTAACAGGGACCTCACAAGTTATGAGCAATAAACTATTATCCCAGGGCCTGATTTTTTGTCATCCTTCAGATGGCTCAGAAAATGTACCAAAATATACTCCAGATGTCTGGAAGAGTTAATATCACTCTATAAAGTACAGTCTGACTATTATCAGAAAATATTCAAAGCACTTGGAGATTTTTTTTTTTTTGAGACAGGGTCTTTCTATAGCTCCAGCTGGCCTGGAACTCACTAAGTAGACCAGGCTGGCCTTGAACTCACAGAGATCCACCTGCCTCTGCCTCTGCCTCTCAAGTGCTGAGATTAAAGGTATGGGCCATCATACCTGACACATTTGGAGAATTTTAAAAGTAATATCTGTAAAATAACAATAGCATTTTTGTTGTGTTTTTTTTTTTTCAGGCAGAGTCTCCCTATAGCCCCAGCTGGCCTAGAACTCACTATGTAGACCAGGCTGGCCTTGAACTCACAGAGATCCACCTGTCTCTTGCCTGGCACTAAAGACAGTTCTTAGCTGCCATGTGGGCGCTGGGAATCGAACCCCAGTCCTCTGCAAGAGCAGTCACTGCTCTTAACTGCTGAGCCATCTGTCCAGCCCGCCCCCCTTTTTGGAATAATAGCATTTATAATGTTTGGATGAATTCTGTAAGGTACAATTATTAGCATAGGACAGAAAAATATTTAAGAAATCGAGACAAAGTAGACATGGTGGTGCACTGCTGTAATTCCAGCACTCAGGAGGTTGCAACGGGATTGCTGCAACTTTGGGGCCTGTTAGGACTGTAATAGCAAGACCCTGTCTCACAAAAAGTGGGTGACAAATTACAAATAAACACCCACGAATCCATTCACAAGTATGGTATTTACTTAACATCTACAGGGACTTCAGCACAGGGATCTTTTGAAGTTGTTACTACAGATTGAGTTCAGGATGTTGTCATAACCAGTGACTAGTAAGCAACTCTAAGTGCATCTGATGCAAAACTCTAGGTCCTCAAATACATGATCTGAGGAGTAACAGCCAGCTTGGTTGGAAGCTGTAGAATCATTTATATTCTAAGCTTCATGAGAAACCTGAATGAACCCATGTCATAACAGAATTTGGGTATATAGACAGGAGCCGAGTGAGAAAAATCTTGCCTGCTCCCAAGGCATCTTCTTTTATTAGATACCCGAAGTGTTTCTACCTGGCTCTATACCACCAAGTGGAGTCTGCTCAATCACACAGGTGAGCTATCTGGACATCAGGCGGTCCCAAGCCTCTGAATATGGGTTTACCATTCTATACAGAAACTGGCATCCAAACTGTTGCTCTCTGCCCCATCACAGCAGTTCATGCTGGGTCCTTCTCTCATCCTGGGCTGCCACACCTAGGCAGCAGAAGGTTGGAGCTTTTCACCTTGCCTCTTAAACAGTGTTCTTTCTTCAGGAAACAAATATTCCCTTTTCTGTGTAGGGTAGGGGGAGTGCATATATACATACATGTGCTTGTGCACAGGCCAGAGGTTAATGTTGGGTGGCTTCCTCAGTCACTGTCCACCTTATTTTTTGGCACAGTGTCTCTCTCATTGAACTTGGAACTCACTGACTAGCTAAACCTGTTGGCCCGTGAGTCCAGGGATCTCCCTCTTTCCACTGCCACTGTGCCGTAGTACAGATACACTACGCCTGCTTCTTACATAGTGCTAAGTATCCTAATCCAGGTCCGTATTGAGACAAGTACTTCGCCAACTGAGCCATCTCCCTAGCCCCCAAACACCCTATTTTGTCCTGCATTTCTACTTCTCTCACCCATAACCATAAGAATACACTCTATTGCCAGCTCTGTTTATTACTGAGAGGGCCTAAATGTATCCCAGTGCTTTTGTTTGTTTGTTTGTTTGTTAGGTTTGGGTTGTTTTGTTTTGCTTTTTGTTTTGTTTTGTTTTGTTTTTGGTCTTTTTTGAGACAGGGTCTCCCTGTAGCTCCAGCTGTCCTGGAAGTCATTATGTAGACCAGGCTGGCCTTGAACTCAAAGAGATCTGCCTGCCTCTGCCTCCCAAGTGCTAGGATTAAAGGCGTGTGCCACTCAGCCAGTGCCTGTGTAAATAACATTTCCCTAGAGTGTAACCAATTCTATTCTTTTGCGTATTTCTTTTACTCTAAAAGCCAAAGCTGAGTAGTCAAGACAGAAGCCATGAGGGCTGCCAAGCTTAAAACACCTACTATTTGGCCTTTTGTACAAAGTCCACTGGCCCCTCATCTGGTCGTTCAGCCTACTCTATGCTACACTTTCTTGTATCTGAACTGCTCTCTCTTTCACTCCTGCCATCTATAGCTACAAACATCAGGAATAGATCTGTCTGCATCCTCAATACCATTTCTGAGTGTTTCCTTTGCTTCCCTCCTTTAGGTGAAGTCTAGCTGAGCCCTACTGAAATCACACCTCTTGCAGCCATAAGCTGGGAGGCTATTACTCTTTTGCATCATGCTGCAAGCCCAGCATGTTCTCCTGTACCATGCTAAAGCCTCTTCTTTTCATCCTTCCCACTGAGCTCTGTGGAGTTTATTTAGCAGACATTGCTACTCCTATCCTTCCTTGTGGCTGTCATCTAGAGAACTCGGTTATGTATCTTGTATCATTTCAGCCCCTAGATCACTGTCTCTTTATTATTCTGTGTCACCAGTTTCTTTACTGGCTTCAATACCCACAGAAATAATATATCAAATGCCTTGGGCTCAGTTACCAGATGGCCTTACCCTATGTTAGAAGCAACCACACACTCCAGTAGTCAAACTCCTGACCTACTGATCAGCTACACATCCAGCATCTCTAAAATCTCAGGTTCAAGCATCCCATTTCTGTTCAGGTTCAAGCATGCCATTTCTGTTTCCTATCGCAGTATACAAGTAACATCTTGACTTCATTAAAGCTTTCCAAACTGGGGCCTGGGAATTGGTTCTGTGGGTAAAAGTACTTGCCATGTAATCCAGACAACCTGAGTTCCATTATAGAAATTTTGAAAAAAGAAAGATGCATCAATGGGTTAGAGAAATAAATAAATAAATAAATAAATAAATAAATAAATGGAGGACATGAAATTAAGAAGGAAATATAATGGAGGTTTCTGGGGAGAGTTGGAGGGGATGAGTGAGAGGTTGACATGGTCGAGATATACTGTATAAATGTAAAACTTTTTCAAAGACTAAATTTAAATTTAAAAGGCCAGCTGTTATGTATATTCCAGGGGAATGTTCTAGAAGCTCTCAGGCCAGCTAATCTGGTATAAGCAGCACAGCAGCAGAAAAAAGAGAGAGACCCTGCCTCAAAACAAAGAAAAAGAGGGGCTGAGAGATGGCTCAGCAGTTAAGAACACTGACTGCTGTTGCAGAGGACCCAAGTTCAACACCATGTGGTGGCTAACAATTATCTGTAGCTCCAGTTCCAGGGAATCTGAAGCGCTCTTCTGACCTCTGAGAGTGTTGTACCACACAGGTCCACTTACATACATACAGGCAATACACTTTTTTTGTTTGGTCTTTTTGAGACAGGGTCTCCCTGTAGCCCCAGCTGACCTAAAACTCACTGTGTAGACCAAGATGGCCTTGAATTCACAGAGATCTGCCTGCCTCTGTCTCCTGAGGGCTGGGATTAGAGGTGAGCAACACCACACCCAGCATAGGCAATGCACTCATACAAATAAAAATAATAAATATCCCCAAGGGCAAGATTGATGGTTGTTTGGGCTTGCCAAGGAGGAACCTTCGAACACTTCCTTAAGGAAAACATGACATCTTTTAGCAAAAAAAAAAAAGAAAAGAAAATCCTCCCACTCAGGTGATATGTGTATGTAAGTATGTACATATTTATATATGTATGTATATATGTGCGTGTGTGTGTATGTGTGTGTGTGTGTATTGAAGCAATACAAGTTGGAGAGAACAACAACAAAAGAAAGAAAAAAAAGACTGAAATAGTAATGTTCTCCCAAAAACAATAAGCCTCTGCTTTGAAGAAAAAAAAAACTCTGGAAAGACTCAGAAAAAGATGCAAGACATGTATGACAAAGTGCAGGAACTCAGGCGGGGCAGGGGACATGGAAAGGGAAGTGACTCTAAATTCAACTGACAAATGATGTATAATGTATGGAAAAAGTTTAATAATAATAATAAACTTAAAAATAAAATAAATAAAAACATAATAATAAATAAAATATTTAAAAAAAAAACAAAGGATAAGAAAGAAACTGCTCCTCTGACCTCTGCACTTGCACTGCGGCATGAAGACATGCATGTTCTCTCTCTCTCTCTTCTCTCTTTCTTTAGCTCTCACACACACCTTGCACATTACACACAATAATCATCCATTTTTATTTATTTATTTATTTATTTATTTATTTATTTATTTATTTATTGTCTTTTTGAGACAGGGTCTCTCTATAGCCCCAGCTGGCCTGGAACTCACTCTATAGACCAGGCTGGCCTTGAACTCACAGAGATCTGCCTGCCTTTGCTTCCTGAGTGCTGGGATTAGCCTCTGCCTCCCGAGTGCTAGGAATTGAACCCAGGTCCTCTGCAAGAGTAGTTGGCACTCTTAACCACTAAGCCATCTCTCCAGCCCCAATAATACATTTTTTATTGATGCTTTGTGTATTTCATACATCATTTTCCAATTCAGTTCAGACATATTTCCCTTTCCCTTCCCCCCACCCCACCCCACCCCATCCCAGATCATGCATTCTTCCATAACTGTCCTGCATCTTTCTCTCAGTTTTTTTTTCATTTTTTAGTAATAAGTGATAATTTATGAGTACTAGCATCCTTCATGTAAAACCAATTTGCAGGCTGTTGTGCCCAAACCCACACAGCCCATGGGCTTGTGTGTTCAATCAAGTTGATCAAATGAGTGTCCAGACTATATTGCTGTAGTTTCACCATTCACCCCAATCACAGCCCTTACATTCTACCATGCCCCCTCTTCCGCAGATTGTTCCCTAGGCTTAGAAAAGGGGCACAGGTGGATGAGGAGCAAAACAGTCTACTTTCTCTGGAGCTGTTGTCTTGGACTCTGGTCAATTCTGGCTGTTTCCTTTCATGGGCTGACAGTTTGTCCAGGAATAACCTTTCGAGCCTACTAATGAAGCACAAGCAATTAGATACATAGGTATTTAAACAGTACTAATAGTTATGGTAGGTTACTTTGGTATAAACACATATGTTTGGATGGTATGTTAATCTATGAATTACATTTTTTCCCTGTTAAATATGACAGGGTCTTACTGTGGCTTATAACATCTCCTAACCACTAGAGGATGTAAGCTTGTGGCATCAGCCGTGGGTTATTCCTCCAAGGAGAGAGCCAATAGCCAATTAGATTTGGGATGTACAGGCATATGGCTGCCTCTGCTGCACAGTATTTCCAGGCAGGTGAGGTGTAGCTGGTGCTGACGGAGGAGTCTTGCTTGACTCAAGGAGACCCATATTTGCTTTATTGGTTTAGTGGCCTTTGGTAACACTCTCTGGTATTCCAGAGGCCATCTGTACACTTGCATGTGTGGTCTCCATACATCTTTCCCATGTTAAAGTCAGGTCTTCGACGGCAGGGCCTTATCACCTCTCTTCTTGCAGATATCCCAGTTTAGAAGCAAGGAGCCTTTACCTTTTGTGGGAGCTTGGATCTCCTGGCCAACATCTCCTTGGTAGAAATAATCCATTGCTGATGTCAGAGCTCCTGTATTAATATATTTTGCTTAAGTGCATAGATTAAGGAGACTTTAATATTATATTTGGTTCTGAATAGAGAATAATCCTTTTCACAGTTCCTATGTCTATTAGTCAATTAAAGAAGGCAGTTTTACTGGTTTTATAAGAGATTACCTCTATAATAGTTGTCTCCAATTTACAGTTAGAGAACGACCTCATCATCATCATATTTCTCCTTGTTCTATGGGGAGGAGGTAAGAAAGTCTCTCGTATTAAAACCTTTGCAGCACCTAGAAGGTAAGTTTCATTAGGACTCATTATAAATAGTTGTTACAAGTAGGATCCACAGAGGGGTTCGATGTTTGTAGCAATCTGAGGCTTTTCTTCCTTTCAATATTCAGACGGGTCAACCTTTCAGTTGGCACTTTCTGGTACATCCTACTCAATGCAAAGCTGTATCTTTTCTTTCTCAGCCATTAAGTTGGTGATATTTTGACCTGTTGGAACATACAAATCTTTTCCCATAGTTAGTTTTAAGATTACAAGGTTTTTGACGAAAAGGTTTCATGTCTATCTGTATCCCTCCCCCCCTTTTTTTAGGTTTTTGTTTTTTGACCCATGAGTCTCCAGAAGACAGTTGTATTATACATACCTATAGGGTGGAATCAAGGCACAGATTTCATCAAATTCACCCATGCTGTTTTGGGTGACTGTATGTGATTAACTTGGGAAGCAAACTTAATTTTTACGTTAAATCATCTTATAGGTGAAAGAGAATGCTACAAGGTGATACTGTACAACAGAGAAATTATAGAGCCAATAATACATTTTTAAAAAGCAAAACATTACTTTTTTTACTTTTCTGAACTGTTGAGTTTATGATTGTATCGCTATTGATTTGCATTCCCTGGGTTCCCCCTTCTTTCTCTACTTACCAGAGGTTCTTTAATATTATTAAAACTATCTTTTAAAAAATTTATTTTATTTTATGTGTATGAGTGCTTTGCCTGCATGTATGTAAGTGAACCCATGTCATGCAATGCCTTTAGAGGCCAGAAGAGGACATTGACTCCTTTGAAACTGCAGTTACAGAGAGTTGTTAGCCACCGTGTGGGTGCTGGGAACCTAATCCAGGTCCTCTGCAAGAGTGGCCAGTGCTCATAACCTCTGAGCCATCTCTCCAGCCCCAATTAAACTTATCTTTAACTTATCTTTAATATCTTTCGTTCCAGACTCTGACATCCCCTTCACCTGCTTAAAGTGAAAGATCTCAACACAACTGGACACTGGTGAAGATGTAAATACCACAATTGCCAATACCATTGTAACTCCTGGAGGTAAATCTCAAAGGAGTGATCAAGAGCAATCGTTCCTTCCACAGCATGTAGCATTCCAGCTCTCCAGAATGGTGATCACAGTATGCTAACATGTATTAATCTCCAAACCTTCTTTTTGTTGTTGTTCATTTCAAGACAGGGTCTCCCTGTAGCCCCAGCCGGCCTGGAACTCGCTCTGTAGACCAGGCTGGTCTTGAACTCACAAAGACCCGCCTGCCTCCGCCTCCCAAGTACTAGGATTAAAGGTGTGTGCTACCAAACCCAGCATCCTTCTTTATTTTCATGCTCCCAGTTTGTAACCTTATTTCATAAAACACTGAGAAAACAGGTAGTTTAACAAGAATTCCATTGTATTTTCCACTGATACACACCTACCCTTCTCATTCTGTACCTGTTACCTGCCTGCCTTTTGTTATAGAGCAAGCACTTCTGCTGTCACTATTGTACCCCTGAGTCCCACCTTCTCAACGCCTTGGCTTCTGGAAGGTCATCTGCCCACTCCTGAAGCATCATTTCTCTCCAGAATCATCCCTGATGTCATAAGTCACTTCTAGTGATTCTTGCCTATAAAACACACACACACACACGCACACACAAGCACACGCACACGCACACACATGCACATGCACATGCACACACGCACACACACACAAATGCACACACGCACGCGCACACGCGCACACGCACACACGCACACGCACGCACACACACTGGTTACTAAAGCATCCTTTTTTTTTCATTTTGAGTCTTGCCATGTACCTTGGGCTGGTCTTGAACTCGAGCTTCTCCTGCCATCTGCCTCCTGAGTGCTGCTTAACCATCATGCACTACCACATATGCCTAAGCATAATGATTACCAATGGCAACAATAGCAGACACAGGACCCTCATTTCCCTGATATAATCCTCTTAAGGTCTTGAGTCTCATCATAACTGTCTTCTCGGAGCAATCTTCTCTCTCCTACCACATAAATATGGCCACCAAGAATTGTATGATGTTGGCCAGGTGAGATGGCACACGCCTTTAATCCCAGCACTCGGGAGGCAGAGGCAGGCAGATCTCTGTGAGTTCAAGGCCAGCCTGGTCTACATAGTGAGCTCCTGGCCAGCAGGGACTAAAGGGAGACCCTTTCTCAAAAAAAAAAATTGCATGATGTCACTTGATTAAATATCACTCTTCTGCATGTACATTCATTGATATTTGTTTCCCATTCCCTGCTATGTTCCATGTGTTCTATGGAAGCCAGTCACATAGTCTTATGTCTTCCTTATTCTTGTCACATATAAAAGACCCTCCCTAATGATTTTCAAATAGTTAAGTGACTAGATTATTTCCTTTTCTTGTTTACTAAACACTGTAGGTTTCTCCAGGGCAAAACATTGTTCTTTGTGAATTACATGTCTTTTAGTTTGTATTTAATAAACACTTGTTGCACCAGTGGATGATTCATTGCTAAAAATGAGCAATAACCCAAAGATAAAAGTTATTAGCATGATGTTCTACTTTTAAATTTTGCATTGGCATTTTTACTTTTAAAGAATCAAAACGATTCCTTTTAGGCTTCTACTAATTCTTCCTAAACTAGTGCTAATTTCTGTGACTTATCCATATGCATCAAAATTAATTCTTCTAACTTTAAAAACTAAGGCTTATAAATAAATAAGTATACATATATGTATGTAGATGGATGGCTATATATATACACCTACCCACACATATATAAAACATATGTTAGTCCTGTTCTAAGGCTCTGCCAAACTTTCTTGGTAAGACTTGCCAATTGTAATCATGTGACAAGATGACAGTTCTCTTCTCTGGGAGAAGTCCAGGCCTCCAGTGTCTGGGACAGAAATAATATAGACCAAGAAACATATATAGCTGATGATGGATGATTTTTGGCTCTCATAATGTGTAGTTTGGTTGTCTTATTGGGAGACTATGAAAATCATTAGACCAGAAATTATTTTGATTTCTACTGAGCTGAAAGAAGTTTTCTTTCCTGTTTTTCTGTGTGCCAGCATACTGCAAAGAAAATTTGCCCGGTCAATATGGGTTTCTGCTAATCTCTACCACTCGGTGATATCATAAGATCTTTTGGCCAGTGTAGCCGCCTTATTTTTATTGGCATGGTAAGCATGTGTCCAAATAAACCCAATTAGAAATGCTTTCTGGTTACCAATAATATGGTAGTGCTTAAGAGTGATGATATTTTCACTCCTCAGTATCACTGATTCTGAGGAGATGACAGGAACTCTTCAGAGATTGGATTTATACAAGGAAAGGAGGGGATGGTTGGGAGAGCTTTCAACTGCAAGCAAGAAAAGAATCAGCTAACAGTGGCTTTAATGAATTGAGGTTTGGGCAGGGGCTCAATGGCATCATGGCTGGCACTTGTGCCATTCGAGTGTCTCCCCTATCAGCCAAATGATAGTCCCAGCACAGCAGTGTTTTGGATTCTTGCAAAAAGAAGAATCCAAATGCAGGAATCAGGAGCTTCCCTGAACAAGCCAGTTTCTCTGTGTGATGTCTTCCGATCAAGGGAAGAAAAATTTCCTAGCAATTCTCCAGTAGACTTCTTTTCATGTCCCATGAACTGAAAATCTGTCCCTGACCCTTCCAAGATTAGTTGCTAGAACTGGTTTTCCAAGGCTGATCAAGATTATCTAGAGATCCTTGTCCAATTTCTGGGAAAAAATGAGGTCCCATTTGGAAGTAGAAAGAGGGGTGATTTTGAGCCATATATGGAGAGGCATGTTCATAATGCCAGTACTCATTGGAGAAGGTAAAATAAGAAGATCAGCCAGCCTGGAATACTTAGCCAGAGCTACAGAATGGGCTTCAAGCTAACCTGAGCCTAACAGTAAAACCTAATCTCAAAAAAAAAAAAAAAAAAACAAAAAGGAAAGGAGAGAGAAGGAAACCGGAGAACATATAAGAGAGAGAGATTACACTAGTACACTAGTGCACTAGTAAGAAGCAGAATCTGCCACAGTGGGCTACTATGCACATTTATAATACTTTACAAAGGAGAAAGTCTAGTGATGAGTTTTGTATTCAAGTTAGCTAGATAATAAGCTTTGGGCAAGGTGAAAAGCAAAGAGATACTTCTATGAGTGTATGGAACAACCAGTGAACTGTAAATGATTAGTTACAGCTGAGCCTCTGTACAGACAGAAGCGTGATTTGGACTGCTGAGGTCAGAGGTCAACAGCAGCCAGGCCACTAAAGCAGTGAAGGAGCAGGGAGTCAAGTTCTTATATTCTCTGGCATTTTCTTCCCAAGGCTGCATTAAAGGAGCAAATGAATATCTGCCTGGGCATTTGTTCCATAAATACATGAGAAGAAAGAAAAGAAAGAAGGTGAGGAGGACAGAGAAGATGGAGGGAAGAAGAATGGAGGAAGGAGGGAAGGGGAAAAAAATCTAGGCATTTCAAACCATTAACTCTATATGAAAGTGGAAATGGCTGTGCAGATGCTACTTATTTTTTTTTTAATTTTTTTTTTAATTTTATTTATTTCCGTATGTGTATGAATGTATTGTTTGCCTGCAAGTCTGTGCACCCCTGACGTGCAACGCCGCGGAGGTCAGAAGAGGGCGTCGGACTCCCCTGGAACTGGAGTTCTCCTGGAATTGGAGTTTCAGACGGCTCTCGGCCGCCATGTGGGTGCTGGGGATCGAACCCGGGTCCTCTGCAAGAGCAGTCGGAGCTCTTAACCGCTAGGCCATCGCTCCAGCCCCAGATGCTACTTATTAAGTGCTCTTTCTGTCCCTGCCTCTCCCCTCAAAAAGAATTTTTTTGTTTACACAGGGTCTCTCTGTAGCCCCAGATGGCCTGGAATACTCACTATGTAGACCAGGCTGGCCTCCATCTCACAGAGCTCTGCCTGCCTCTGCCTGCCAAGTGCTGGGATTAAAAGTGTGTGCCCTCATGCCCAGTGCTCCCCCCAACCCCCAGAGATTTTTGTCTTTAGCTCTTAGCTAAACTGGATCTTAAGCTTCAGAAGAATTCCCAGCTACACTTCTCCTAACTGCTGCAGTACAACCGACCTGGCTTTGGTTGATCATTGTTGACTAAAGTCAAAAGACCAGCACCTGGGCCAACATCCATCCAACATTATCCTATTTGATAATGATGAACAACATAATCAGACCTTCTCACCTTGAGCAAGTTAACAGAGTGAAGGATGGATGCCAGAAATGTCAATGACGGAGACAAAGAACAAAGGAGAGGTCAGAGGGGAGGAGGAGGAACTAGAGAGATGGGAAAGGGGGATAGTGACCAGCAGCTGAGCACTGGGTTAACACAGCAAGTAATCCTGGAAGGAGGGAGAACCAGTTCTCTAGCAGCTTAGACCACATCACGTTCCACAGCCCACTGGAGCTGTTTTTAGAAGCTAGCCTGTTTCTGTTCTCTCAAATGAGATAGTGCATTCTCTTGTTATTGATGAGGGTTGCATTAAGTTATTTTCATCCCAGCTTCCAGGGTCTCTGTGAGGCCTCTGGAGAGTTCTGAAGAAAAAAGTCATCAAAATGGAAAATAATGGACAGGAAGAAAAAAAAAAAACACCTGATAATTTAGTTGTCTGCACCCTGGACCAGCAGAGACAATTCATGGATTCATGGATCTCCTCTGGTGTGGTGCCTAAGTACAAACAGAAGCAGACTGGATAACTGTAAAGAAACTTCTGGTAAAAGCAGAAGATGAACTAGACTCATGGAAGTCAGGTCTGAGTCTCTCAGGACAGTGGTTCTCCAACATGGCTACCCATCAGAATTGCCTGGAGTGCTTTGGAAAAACTAAAATTGCAGATTTTATTCATGGCCTAGTGGATCAGAATATGGCTCTAAATTCATCTATTATCTATCTATCTATCTATCTATCTATCTATCTATCTATCAATCTATCTCTATCTATTTACTTGAGGGGAGGTGCTTGTCACTCCATGCACGTGGAGTTGGTTCTCTTCTTCCACCATTTGGGTCACAAGCTATCTCAGGTCATCAGGCTTCTAAGCAAGCACCTTTACCTGCTGAGACATCTCTTATAATCCCAGACTATGGCTTTTGATGGAGCTTCCCTGGTAGCGACACACCAGGGTGCTTGCTTTTAGCTGTTCAAAGGGAAAATGTAAAGAGGTCAACGGTTTATCCTTCTGTGAAACTTTTGTGACAAGGTTCTTTAAATGTATGTTCACACTAACAAAGCAAAATAAAAATTAGCAAAAATATGGTTAGATTTGTAACTTAGTGCAATTTATCACTGTCACTTATCACAGCGATGGGGGCACACGTAAGCCTAGAACCTGGAAGGCGGAGGCAGGAGAAGCAGGATGGCAGCATCCTCAGTTACTCAAGGTCAAGGTCAGCAGCAGCTGCTTGAAATCTTGTCTCAAAATAAAAATAAAAAATGATGAGAGTAATTAAATCTAACGGTATATTTTATGAACATGAAATGAAAAAACATGTATAATATGTCCAATAAATAAGAAACAAACCCTTCTCTTTAACTCCTCTTGTCCGAATAATGTCAACAATTCATTGTTTCAGATAAAGGAGGGTCTAGCCCTCCATCATGTGGTAGATACCAGGCCTCCTCAAACTGGTCTCTGCTTCTGTCTGATTTTTGCCTCTGGGGTAGCTTTTGTCCTCTGTTTGGTTTTTGCCTCTGAGGTAGCTTCTCAGGGTGGTTTCCAGGTCAAGCCTTCTCTATGGTGATTGCTTGTTTTGGCCATGATTTGAGTCTGTTTCACAAGGGTTCATGTGTTGGGAGCAGGTCATCAGTAGATTTTTTTTTTTTTTTTTGCCTTTTCGAGACAGGGTCTCCCTGTAGTCCCAGCTGTCCTGGAACTTACTCTGTAGACCAGGCTGGCCTTGAACTCACAAAGATCCACCTGCCTCTGCCTCCCAAGTGCTAGGATTAAAGACGTGCGCCACCATGCCCGGCTATCAGTAGACTTTTTGAGAAGTGACATGGAAACTGCCAAAGGCAAGGCTACTGGGAAATGAGGAAGTCATTGAGGGCACTGCCCTGAAGAAGAAATTCCAACAATCTTTCTAAGACCGTGGTTAGCCTTGCAAGAGGATTGTTATAAAAAGATAAGATCACTCTTCTCCTCTCTCTGGTCTCTAGTGTGACCTGTTTCTCTGAAGCACCCGACCTGCTAATAACATGCCATCTTCACCAGGCTGTCCACACTAGAATTGGGTTGATGCCAGCTCTCTGCCCTTGATCTTCCACATTTGTGCAGTAAATAAGCAGATAATATGTCCACCCTGAGATGTTTCATCGTAGCAACAGAAAATACAGTGCGATCTATGTCATACATCTTCAATACAACCTCTACACCTAAGGTGCAGGAACATCCGGAAGAGGGGGCAGAAAGATTGTGAGTGGGACAAGACACCTGCTGCTAGTTAACGCATTCTAGACATAGTTAATGCATTCTAGATAAGGAAGTTACGCCAATGAAATCTCCACAGTGTGGCAATAACAAGATCTGCATATAATAGGTATGAGCAGTTGCTATGCCAAAGTGGATTCGGGAATCTCCTGGGGCCCCATCTCAAGAGGAAGAGCTACAGGCAATCAGTGCATGCTGAGCGAGGGGGAAATCCGTTTCCTCCGAGATCCTTGAGAGGTTATCTAATCCCAAGTGGGCAACCCTAAAAACAGGTACACATGACTGCCACTGAATGGAAATCAGTGTGGTGTGTGTGTGTGTGTGTGTGTGTGTGTGTGTGTGTGTATACAATAATAAAGAAGAAAAGAAATTGAGAGGAAGAGGGGTTGAGGCTTGAGAGGAGTTGGAGCAAGACTGGAAGGGGTAGACATAATGCAAATACAATACTCATGTATGAAATTTTCAAAAAATTTTTAAATGAAATATAAAAGAAAATGCAATGAAAAAGAATGCTGTTCTTTCAAACAGGAAAGGAGAGAAATGCTAGCCTAAGGAAATTAAACAATTCCTGAGTCACTGAGTATGGCCAGGGTGCTGATTGATTCAGCCCAGGATTGAGCTGTTCCCAAAAGCATAAGGGTGGAGACCTGGCCTCATTAAACACACCTGGACCCATCTCTGAAGCTGGAGATGCTGTAAATATCAAAACAACAACGCAACTGAGAAATGGGAGAGAAGAAAGTTGACGTTCTAGGAATGATCTCAATTCCTTCCACAGACCTCATCTCACATTCACAGCAGGCCCTTCATCAGCTTCACTGTCTGTCATAGAGTAAATTGGATTAAATTTAAAGAAGCTACCAATGCTGTCTTTGATGAAGTTGATGATGTTTACTTAATATTTAGAACCATAAAATATTGCTATTGAAGCTTGAAATATACAGATGTTAGAAGGGAAAGAAAAAACTTTTTATGCATTAAAGAGTATAACATTGCTGAAATTTAATGTATTGTTGTTTCTATTGTATAAATATGTATGTTATCCACAAAATCATATATATTGATACTTTATTTTGGGGGGGTCTTATTGAGACAGGGTCTCCTGTAGCTCCAGCTTGTCCTGGAACTCATTCTATAGACCAGACTGGCCTTGAACTCACAGAGATCTACCTGCCTCTGCCTCCCAAGTGCTACAATTAAAGGTATTTACCACCACACCCAGCTGATGCTCTATTTTAAATTGGGCTTTACACTACTATATTTTTTGTTCATTATTATAGGAAATACTTGCTCAAGTTTTTTTCTTTTTGCTGTTGTTTGAGAAAAGGCCTTGCTCTGTAGTAAAGGCTGTTCTGAATCTCACATCTTCCTGCCTCAGTTTCTTTTTTTTTTATTTTTGTATGTGTATGAACGTACTATCTGCTTGTAGGTTTGTGCACCCGTGTCATGCAATGCTGCGGAGGTCAGAAGAGGGTGTCAGATTCCCCTGGAACTGGAGTTCTCCTGGAATTAGAGTTACAGATGGTTCTCAGCTGCCATGTGGGTGCTGGGGATCGAACCTGGGTCCTCTGCAAGAGCAGTTGGTGCTCTTAACCGCTAGGCTATCTCTCCAGCCCCAAGTTTCTTAAATGCTGGTATCACAGGCATGCAGTACCATGCCTAGCCCTAGTCAAATTTTAAAAGTAGAAAAATACAGATACCTGAAGCAAAATAAAGTATGGAGGGAGGAAGTGAGGGAGGAAAGGAGAAAGGAAGTGGGAGGAGGGAACAAGGAAGGAAAAGAGAAATCTTCTTGAGATACCATCTCTGATTTTCAATATGCATCAATATTTGTTTTATGTACTTGTGGCAAAGTTATTTATACTTGTATTTTAAGCATAATTAACACACAAACATTCATTTGTCTTAGATGACAGATAATATCTACTACTGGATGGTTTATTAGTCTTTCCCAATTAAAAAAATGACTCAGGTAATCAATATGAGCTTTAAAGATGTGGAAACTCATAACTCACATTTCTTAGCAATAAAAATGACCACCACTTTGCTGTATGTAACTCTTCTATAGAAGGGAGAAAAGTTGCTAGAATAATTGTGTTGCTATGGCTCACAACTTTGTAAATAGTTTAGCCAATTTTTTTAACATCTCTTATTATTATTTTATTTATTTATTTATTTATTTATTGGTGTTTTTGAGATGGGGTTTCCCTGTAGCCCCAGCTGGCCTGGAACTTGCTCTGTAGACCAGGCTGGCCTTGACTCACAGAGATCCACCTACCTGCCTCATCCTCCCAAGTGCTGGGATTAAAGGCATGTGCCTACACTCAGCTATTTTACCTCTTTTATGCACACACTGTGGCCTGAATGTTTGTGTTACCACCAATTCATATTGGACTTCTAACTCTCAAGGGCATGCAATTTTCAAAGACAAATGTAGTACAAAAGACAGCCTCTGGAACTGGAGAGATGGCACTGGCTGCTCTTCCAGAGGACCCAGGTTTGGTTCTCAGCACTCATATGGTTGCTAACAATCATCTGTAACTCTAGTCTCAAGGGATATGATGCCCTCTCTGGCTTTCTTGGACACTGTATCACATGGGTTTGTATGTATATACATGCAGACAAAACACGCATACACCTAAATGAAAACAAAACAAAACACAGTTCTACCCTCCCTTGTGAATCACCTTAGTACATCTTCTCAAGTAGGGGTGTGTGTTTGTGTGTGTGTATGTGTGTGTGTGTGCTGCATATGCTCCAGGCCTCTGTGTGCGTGTGTGTGTGTGTGCACATGCGCTCTATGCTCTAGGCCTCTGTGTGTGCATGCTGCATATTCTCTTGGCCTCTGTGTGTGTATGTGTGTGTGTGTTTGTGAGCTACATATTCTCCAGGCCTGTGTGTGTGTGTGCTGCATATTCTCCAGACTTCTGTGTGTGTGTGTGTGTGTGTGTGTGTGTGTGTTTGTGAGCTGCATACTCTCCAGGCCTCCCAGACCTCCCAGAGCAGAGAGCTGACGTCCAGCTGAGGTCCAATATAATTGAACATACACAGGATATTTTCCTCAGGAAATCCATTGCCCACTAACTGAGGAATGGTATTGTCATCGGAGTATATCATAACATAATGAGAGCTGGAGGCAAGCACTGGGATCCCTTTACGAAATTTACCTAGCTGGAAGGGCTAGAGAACAATAAAACAGGGCAAGCACTTACTACATTTGCCATATAATTTAATGCATCTGAGCTAAAATAGAGTCAGTGTCTGAATAAGACATATCATCTGGATCATTTCCATTATAATTGATTTTTTTCAGACAGGGTCTCACTAGGTAGCCTGGACTGATGTCACACATCGTCCTTCAGCAGCCACCAGTGCTGGGACTACAGCCAAGAGCTGTCAGGCTGAGCCTGGACTGGGCTGCTTTACCTAAACAAAACAAGGTAAATAAAGAATGGTGGCGCACGCCTTTGACCCTAGCACTTGGGAGGCAGAGGCAGGTGGATCTATGTGAGTTCAAGGCCAGCCTGGTCTACAGAGTGAGTTCCAGGACAGCTGGGGCTACAGGGAGACCCTGTCTCAAAAAGACAAAAAAAAAAAAAAAAAAAAAAGGTCTTGCTTTCAATTAAAAACTGGATATTTGTTTCAGCTCCTAACCTTTCCAAGAGATCTGGTCTATAAAGTGCCCTCCTGGAGGGCAGTGAAGACTTCCTGTCCTCCCCCACATTGTAGCCCACAGGTTGCTCAGGTGTTTCTGGCACATTTCTCATGGTGTACTGCAGCCTTTGATGGCTCAGATTAGTTCAAAACTTTTCAAAAAGGCTAATCCCCATCTCAGGGCAGAGGCCGAGGAGCTCTCTGTGATGTTCAAGGCCAACGGCGCGATAGTGAACTCGTCTCAAAAAACACAAATAAAAAAAAATTCAAAATGTTTCATTCAATCCTTAAACCCATCATGAAATGGATGTCAAAACTGCATATAGTCCCAAGTAACCGCCACAGACCTTAACTGCTTCCTACCATAACATCACTTCTTGTGCAGTGTGAAATTCAAGGCATGACCTAAAAATTCTAATAATCCATACCATTCAAATAAAGTGAATAGTTAAATAACATTTCAAGGCAAAGAATAAAACATATGGAATGGGGCTGGAGAGATGGCCTAGGGTTAAAGCGCGCCGACCGCTCTTCNAAAAAAAAAAGAATGGGTCTTGCTGAATTACAACTTGGATATTTGTTTCAGCTCCTAACCTTTCCAAGAGATCTGGTCTATAAAGTGCCCTCCTGGAGGGCAGTGAAGACTTCCTGTCCTCCCCCACATTGTAGCCCACAGGTTGCTCAGGTGTTTCTGGCACATTTCTCATGGTGTACTGCAGCCTTTGATGGCTCAGATTAGTCAAAAACTTTCAAAAAGGCTAATCCCCATGCTCAGGGGCCAGAGGCCGATGGAGCTCTGTGAGTTCAAGGCCAACTGCAGCGATAGGAGACTCTGTCTCAAAAAACAAAAATAAAAAAAAATTCAAAAATGTTTCATTCAATCCTTAAACCCATCATGAAATGGATGTCAAAACTGCATATAGTCCCAAGTAACCGCCACAGACCTTAACTGCTTCCTACCATAACATCACTTCTTGTGCAGTGTGAAATTCAAGGCATGACCTAAAAATTCTAATAATCCATACCATTCAAATAAAGTGAATAGTTAAATAACATTTCAAGGCAAAGAATAAAAAATATGAAACTGGGGCTGGAGAGATGGCCTAGCGGTTAAGAGCGCCGACCGCTCTTACAGAGGACCCGGGTTCGATCCCCAGCACCCACATGGCGGCCAAGAACCGTCTGAAACTCCAATTCCAGGAGAACTCCAGCTCCAGGGGAATCCGAGACCCTCTTCTGACCTCCGCGGCATTGCACGACATGGGTGCACAGACTTGCATGCAGACAGTACATTCATACACATACAGAATTAAATAAAATTAATAAAAAAAAAAATTAAAAAAAAAATTTTTTTTTTAAAAATATGAAACTGATCTCAAGTTCCTCCCAAAATATTCTGTATCCAGGGGAACCCATGTGTGCAGTGTCATGTGATAACTGTAGTCTTAGTATTTGTACTTACAGAGAAATTGCAGGTGTGCATTACTTCTATGTATGAGGCACTGTCAAAAGTAATTTGCATGTATTTGCTACTCATCACTACTTATATTTTATTGTTCTTACTTGGAAACTGAGGCATAAAGAGAGATTAAGAACCTTCTCTAGTTTGCATTGGTAAGGAGTTGCAGAACTCAGCTCCAAGCCCAGGCACTGTGGTTCTGGCATCGAAGTGCTTAATCACACACACATAACACCTCTCGAAAAGTCTTAATTTGCTACACATATTTATCAAATCCTGTGATTTTAGAGTTTCCTGAGTGGGAGGGGGAAACCAAGGAAAGCTGCTCAAAAAAAAAAAAATGCTAGAATCGAACGTTATTGCTGTGTTCATTTTTTAAAAATCTTTTTCTGTCCTCATGAGCACAAAGAGAAATCTCCTTACCCAGATACACATCAAACTGAGTGTTTCTGAAATGGGTTTGTACTCAAAATCTTTGATGATTATAGACAAGAGACACAGGAGAACCCAACCTAAACAAGATGGTCTGAACTAAATACAAAGCTCAAATCAATTGTGCAGCCTAGAAATGCTATCTGAAAGGCTAAATCTTTGGATTTTTATACTATTTGGAAGAGGATTGGGTTCTGTTAATAGGACAGACTTCGTGCAACATATGTTAAGAAAAAAAATTTTGGAAGCACTTTAAAAATACAAGCTTGGAAGCTCAATCTTGCAAAAAAAGGGGGCGGGGATCCTTAAAATGTTTTGTAGCTTTTCGGAGAAAGTCAATATTAAAATTAGTACAGAACTGGGGGAAAGGCCTCAATGAATTGAGTGACTCTTATTTTTCTAAATGTCAACATGGAAACCTAAACAGAAAGAGGTAAGTTGGGTCCTTGGAAAGATTGACTGGGAGAGCTGGTGCTAAGTTTGTGACGTGGTTGATGGCAATGAAAAATTGCCAAGCATGGAATGACAAAGTATTTCCTGGAACTTGGGGTGGCTTCAAGATGTACACAGGGTGACAGTGAGGGGTCATGAGGTATAAACCAAGAGGCAATCAATACGGGGAAGACCACCAAAGCTTTGAGCAACATCCCCAGATAGACTTCTTTGGAGTATGGAAAAACCAGAGATAGTTAAGCTTTTTACTAAAATGACAATCCTGTGTACAGCAGAAGAAAACAAGCACATTAAAACATAACTTACAGTCTGCTTTTATTTTAGCAGCATGGAGAATAACCAACTTTAAATCATAACTTGCACTCTGTTTTCACTTAACGTTACGATCTTAAAAATATAATGTTGGGCTATTAACAGAGCCCCGGCCTTCCTTCATCATAGCTTTAGAGTCTGACTCTGAACATAGTGTTTACAGAAACACTAAACTTTAAAGAAAATGTCCTGCAAAGTTGTGACCCATACACTAAGAAAAGCAAAAAGTATGGTCTAGTTAAAATTTACCAAACCTTGGCCCTTACTTTTCTCATCTTAAAAGAAAGGATTGATCTGAACTTTCTATAAGATTTCAGCCAGGCACGGGAGTGCATGCCTTTAATCCCAGCACTCAAGAGGCCAAGACAGGCTGATCTCTGTGAGTTCAAGGCCAGCCTGGTCTACATAGTGAGTTTTAGTCCAGCTGGGGCTACAGGGAAACCCTGTCTCAAAAAAAAAACCCAGGCTGGGCATGGTGGCACATGCCTTTAATCCTAGCACGTGGGAAGCAGAGGCAGGTGGATCTTTGTGAGTTCAAGGCCAGCCTGGTCTACAGAGTGAGTTCCAGGACAGCTGGGACTACAGAGAGACCCTGTCTCAAACAGACCAAAAAAAAGAAAAAAAAAAAAACCAAAATAATAATGATAATAATAATAATAGTTTATAGGCAGTGGGCTGGGTATTGAAACATATAACTGTAATCTCAACACTCAGGGGGCAGAGGCAGGAAAATGGTGAATTCAAGGTTAGCATGAGTTTCATAATAATACCCTTTCTCACTGGGCATAGTGGTGCACACCTTTAATCCTAGCACTCAAGAGGCAGAGGCAGGCAGATCTCTGTGAGTTCAAGGCCAGCATGGTCTACAGAGCGAATTCCAGGCCAGCTGGGGCTACAGGGAGACCCTGTCTCAAAAAGACCAATAATAATAATAATAATAATAATACCCTTTCTCAAAAAATTATGATTGGGGTAAAAACCAGTATGTATAGGTCCATGAGCTCAATGCCCAGTGTTAACAAAAAGAATAGAAGAGGCCCAGCACTATGGTAGGCACCTGCTACTTGGAAGGCTGAGGCAGAATTGTGAGTTCAAGGCTGGCCAGGGAGATTCAGACAACATAATGAGAATCTATCTGAAAAATAAAGCTCAGCATTTGCCTATAGTGAACCGGACTCCATCAAGGTTGTTTTGCTTTGTTTTCCTTTCTTATATAACATATTAGTTCTACCAGATGCCCAACGTCCTGTCTAGTCATCTGTTCATTTTGAGTCATCGCTAACCCTTGTTCTATAAAGTTGTGTGAGATACATATATATATACATATATGTATATAAGGAATGTGTATATATGTATATATGTGTATATGTACATATATATGTACACACACATGCACACACACAAACACACACACACACACACACACACACATATATATATATATATATATATATATATATGAGAGAGAGAGGGTAGGGACTGGACTGTTAGGTTACAGAACTTCCCCTGTAGAGGGGATCAGCCACACTTTTTATCCTATCGAGACCCTTCCCTAATTGCTAAGATTTTACCATACAGCAGCCCCAAGTCAGACTGGAACAACAGGATTAGCTTTCTAAATTAGGACCTTATATCCTATCTAATACCTTCACTAATTTGTTAAACTAAGGGTTTTCTCCACTCTAAGCTCAGGGACTCCTCCACTCTACCATGTTCCAGCTTCTCCCAAGGCAAGTGGCTGGCATTATTAAAGGATCTGATTACCTGAACTGAGAGGAACAGAGAGAGAGAAAGATTTGTGGGCAGTGCTTGTTGCTGCTGCTTTTATTGTCACAAGCAAGTTCAGATATTGTTACTATGACTTCTCCATGGGGTGGTTGTCAGTTCCAGTATTAGAGAGGGAGAGTCAGGGATGTGGATGGACACACCCCATACCACATACTAATACCTGTGCGTTACACTGACAAATGAGTAGGATACTATAAATCTTTTACCATAATGATAAGACCCTAGAGAGAAGCTATTAGTCTTATTTTGTGAAATAGACATTCAAGAACAAGAAAATTTTATCATACTATAAACTAAATTACCAAACTATAAACTAAAGAAACCCTCTCAGTGAAAACTAGAAAAGAACTTTGCCTAGTTTCCAATAATACTCTCTTCAGACCATCTTTTTTTCTCCCCACAGAGTAAGAAATATTTTAAGTTTCTAAACCACTAGTGTGGGCAGAGCTATAACTCTCCGAAGCTTCTACTGCTCTGGCTCACACTTACCTTTTATTAGCACAATTAATTGTTTTTGTTTAAAAGTCTTTCCCCTCTAATTAAACAGAGATAGAACTGAGTCAACAGTGGAGTTCTGGAAGCTGACAAACTGAAATGTCAATAAGCTCTGTCTGAAGATATTAGGAAGCTTCATTGATCCTGCATGCTTAAGAAGAAAGACCTTTAAATTAGAAGCTCAGCCTAGGTAGGAGCTGAGGAACCCTGGACTAGCCTAATCAAGATTCTTTTCCCCTTACAATCGCCTCCTCCTTCTGATCCACAGACTAGAAGACCAGGCCAGACCTGTTGGGGTTGGGGAAGGATGTCACACTCTGACAGCTCAGCAATGGCAGTCTTCCATATGGTGTCTCCTAGCCTTGTCCTAAAGCAGAGAACATCCTTCTAGCAGATGGCTCCAGGTGTGAGGAAAAGAGAGGACATGTGTGGTACACAATCATTGTTACTTCTATCTTCATTCTCATGACAGCAGTGGGTAATTCACACACAGACGCAGAGTACCATCAGCCACCATAAGCTTCTGCTGGGCCCAATAGACTAAGATAGAAAGAAACTTCCTAACTGTATGCAAAACCATTGAATGAATTGTGTGGCTTGTAGATTTCTGTGTGTGTGTGTGTGTGTGTGTGTGTGTGTGTGTGTTGAGACATTGTATCCCTGTAGCCCCAGCTGGCATAAAACTCCCTATGGAGATCAGGATGGCCTGTATCTCACAGAGGTCTGCCTGTTTCTGCCTCCTGAGTGCTGGGACTAAAGATGGGTGCCACCACATCCAACCAGATTTGTTGTTGTTGTTGAAGTTTTTGTTGTTGTTGTTGTTGCTGTTTAGTCTTTTTGAGACAGGATTGCCCAGTACCCACAGCTGGCCTGGAACTGGCTATATAAACCTGGCTGGCCTCAGTCTCACAAACTGAGCCTCTGCCTCCTAAATGCTGGTATTAAAGGTATGCACTACCATGCCCAGCTACATTTTTCATATAAATAAAAATTAAATTTTATTTATGTTTTGATGGTTCAGGTGATTGAATGTGGGGGTTTGTAGATTGTAAACATGTATTCTAGAGCACCCAGCACACCCAGCCCTCCACACACATTTTTTATATTGTGATTTATTTTTAGCTTTTTAAAATGTATTTAATTTTTATGTATATGTGTTTTTCCTGCATGTATGTATGTGTACTTGTGTGGAAGATCCCTGGAATGGGAGTTACAGATGGTTGTTAGCCACCATGTGGGTGCTAGGAACCAAACCCAGATCCTTTGCAAAAGAAACCAATGCTCTTGACCACGAAAACATCTCCTCAGCCCCCGTACACCTCTCTTGAGACAGGGTCTCATGTAGCTCAGGCTGGCACTGAACTCCTGATCTTCTAGCCTCTACTCTCAAGTGCTGGAATTACAGGCAGATGCCACTACACCTGGAAAAATATAAGTTCTTGAGTCTCGACCTAAAAGGAGAATCTGTAGGTGTTGGATGCAGGCAACTATTAAAAAGAAATAGTCATTCCAGGTGATACTGGTGAGATCATCCCTCCACTTTTAAGAAAATCAAAATGTAGGTGGGCATAGTGGCACATGACTTTAATCCCAACACTCAGGAGGCAGAGACAGGCATTCAAGGCCAGTCTGGTTGACACAGTGAGTTCCAAGTCAGATGGGGATACAGGGAGACCCTGTCTCCAAAAAAAAATCAAAATATATGATAGGTCTGCTGCCCGAGGCCAGTGGCAAAGCTCTTGCCTACCATGTACAAGTGGGAGGGTCCATCACCAGCACTGAAAGAAAACCTACAAAAGCTTACAATAACCAATAAACAAATAGCCACCCATCATAATTACATAATTTAATTACTAATTCCCATTTATAAAAAATGAATTGTATCAGTATAATAGAAACCATTATAAAAAAAAATGTTCACTAAACCATTTCTAGGGGCTCAGCAGCTGAGAGCACTTACCAGTCTTCCAGAGGACATGAGCTTGGTTCCCAGCACCAATGTTAGGCTGCTCATAACTGCTGGTAACTCCAGCTCTAAGGGATATGGTGCCTTCTTCTGGCTTCCACGGGTACCCACACATGTGTGACAATCACTCATACAGACACAGATATATACACATAAATAAATATACAATAAAAAATCTTAAAAAAAATGGTATGGTGGCTCATGCATGTACTCCCAGCACTCTGCAGGCTCAGACAGGACAGCTGCTAGTGCAAGGCCAGCCTGGGCTGCAGTCTAAAATTTTGTATCAAAACAAAACAAAACAAAACATTTTCACTAGGGAGTGGTCGCCTCATATAGTAATTTATATGTCCATTCCATAGACTGTAAAGGAACTTACTGTACATCTTGCTACTGAAACCTCGCAAAGACCTGTGACATTTTAAGGGCTGTAAAAGCCAACCATCTTCTACAGATGGGAAGGTGGAGATTCAACAAGAATTGACTTGCCCACAAACACCCAGTGGTACTTGAACAATCTGATTGGAAACCACAGCTTCTAGTTCCTAGTTCAGAACTCTTTCGCCATACAAATCTGTTAAAAATGCTGCTTCAGCATGTACTAGTGTGGCCTGCCTGTAACCTTTAGAAGCTATTGTTTCAGCACACTTACAAAATCCGTTTTCAATGTGCTAGAAAACTGCACATCCTTTTTCTATCTGAAACAATGAAAGAGCACACACAATTTGATAAATTTCCCCTAAATTCTCAAAATGTTTTTGTCTAAAACCTGAATTCATATATGTCAGTGTGGGGCAGTGTGCATGTATGTGTGTGTGTGTGTGTGTGTGTGTGTGTTTGTGTGTGTGTGTGTTGACAGAAAGACATAGACCTATCTCTACATGTCTGTGTTAAGAGAGATGGAATATTATCCTAATGGGAAATTACAAAGTATAATCATTTATTAATTTGTAGGTAATGAGAATGAGATGCCCTGGTAGATCTCTCTCTCTCTCTCTCTCTCTCTCTCTCTCTCTCTCTCTCTCTCTCTCAACATTTCTCATATAAATGTATTCCATTCCAAAATTCAATAGTAAACCACACCCCAGAACCTCTCTGTTTCGCATATCTTTAGCTATGATATGGTGTGTGTCTTCCTTTTCTTTAGGAAATTTTTACACACTTCTAGTGCTTCCCTCTCTCTATTTTCATCCAAACAGCTAACTCCTCTTCTCTCTTGAAAGCAGAATAAAATATTTCTTGCCCCCAGGATTTCCAGAATCTTCTGTACTTTCCTACAGATGCTCAAGTGAAGAAGAGCTCAAGGATCATTTTACTCCCTCCTCTTGTTTGTCCTCTGTGTGTCTGACGTGTGAGTCTGTCACAGCCATCTCCTCATCTCTTTATTCCTACACTTTTCCCCATTTCCACTGCAATGCTCCAAACCTATACTGTTCAAAAGAAATACAATGTGAATCACATTTGTACATTTTAATAATTTTTTTCTGGAAGCCATAATAAAATAAAAAGAAAGTAAAGTTTGCTTTAATATGTTCTATTTAATAATACAACTAACATGGGGCTAGAGAGATAGCCTAGCGGTTAAGAGCACCGACTGCTCTTGCAGAGGACCCGGGTTCGATCCCCAGCACCCACATGGCGGCTAAAAACCGTCTGTAACTCCAATTCCAGGAGAACTCCAGTTCCAGGGGAATCCGAGACCCTCTTCTGACCTCCGCGGCATTGCACGACACGGGTGCACAAACCTACATGCAGACAGTTCATTCGTACACATATAAAAATAAAAAAATACAACTATCATAATATTTTCATTTCCATACATAGTCATTATCTAAAAATTGAGATGTTTCACGTCCTCATTTGGATTAACCACTCTTCAGTAGGACTGGGAAGCTCCAGATGAGCATGTCTTTCCTGAGTTGGACTCTTCCCTGGTGCCAAGAAACTCCTTTCCTTTCTGTTGGGTACGTCCAATACACTAGAGCCATGTGGTTACTGTTGTTGTTGTTTGCTTGCTTGTTTTACATTTAAATTAATTTGCTTCAAAAGAAAATTCTTCTAAGATAGATATTAAAATATAGAGAGCATGAAATAGCTTTTTTTTAATAAAAGACAAGAAAACGTCCCAGAGAGAATCACTTTAAATTACATAGTGCTTATTAGGAGAATTAACATGCAATTTTGCAGTAACATGACCATTATTAAAGGTAACTAGACATAATCCATGTCCCTTAATCTAGTGGAAGCTTTGGGTCTCTGGTGTGCCACCTGACTTCTTAGGTTGCCAGGCTTTTCAAAAATCAGCCTTACCCTGGGCATGGTGGTACACGCCTTTGATCCCAGCACTTGGGAGGCAGAGGCAGGTGGATCTCTGTGAGTTCAAGACCAGCCTGTTCTACATAGAGAGTTCCAGGACAGCTAGGCCTGCAGGGAGACCCTGTCTCAAAAACACCAAAAAAAAAAAAAAAAAAAAAATCATCCTCCCTTGCCTTTCCAATGTGGGGGATTCAATTCAGGGCCTCTCCCATGAGCCTCTACCACTCATCCTAATCCCTGACCCTTAACCCTTTCAAAGACTTCTTCCCACTGAGACCTCCGCAGTCTTCTGGATGCCTCCTGTCCCCTGATCTGTTCCTCTCCCTTCTGTTTCCTTGATCTTTCCATCTCCATTTGTTTCCTGTTTCATTCTCTACTTTCTTCTTAAACATCCCATCCAATTCCATGATTTAATTTTCTCAAATGTAGTGTTTTTCAATGTCCTTTTTTTCTAAGAAGACTCTCACTATGATGACCCAGAACTCACTGTTCTGTGTCAGGCTGCTGAGTGTTGGGATTCCAGGCATGCATCACCAAACCTCACTAGTTCAAATAAACATACATACTTCAGTGTCAAACCTCATGTCTTATATCCAAAGATATCTTCTAAGTATCAACTAAGCTCTCCTGTGGGAGAGATGGATACACTCCAAATAAAAATAGAGTTAATGATTACCTATGAAAGTCATTGTCAGCCTGCTTGGCGTACACAGTCTTGGAATACACCTGTACTAGGAAAGCCAGAGCAGATGGGTAACCTCTTCAAGGCCAGCTTCAGCAAGATCATGCCTCAAAAATAAAAGCAAAAAATGAAATCTCACTTTCCTTCTAATGCTTCCCATTTCATTGTGACTCTGTGTAGTTCTTCAAGATAGAAAACTAGAATCATTTCTTATTTATTTATTTATTTATTTATTTATTTATTTATTTATTTGTCTTTTTGAGACAGGGTCTCCCTGTAACTCCAGCTGTCCTGGATCACTATGTGGACCAGGATGGTCTTGAACTCACGAAGATCTGCCTGCCTCTGCCTCCCAAGTGCTAGGATTAAAGGCGTGTTCCACCCCGCCTGGCTAGAATCATTTCTTATACCATCTCCTCTCATAGTCCTCATTTCTAATATTAATCAATATTTAGGAGATTGGTTTTATAAATGTTTCACATTAGTAAATCTATGTAGCCTTTTTCCTAAATATTATATTTGTTATTTTTATTTTATGTGTATGAATGTATTGTCTGTATATATGTAAGTGCACCATGTCTTATGACCCCACAGAGGTCAGAAAAGGGCATCAGATCCCCTTGAACTGGAGTTACAGATGGTTGTTAGCCACCATGTGGGTGCAAGAATTGAACTGGGTCCTTTGCAAGAACAGCCAGTGTTCATAACCACTGAGCCATCACTCCAGCCCCTATGTAGTCTTCTTAAAGCATACACAAACACACACACACACACAGACTATAAATAATAAATAAATATGTAAATAAATAATGTAAGAATTTCATTTTTTTTAAAAGATCTTAGAGGCTAGGGATGCAGGACAATGGTAGGGTGCTTGCCTAACATATGCAATGCCCTGGGTTCAAACCCCGCCACTGGAAAAATCAAAGCTAATGCTATAATTTGGAGCTAGGAGAGATGGCTCGGCAGTTAAGAACACGTGCTGTTCTTCCAGAGCTTGGTTCTCAGCACCCACATCAGGTGCCTAACAATTGCCTGTAACTCCAACCCTAGGGGACACATACAAGAACACACACACACACACACACACACACACACACAGACACACACACACGCACATTAACAAATAAGTTTGAAAGTGGAGGATAACAATACAAGATACAACTATTAGGAGTTAAATATCTGAATCCAGATGAAAAGTGAATCCAGATGAAAAATTGTGGTAATTTTTCCCTTTCGTTTCTCGTCTTGTCATGCTTCAGTAGAGATGCAAAGGCAATGCTGGGAAAGATCATTTCCTTACTATGCATTTGCCTCTGCCTCACTTTCCTTTGGAGGGATAAGTAGGGTAGGGAGTATATCTGTTCTTTACCTAGAATTTATGAAGCAGGAAATAGCTGGCTGCAGGAAGCTTGCACCAACCTCTCTGGCAGTGCCTGAAGCCCCCTTACCTTGAGCTATGAAACTGGCAACACTGCTTCCCATCAAAGTATATATTTTTGGGTCACATTTGTCTGAGTGCTCACTTCATCTCAGAGAGTCATGACAAGCTTTTTTTTTTTTTATGGATTAGAATTTAGTTTTGTCTCTCTGTGTGTATTTGGAAAAATAAAAAATCCCCCAAAACGGTGCTTAAACATGAAGCGCGTTTCTCACCCATTGAAGTCTGGTCCGGATGCTGACAACTCTGGGCGGGTGTGAGGTGCCTTCTTCCTCTTTCACTTTCCACCCTCACTGAACACGCAGCTTGAGTTAGCCAGGAGGCTAAGTTCTGGCTACGGGAACGTGAGGGGGAGTGATGTTCACAACTTCTGGGTGTGTCTTTAGAGGAAGGAGACATGCCTGTACATTAATGCTTGGGAGGACACAAACAGTAGTTATTCCTCATGGGTATACATCTAGCTAAAAGTCAGAAGATCCATCATAGAAAGGGAGACAGGTATTGAGGGAAAGCAGCAGTCTTTGCCATGCTCTCTGAAAACACGTTTTCAGGCTTACTATCAGGTCTTGGCTTAGAGACTCAAGGGTGAGATAACCTTGGGGTTTTTGTTTTCCAGTTCTGTGAACACAGACGATTTATAATGTCCTTGAATTCTCTTTTGTGTTGTATTGCAATTTATCTTTGTGTTGCCTGTGCTCAGTTCAGTGCTCCACACAGGTAGCACCCACTCTCAACTCCTGTTCCTGATGGACACTTCCTCTTGACAGTAATTTCCTATCTCTGTGCTAAAGATATGCTCCTTTTCTTCTGCATCCATAGGAAAACTGCTGTCATCACCCTCTCCGTCTTCTGAGCATCGTGTTTTTCTTTTTCATATCTGCATAAAGCACCATGTGTATGAGTGACTTCCCACTGTCATACAAATCTGTGCTATGTTAACACCTTCCATTCCCTTACATCCCATTATAACTCACATATTGTTCTATTCATAATTATGTGACTATTAAAAATCTACTAAGTTGTGCAACTATCACATAACCCAGTTTGAGAAGCGCTCTTATAGAATCCATATGTCTACTTGCCATTGAACAAGATTGTTTAACATTCCCCTCATGGAATTGTGAGTCATTTGGTGTTACACATCTGCAGAGAACCCTGTAGTGCTTACTGCTATTAAAAAAATTCACCTCTGGGGCTGAAGAGATGGTTCAGCAGGTAAGAACACTGTCTGCTCTTGCGGAGGACCTGACATTTTATTACCAGCATCCATATGGCAGATAGCAACCATGCATAACTCCAATCCCAGGAGATACGTTGCCTTCTTCTGTCTTCTATGGGCTTTGCACACAGGTAGTGCACTTACAGACATGCAGACAAGTGGGACACACCTTTAAGCCCAGCACTGGGGCAGCAGAGGCAGATGGATCTCTGTAAGTTCAAGGCCAGGCTGATCTACATAGTGAGTTCTACATCAGCTGGGGCTACAGGGAGACTCTGTCTCAAAAACAAAACACCCCACAAAATATAAATGAAGGCAAAACACTTACACATAAAAATAAATAAATAAACTTTTTTTTACAATTTCTCCCTAGTCCTAGCCTGCCTGGTATTCACTATGTAGATCAGGCTAGCCTTGATCTCATAGAGATTTGCTGACCTCTGCCCCTCGAGGGCTGGAATTAAAGGTGCATGCCACCATGTCTGGCTTATAAATAAATAAACTTTTATTTTTTGGTCTTTTTGAGACAGGGTCTCCCTGTAGCTCCAGCTGTCCTGGAACTCACTCTGTAGATCAGGCTGGCCTCAAACTCACAGAGATCCACCTGCCTCTGCCTCCCGAGTGCTAGTATTACAGGCATGCGCCCGGCTAAACTACTTTGTGTGTGTGTGTGTGTGTGTGTGTGTGTGTGTGTGTGTGTAATTCACCTATGGTAAAATCCAATGCATAACCTCCGTGGACAAGCTAGTCAGCAAAGTCAGACCTCTCAGTAAAGGACTACCATAAGAAACTATGTATTCCATTTCTAGCCACTGGAATTGGAGACTACAGAAAATAGTTATTACTTCCTCCTTCTAATCTTAAAACACCTGCTTTAAAACTGTCCATTGATGCTTCCCAGATGTGTGAGTTCTTTGTAAGATCTCTTTCCTCTTAAACATGTTCTTCCTTCTGTTTTAATCTATTCACAACCAGAACCTAAATTACAAAATTTCCAACTTTCCAAGTAAAACCTAACTTACTGTTAAATGAATACTTCTCATTATAAAGGCAAATTATGATCACTATAATTTTTCACTTTGGGAAACATTGAAACGAGTAATGTTTATTAACTTTTTCTGTATCAAATGTAACCAATTGCTTTCTTGGCCCTTGGATTGTCATGAATGATAATTAACTGTGGTGATGAAGAATTACTAACAGTTATGACCTGAAGAGCAAAATAATGTATTTCAGGTAAAGCAATCCAGTCCTTTTTAACTCGGGAAGTTACAAGCATCAATTGTTCTCAGATGCCAAGCCCAGATCACAGTCCTCCCACCCATCACCTAACCCCTTCTTGAGCCTTTCTCATTGGCAGCAAACCTGCAGGGTCACCCCACTTAAGGAATCCATTCATATAAATGTGGGGTGGAAGTGACAGAATATGGTAAGAAATGCTCATTTTAGCATGAGAACTCTTGCCTCCACCAGTTTGATTTTACACTAGGAAAAATAAGGAGAACTTGGACAGAGTCGGCTCCATCCTCCAGCAACACTAATTCCTGAGTGTGGGGGACTCTGGGCAATGAGCCTTTCACTTTCAGAATTATGGCAGCCTTGAGTATTCACACACGAAGTGAAGAACTTGAGAAAGTATGCACTCAAATGCAGTGATTCTCTACCTTGGCTCATATTAGACTTACCTGGAAGCCTTTCAAACATCTCATGCCCGGGATACCCCAGGCTTATTAAATCAGTATGTCTGGGAATGAGACCCCAATTCCACTCTAGTTTTAGAGATTTCTCAGTGCTCCTAATTTGAAGCCAAGCATGAGAACTACTGACCTATGATTAGGCTTTTTTTTTTTTTTTTTAAGATGGGATCTCCCTGTAACCCCAGCTGTCCTGGAACTCACTATGTAGACTAGGCTGGCCTTGAGCTCACAAAGATCTGCTTGCCTCTGCCTCCAGAGTGCTGGGATCAAAAGCATAGGCTACCACACCAGTTTAAGCATATCTTACTGACATGAAAAACAATTGATTTTCCACCTTAGCTACACACAGGAATCATCCAAAAAATTTTAAAGACAGTGCTGTAATGAAGATAAAGAGACTTAGACACTTGGTACAAATTTTCAGCTATAAAAGGAACAAGTTCTCAGGATATAATTAACAGTATAGGCTGAAATAAGTGTATTAAATAACTTACAATAATTACATAAAATATATGCCAGTCACATTATACAATAAACCTTTATACAAACACACACACACACACAAACATACTCACATGCACAACTGAAAAGATACTGCTTAGAGAATCTAATTCATTTTGTCCAGGTTTCAACTCAAACACGAGCACTTTTCAAAAGCTGTCCTAGTGATTCCAATGGATAGTGGAGAATAAGGACAAAGAACACCAGCTAGAGTGAAAAAGACCCCTTAACTTGTAGCAAGCTCTCAAGGAACCATGCTCAATACCTGCTAGATCATGCATGCTAAAGCCACGGAAAGCTATGTGAAACCAGTACAGAGATAAATGCCACCTGCTTCGAAGTCAGGTTTGAGCTGCTCCTAGTGGTGCAGGCCTATGATTCCAGCTGTTCAAGAGCTAAAGAAGGAGGATAGAAAGAACGAGGTCTGTCTGGACCACAGAGTGAGTTCGTGGCCAATCTGGGCAACTTAGTGAGACCCTAACTCAAAATAAAAAGTGAAAAATAGGCTGAAGGCTGAAGATGTGTCTCAGCTCAGTGGTAGAATACTTTCCTAGTATCCCTAAATTCAATCCCCAGTACTGGGGAAAGAAATAAAGAGGAGCTGAAGTCAGTTTTTGTGAGCTGTGGGTGCACACGTGAGTGTGTGTGCAACTGGGTGCCATGTGTGATAGAAAAAAAAACAGGAAAAAGAGAAATTTCTCTCTAACCAAGAGAGATGTTAGGAGCATAGAAGACAACATGTTTTTTTCTTTTTGGCATTGTATAATTGGGGGTATTTAATCAGCCTTTTTATATCTTTGAGCCTGCAGGGTCAATTTTATTTACATACAGAATAGATGTGATCAAAGGAGTTTTCTGGGAAAGGCCACCTAATCTAAAAGCATGCCTCCCTTTTCATCGCTCCATCAACCACGGTGCTAAAAAGGGCCAGTAAGTTAAAGCTTTCCACTTGGGCTAAGCCAGGCCAGTGACACCACTTCACTCTGTTGGTTTAAGGGCCTGCCTCATTTGCTTTATCAGGTACACTGCTAGAGGCTCTGATCTGTGGAAATGGATTTACCATGAGGCTTCCCCGGGCTAAGCTAGGAATCTTCACAATTCCAGAGAGAGTAGTGCTTTGCAACACATGCCTATATCCAAGCATGCAGGAGGCAGAGGCAGGAGGATAGAGCAAAGAAAGTACAAAGCCACCCTGGACTACAGTGTCTAAAAACCAGTGAAGCAGAATTGCCTGAGAAAGAAGTCTGAGAAAGGGAATGTCTCACTTGATGGACAAATCAGCTATAAGATGAGGAAAAGAATCTTAAGGATGCCATAGGTTGTAACAGGAACATGCTTCCTTCCAGGTAGCAGCAAACTATGGAGAAGACCTTGGGAGGCAGAAATGGTTCTGTCTCAATTTCTGACTCAGAATCAATTTAAAGGGAAATGTAAAAAAAAAATTTTATAATAAAAAAATTTAAATAAAAAAAAAACGCATGCCTTGGGAAGGAATGCAAGGAAATTCTGAGGCTGAGAGCAGATCTCCTTAATATTGGGCCACTGACCCCCACCCTCTCCTTTGGACAGTGCATGTTATAGTTGAATTAGATTAGCAAGTGTCTTGTTCTGGTTAAAAACAAAATCTGGTTATGAATTATTTGTTTAAATTGTCATATGAAAACACAGCCATTTACTTAATTTTTTTATACAGAATTGAATTTTGAAGCTTGTGGTTTGTCCAGTGATAGTGATTTCTGTCTTTGGCTCTGCCTTGGATCTGGGAGGACTGTTTCACTCTTGGGGACTCTGCACAAATGAAGGGAGTGGAAAATGCAAATCCTCACTGTGCCTGCTACCTGTTGGTCTCAGCTTTACAGGGAGGTGGGAAATAACCTGGCCCAGCTCCTGGGACGCCAGGTCTTTACCCTCCTGCTCATAGAGCGTCTGAGGCTTCTACCACCCAGCATCACCTCCTAGGCTGGAATCAGCTTAAAATGCACCTAGAAGAGCCAAATGAACCCCATTTCACTCCGAGTTAACCAATCGAATTGTGTAGCAAGCACTCAACCAACTGGAAACAGGCCATTTCCATGGGCACAGGACTCAGCTTAGGTCTGTTAACTTTAGGGCTGGGGTGTAATTAGGTCAAGGAAAGTGGAAAACACTAATGAAAATATTCGGCGCACGCCTTTAATCCCAGCACTTGGGGGGCAGAGGCAGATGGGTCTCTGTGAGCCCACGACCAGCCTGCAGAGACAGTTCCAGGCCAGCTAGGACTAGAGGGAGAACCTGTCTCAAAAAGACCAAAAAAAAAAAAAAAAATCAGTAATAAACAGTTTTACATTCACTAATCAATAAATCAGATTGGCCCAAGTTGTAAATATCAAAAGCTGTGAAAAGGTTTTCTTCCCTAGCTTATTTATACATCACTAAGCCACCAAGAGAACGGCAGCATCATTTTCTGTCGGCTTGAGTACAATGCAAATTGCAAAAAATAATTTTTCAGCTGCAAGACTTAGTCGTAACCTCCCCTAACCGGTATATTTGGATTTGGCGTAGACATGTGGGTTTTGGGGGTTTGGGAAGATGTTCAGGAAAATCCCTAAGACTTTCGTATGCAGAGACCTGCACCTCTCTGCTATAGGAACAGGGCTCCGAGCGACGCCCGCAGCGCATCTCCCAGGACCGGAAAGAGATCAGGATCTGGACGCTTGTAGCCAGGAGTGCCACCGACTCGCTCACAGGACGCCTGCGCAGTGAGCTCAGGCAGACACTGCTCAGCGAAGTCCCACCCCTCTGGGTGCTCCCGGCTCCCGGCTCCCGGCTCCCGGCTCCCGGCTCCCGGCTCCCGGACTCCCTGCGTTAGGCTAGAGCTCGGTTAAGCAGGCCTGCTGCGTCTCGGTTCCGTGCTAAACTTGTGGCTGCTGGGTTGCTGCACGGGGTCAGTCCAGATGCACGAAGAAAGGAACCTAAGATGGGAGTACAAAGAAAGAAATGCTCAGTGGAAACATTTACTAGAATAAAGTCCGAGATCTTTAGCTAGTCATCAGAGTAACGCCACATCTGATGAATGAGTACCCTATCTAAGACAGGAGTCCTTGGCTGGGGGATGTAGCTCAGTGGTAGAGCGCGCGCTTCGCATGTGTGAGGTCCCGGGTTCAATCCCCGGCATCTCCAACCAGCCGTTGGCTCTTTTTTTTCCTCTAACTGGAGACAATTTTTACATTTTGTTAAACTAGACTCTTCCAAAACAACTCTCCCAACCTCCCTTAGAAAAAAAGAAACAGCCAGGAAACAAGGACGAAATATAGAAAAACGGTTCTTTTGGTTATTGGAAAGAAAAGTGAAACGAAAATTTTGTGAATAAGATTCCACGTTTATTTTTCTCAGTAAAACTAACATTTCAGAAAAACGTGATTTAACAGCATCTAAAAAGAGGAACCAAAAAGAGTTACTTGCATTGGCCGGGAATCGAACCCGGGTCTCCCGCGTGGCAGGCGAGAATTCTACCACTGAACCACCAATGCAGCTGTGAAATGTAAAGCTTCCTAACACTATACTAGGAGATACTTCCATGTGAGTGAGTAGTTTGGTGATTGTGTATTTATGCGATCAAATTTTTAAAAAGAGAACAGAATTCTTAATTGACTTAACATTTCAAAATTCTCATTCTAATTTTTGTTAAACATTATAAGTTTGTTTTTCATTTGCGGCAAAGGACATACTTGAAAATTCTGTTGTCTGTACACGATTCCAGGATCACCCGATTTATCTTATATTTTACATATACATAATGATATAATATAAATTAATCCTAGCCCTTTTGGTTTCTTCAGAAATTTTAACGATTCAAACAAAAGTACATGATGGAAATTTTAGGGGCTGGGTATAAAAACCAAGGAGCAGAAACTTGGACACGGAAATTATTAGCGGAATATTGAAAGCTCAGAATGACCTACATGAAAGAATTTGGAAGCATTCCTTACTCTAACCATAACCAAGTGACCTGAATTCTCTAACTGGTCCCTTGTTTTGTTTGCGAAACGACAGTTTTGGGATGCAACTCACAGCATGAGTCGGAGCCTTTACTCTGTGAAATTGCCAGTGGCAGGCTATACCAGGAGAAAGAAATGAATTCATGGAAATATACTTCAATGCAAATATGTTGATAATACATAAACGTTGGGGATTTAGGCATCATTGGTCCCTTTACTTCTGAGAGGCATATTCCCAACAATTTCCCGGGATCTTTGATAAGCCAAAGATTTCAAGAAAGTTTTTTTTGTTTTGTTTTGTTTTGTTTTGTTTTGGGTGTTTTTGAGACAAGGTCTCCCTGTAGCCCCAGCTGGCCTGGAGCTCACTCTTGTAGACCAGGCTGGCCTTGAACTCACAGAGATTCGCCGGCCTCTGTCTCTAGAACGCTGGGATTAAAGGCCACCATGCCGGGTTTAGGAAAGTTTTTTTTTTTTTTTTTCTTGTTTTTTTTTTTAAAGCAAAAGCTAACTACAGCAGTTATTATATGCAAGGCTAGGTGAGTTGATTGCACATGGACTTCAAACCAGTGAGGTAAACACTATGGAAACTTAACAAACTGAAACTGAGGATCTTATGGGACAAGACTGGAACCAAAGCCCTAGTGGTGTTCAAGGTCTGAGGCCTAGCCATTGCCCTTGTCAATTCACCTAAAATATTGCTTTGTAGCTTAGAAATTCTTACACAGGAGGAATAAGAAAATGTCTGGGGTGTGGTGGTGCACACCTTTAATCCCAACACTCAAGAGGCAAAAGCAGGTGGATTTCTGTGAGTTCAAAGCCAGCCGGGTATACATAGTGATTTCCAGGCCAGCTGGGGCTATAGGGAGACCCTGTATCAAAAACACATATATATACTGATATATAGTATATATCCAACTTCCCAGTGCACTCCTAGGGCATTATCCTGCACCTTAGTTCCACTGGCTCTTTTTAAAATACCTACTCATTTGCATTTGTTTATTAGGTCGAAAGCCAGAAATTATAAAAATAAAAAGAACTTTGAACTAGAGTCATGGCTCAGCCGATTTGTAGGCAAATGGATGCCAAGACAAAGAAAAATATCACATTTTCCCTAATATGTGAAATATAGATTATATACAAGTGTATGTGCATGTGCACGCATATGTGATGGGACCTGAAAGTGAAATAGGAACTGTTGAAGTGAGGTTCCCAACATCAAGGGGGAAGGTAAAAAATAGGAGTTAAGGGAGAGGGGAGGGATGAATCTGAGCAAAGTACTTGATATTATATGAAAGTGTCATAACAAAACCCATTGTTTTGAACAAAAAATAAGCTGAGTATGAGCTGGCATGGTGGCACATGCTTTTAATCCTAGCACTTGGGAGGCAGAGGCAGGTGGATCTTTGAACTCACAAGGCCAGCCTGGTCTACATAGTGAGTTCCAGAACAGTTGGGGGCTATAGGGAGACCCTGTCTCAAAAAGACCAAAAAAAGTAAAGAAGAAGGAGCTGAGTAAGGTGGGTATGTTGGCACTTGCCTGTAATCTCAGCATCTGGGAGGCTGAAACGGGGGATTGCCTCAAGTTCAAAGTCAACATGGGCTACATAGAAGAAAAATAAAAGAATTACTAGAAGTGGTTTATGACCATAGGAGAATTTGAAAAGTGGTGATTCAGGAGTGCGTGATCAGAAAAGTAAGAAAGCCTCCTTTGAGGGCTGATGGCAGGGCTGGAAATGCTACAGTAGGCACGGATTCTTCTGTGTGATCACAAGGCTGGCCAACTGTGCCTGAGGCTAGCTCTCACTAACTCTCCGTGGTCTGGTCTGATCTGTGGTTCACAGAGACTGTGAAATATTACACACTGTCTTAGACAACGCTCTATCAGTGGAGCTGACTGGGGCTTCTGTTGTAGCAGGGTGTCTCAAGGCCCTTTGCTCAGGTAACAAGTGTCGCCACGGAAATGCAGTCAGGCTTCCATTATCTGAAGAAAGTAAACCATTAAGAAATAGAAATAGTTCATATTATACACTCACCAAAGCAATGCCTTTTTTTTTTTTTCTAAGCTGTGAGTGATTGTATTGATTTAATACATACAGCTTATTTCTGTCCCAGGTTACAAACTAGCCCTGGGGAAATGGAGGAGCCTGTCATTTGGATTGCCCTTTACTGGCTGGGAATTAAATCATTACTTATTCCATTTTAGAATCACAAGTAGTACCCTAAGGCCTACTTTCCTAAGGATTAAAATCCAGACATGGAAATGAAGAATCCAGGTGTAATTCTCAGATGCATGCAGATGTTGAAAATACAGCAATTTTTCCTGGAAAGCTGTCACTGCAAAGTTATCTGCTCAAGTTTCCCTGTCTTCAAGTGTGTCTAATTAGTCAACAAGTATGAGTTTTCTCTTAAAATGGGGCTGAAAAAATAAATACATAAAATAAAATGGTGCTGAATTTTGTTCCTTCCCATTCCAGTCTATCCTACTTGGAACAATTATCACATTACGCCCTAGGTGACTGGAAAGTGCCCCCCCCCACACACCCACTCTTTGCCCTGGTACATGCAGCTTCCCACTGAATTCTCTCTCTTTCCCTTCCTTTCCCTTTCTCCCTCCATTTCTCCTTTCCTTAATTTTTGACAATTCCATCATTCCTTTATTGTTGATTCAAAAATTGAATAGACTCTGGGGCATTGAAAATGTGAGTGTCGATTTGTTACTCTTCTGATTCCCATTTGCGGGGCAGCGTTTATTCAGTCTTGACTGTGCCATGACCACCACCATCTATTGGTCGAAATGAATGTTGCCTTCCTTATTGATGCTCTCTTTTTCACAAATTATTTTGTATTCTGACCTCTGCAGGTATTGCATGACACGGGTGCACTTACATACATGCGGGCAACACAATTATACACGTAAAATAAATAAAATGTATTTAAAAGAAAAAAAGAAAATTGGTCTTTACCCCACCTCTTCCCAGTTCTTGTTTCCTTTCCTAGATATGTATTGGATATCAGTTTATTGTGCTCCCATTCACAGATATTTCTATGTAGATACAAATATTTTTGGTTTGGTTTGTTTTGAAACAGAGTCTCACTATATAACCTCAGCTGGCCTGGAACTCACTTTGTAGACCAGGCTGGCCTTGAACTCATGGAGATACACCTGCCTCTGCCTCCAAAGTGCTCTGTTTAAGGCATGAGCCTCCATGCCAGCCAAATATTTCATTTTATTTATTTGTTTATTTATTTTTATTTATTTATTTATTTATTTGTTTGTTTATTTATTTTGGTATTTTTTGAGACAGGGTCTCCCTTTTAGTTCCAGCTGGCCTGGAGCTTGCTCTGTAGACCAGGCTGGCCTTGAACTCACAGAGATCAGCCTGCCTCTGCCTCCCAAGTGCCACCATGCCCAGCTAATATTTCATTTTTTAAAAGTATGACATAATAGGGGCTAGAGAGATGGCTCAGTGGTTAAGACAGTGGCTGCTCTTGCAGAGGATCCAAGTTTGGCTCCCAACATCCACATGGTGGCTAACAATGGTCCAGAACTCCAGTTCCACAGGATCTGATGCCCTCTTCTGACCTCTGCAGGCTTTGCAAGACATGGATGTACTAAACACATGTAGGCAATACACTCATACCCGTAAACATAGCGAACTCTGGGCCAGCTGGGACTAAAGAGAGACCATGTCTCAAAAAGACCAAAAAAATTAGCTAATTAATTTTTAGAAATAAAGTATGACATAATGGTTGTAATCACAAACTTTCCTTTTTTCCAGAGATGCTCAACATAGAAAAGTTGCTCTTAACACATGGAACTTCTGTTGGAGGCATAGAGCTCTGTGTTCATTTTTAACTGTCCTTTAGAACAGGAATTTAGACATCATATTTTTCCATCTCACAATCATAAGTAGTGTCCTAAGGCCACATCTCATAAAGATTACAGTCAAGATATGGGAATGAAGACACCACTGAAATCATTCGATTCGTGAAGGTTGTGGGAAAGTGCATTGATTGGAGGTGCTGTAATCCCAGAGTCAGATCCACAGAGGACACTCAAGCTGCTGCTGATGTCGTGCAAGGAGGAAAACATACAACTGTACTCTGCATGATTATAACACCTACAGAATAAAGTCCTGTAAGTGGAGTTGCTAAGTCAAAACATGACTGCATTTCAATTTTTGATACACAGTGCAGAATTACTCCTCAGAGAGCTCTATTCCTTCCCACATTTTAAACATTTCATTATATTAATATTTTGTGAATCCTAATTTCAACCATTTCAATTCTGCTAGATTCAGAGAGGTTGTTTCATGAATGTGTGTCACGTGGAGTTGCATGAGGCTTTAAACTTATTTAATTTTCTGTTGCAGGGTTTCTTTCTGATCTGTCATCTGTTTGTTTTCAAAGTCTCACTATTTAGTCCATGCTATATAATATTGACCTGATAAAAGGACTCTCTATCATCTATATCTATATTCTATATATCTATTATATTTTTCCACATCCCATCCCCAAGTTCACACCTGCTGCCTCTACAACTAGATAGAGGACAGTCCAGTCAACCATAATAAACCTTCCTCGAAAATTTCCAGTGACTATGTGCTGACTTCTGATCCATAATACTCATGCCAATGATTAGAGATGAGGACACAGGCAGAGGCAAAGCAAAAGCAAGCTTTATTAAGGAAAATCAAAATGAGAACTCAAGGAATAATGAGAGACACTCTTCAGATTTGGGATATATCCCAAAAGGGGGGAGAACAGGCCAGGCATGGTGGCCCATGCCTTGAATCCCAGCACTAAGGAAGCAGAGGCAAGTGGATCTCTTATAATATATATGGAATTCTAGGCTAGCCAGAGGTACATGGTAAGATCTTGTCTTAAAAAAAATAATAGAGCCAGGTACATGCCTTTAATCCCAGAAGTCAGGAGGCAGAGGCAGGTGGATATCTGTGAGTTCAAGGCCAACCTGGTCTACATAGTGAGCTCCAAGCCAGCTGGGACTAAAAGGAGACACTGTCTCAAAAATCCTAAATAAATAAATAAATAAATAAATAAATAAATAAATAAATAAATAAATAAAATTAAACTGGGCATAGTTGTGCATGCCTTTAATATCAGCACTTGGGAGGCAAAAGCAGGTAGAGCTCTGGGAGTTCAAGGCCAGCCTGATCTACATAGTGAGTTCCAGGACACCTAAAGCTACAGAGATCCACCTGCCTTTGCCTCCCAAGTGCTGGGATTAAAGGTATGCACAACCACATCTGGTTTAATTTAATTTTTCTTTTTTTTTTTTATTTTTGAGACAGGGTCTCCCTTTAGTCCCAGCTGGCCTGGAGCTCACTATGTAGACCAGAATGGCCTTGAACTCACAGATATCCACCTGCCTCTGCCTCCTGAGTTCTGAGATTAAAGACATGCACCTGGCTCTATTATTTTTTTTAAGACAAGAATAATAGAGCCAGGTGTATGCCTGAGTGACACAAGTTCACTTACACACATGAAGGCAATACACTCGTACACGTAAAAAATAACAAAAGTACATTTTTAATAAACAAATAAATAACTGGCATGGTGCGGCACACCTTTAATCCTAGCACTTAGGAAGGAGAGGCAGGAGGATCTCTGAGAATTCAAGGCCAGCCTGGACTACATAGAGAGTTCCAGGCCAGCTGGGGCTACAGGGAGACCCTGTCTCAAAAAGACCAAATAAATAAAGTGTTGATCTACTTTTTTAGGGCCTTTTTATAGGACTTACAGCAGAAACTGGGCAAAGACTGAAGTTGTTTCTATTAAGATTGGTTAATTTTGTGGGTTTATCACAGGCCCAGCCAATTGGGGTGGCATATTCTTCATGTTTTTCTGTTCCAATCAGGAAGATGATCAAGCACCGTTTGCATGGTTGAAGCCCTCTGTCCATCTCTGACCTGCTTTGCTAGTTGTTATCCTTGTTTGTCTGCAGGCAACTAGCCTGCTAGTCACCAGCCTCGCAGACATCTTGTTGGACTCTGATGTTGCTCTGTGTCTTGCTAGCTGTTATTCAAACTACTTTGTTCTCACATTTATGTGGTCATATGTAGCCTTACTGCCTACAAAGTTAGCTCCTGCTTCATTGTAAAGCTTTCGGTAAGGTGAAGGAGAGTATATTTGGAAGGAGAAGATAGTTTATTATTAAATTTTGTGAAAGTTCTGAAAGAAATTCAAGTTTGTTTGTTTGGTCTTTTTGAGACAGGGTCTCCCTGTAGCCCCAGTTGTCCTGGAACTCACTATGTAGACTAGGCTGGCCTTGAACTCCCTGAGATCCACCTGCCTCTGCCTCCCAGAGTGCTGGGATTAAAGGCATGCACACCTCGCCCAGCCCAGAAATTCAAGTTTTAAAATGAAAGACACCACTTTACACCTAAGAGATATCATAACACTGGATGGACTATGACAAGTATGGGGAAGATATGGGGATATGTGACCCTTCTGTCCTGGTGACAGAACATGTGCTCAGCCATTGGGAGTGCTGCTGACAACGTATAAATGACCTAGCTTTTTTGTTTTATTTATTTATTAATTAAAAAATTTTTGTTTTTTTTGAGACAAAGTCTCCTGTAGCCTCAGCTGGTCTGGAACTCTCTATGTATACCAGCCTGGCCTTGAACTCACAGAGACCCGCCTGCCTCTGTCTCTCAAGTGCTGGGATTAAACGCATGTGTCACCACACCAGGATATTTATTAATTTTTTATTCACTTATTTGTGTGTGTGTGCACATGTGTGTGAGAGAGAGAGAAAGAGTGAGAGAAGCTTACTATGAACTCTGTCTGGCTTTTTACTCTATTATGTATCCCATGCGAGACTCAAATTCATGGCAATTCTCCTACCTCAGCCACCCAGACACTAGGATTTGCAGGTGTGCAACACCATCACGCCCAGCTACAACCTAGAATTACTGTTTATTATTGCGAATAAGTTTTTAGTTGGATCAGTAAAGGACTTGGATAAGTGTTGTGTAACTTTTTCTAAGGAGACATGAAGAAATGTCTATTCCCCCCAGCTGAGGCACCAGTGAGAGACTACCCAAGACTGGCCTAGTGGACCCTAAGTTTATTGGGGTTACTTCAAGGAGCACAAGCCACACAAAGGTATCTGAATCCCCAAAAAGCCCACCCCAACATAGATAATGGCTCATAAAACCTTGTCTGCCTGTGGGAGCGCTTCCTCCGCCAACAGTTTTTACTGCCTATATAACCTTAAGGAGGGGGCTTGTCAGTCTTGAAAGTCTCAGGAGCTTCCTGAACCTTGTAAATTCAGTTTGTTTCCTGAATCTTTTTTTTTTTTTTTTTTTGGTATTTTTGAGACAGGGTCTCCCTTTAGACCCAGCTGGCCTAGAACTCACTCTGTAGACCAGGCTGGGATTAAAGTCGTGCGTCGCTACACCGGACTGGTTCCTGAATCTTAAAGCCTCTCTCCTCCCTCCATGATGGAACATTTCAGTTTGGAGGAAATAGTACACAACAAAGACGTTCAGTGCAGTGTTACTTGTGGAACTTCAGTGTCCTCTGGGAGAGGGGGCAAGTGAGTCATTCCGGTACATACCAAGGACTGGTCTGTAGCCCATTTGGTGTGTTCCAGAGCAACTTGTGGACTATCAAAAGCATTACCTAGGGAGCCAAGAAAGGTGTCAAACACCTTTAATCCCAGCATTCAGGAGGCAGAGCCAGGTGGATGTCTCTGAGTTCCAGGCCAGCATGGTCTATATAGTGAACTTGAGGCCAGCTAGGGCTACAAGGAGACCCTGTCTCAAAACAAAAAACAAACAAAGCAAAATTACCTAGTGAATAATGTACACTATGAAATGAGATACAGCACTACAACTGGCAAAAATTTTTAATTATTTACTTAAAATAGTACATGCTTTTTAAGGCACTTAGAAATAATAGGATGCATGTTAAGTACAAAAATGGCTTCTGAGGAGGCAAAGGAAATAGAATAAAGATATGAAGATAAAATGAGTAGACATGTAAACAAAATAAGAGAGGCTGTGGCCTAGAGGTAGCAAGGTTTCATGAATAGGAGAGAGACTCAGTCAACTCCATACAAATGAGTTTCGCCAATAGATGAAAAATAAAAATAAAACATATACATTGTATGGGCTCACCATCAGTGTCAGCTTGAATGGATCTAGAACCACCCAAAAGACAGCTCTGGTAGTGTCTGTGAGGGTATTTCCAGAAAGGGTTAACGAGAAACAGCAACCTTGAGTGTGAGTGGCACCATGCCAGGGCTGGGTGCCAGGCAGAATATGCAGGGGAGAGGAGCAGAGAAAGCCAGCGAGGAGCATCTGGCCTGCTCTCTGCTTCCTGGTTGCACAGATGTGAGAGTCCGGCCGCTCATTCCAACAGCCACTCCTTCCCCACCACAATCTGTACCCTTCCTTAGGTATCCTTTGTCAGTCATTCTGTCACAGCAATGAATAAAATGATTAATTTATATATATATATATATTTTTTTTTGGGGGGGGGTCTTTTCAAGACAGGGTCTCCTTGTAGCCACAGGTGTCCTGGAACTCACTCTGTAGACCAGGCTGGCCTTGAACTCAAAGATCTGCCTGCCTCTGCCTCCCGAGTGCTGGGATTAAAGGTGTCCGCCATTACGCCTGGCTAATTTATGTATTTTAAAAATACTAACTGGCCGGGCATGGTAGCGCACACCTTTAATCCCAGCACTCAGGAGGCAGAGGCAGGCGGATCTTTGTGAGTTCAAGGCCAGCCTGGTCTACAGAATGAGTTCCAGAAAAGCTGGGGCTACAAGGAGACCCTGTCTCAAAAAGACC
>VZQC01001376.1:2362860-2376958 GCA_009823505.1 Rhizomys pruinosus | reverse complement strand
AAAAAAAAAAAAAAAAAAAAAAAAAAAAAACTCAGATCTCTTGGCTAGCTTCCTAACTCAGATTAGCTTCATCTTCTAGCATAGTGATCCACAGGCTGCCCCACATCACCTTGTCCCTAGACTCCTGATCTGCCTAACTCAGAACTGCCTACCACCTGGTAAGTCAGATTCTGCTCACTGGTCTTGGGTCCCCTGCAGCCTATACAGCTCCACTCTCTCCAGGCTCTCATCCCCCTTCTAGATTTGGGCCCAGGCCCACTCCTGCACTGTCCACCTATGATCCCTGGACTCCCCTCTTAGTCCAGCCTGGCCCACTGAATCCTGGTCTCCAGCACTTGGACTAGTTCAAATCTCCAGCTTCCTTTGTTAGACTCTCCACAGGCTGCCCCCACCCCCATCTCACCATTGGCACACTCTCCTGATCTGCCTACCACAGACCTACCTACTATCCAGACCAGCCTACTACCCTGTGAGAACCTGAAGCACACACCAACTAACTTTTCATATCTGAACAAAAAGCAACTAAGCTAGATCAACAATATAAAGAGAACCAAACTTCAACTAAGCAGAGAATAGAATTTCCTATCAGGCATACAACCAACAAAAGGCACTCATATGTCCAAACGGCAATATAGAAACACAGATAATATGAAAAACCAAGAGAATATGCCCAATAAAACCAACCAGTCCTAAAGAAGTGTACTTCAATGAGAATCACCTTGAAGAACCACAACACAAGATTTAAAAGAATTGCAGAGGAACCAGGTTTGATCCCCAGCACCCACATGGCAGCTGAGAACCGTCTGTAACTCCAATTCCAGGAGAACTCCAGTTGCAGGGGAATCCGACACCCTCTTCTTACCTCCGAGGCATTGCATGACACGGGTACACAAACCTACATGCAGACAGTATATTCATACACATAAAAAATAAATAAGTTAATAAATAAATTAAATTAAAATATATATACTCTAAAAATAAGATTAACTCTTAAAAAAAAAAAAAAAAGAACAATCATGGGCTGGAGAGGTGGCTCAGCAGTTAAGAGCACTGACTGCTCTTGCAGAGGACCCAGGTTCGATTCCCAGCACCCAGATGGCAGCTAAGACCCTTGGTGGTGCACACCTTTACCACACCTTTAATCCTAGCACCAGAGGCAGATGGATCTCTGTGAGTTCAAGGCCAGCCCGCTCTACAGAGCGAGCTCCAGGCCAGCGGGGGCTATAGGGATATAGGGAAATCCTGTCTCAAAAAAAAAAAAAAAATGCCAGGCATGGTGGCACATGCCTTTAATCCCAGCACTTGGGAGGCAGAAGCAGGTGGAACTCACAGAGTGAGCTCCAGACCACCTGGGACTAAAAGGGAGACTGTCTCAAAAATACCAAAAAAAAAAAAAAAAGGGAAAAAAATAAAATAAAAGAACAATCATAATCATGATCAAAGAACTTAATTCACAAACAAATGAAGAACTCAAAAACCTCAAAGAGGATAAGTATAAATGTGTGACAGAAGCTCAAGAAAACACAAATATACAGTTAAATGAAAGGACAAAAATGATTCAGGACTTGAAAACTAAATCCACAAAAGAGACAGAAATATTGAAGAAAACCCAAGTCGAAATGGAGGTGGAATTGAAAAACTCAATAAGTCTGTTTGAAAAGACAGGAGAAAGCCTCACAGCCAGATTGAATGAAATGGAAAACAGAATATCAAGACTGTTTGACAAAGTTGAAGAAGTGGACTCCTCAAGCAAAGACTATAAAAAAGTTTTTTAACACATAAATTGAAAATGCAGAAAATATGAGACATCATGAAAAGACCAAATCTACGCATTACACACATACAGGAAGGAGAAGAAACTCAGGTTAATGGCATTGACCAGATCTTCAGCAGGGTTATAGAAGAAAACATCCCCCAAATTAAGTAAAGACATATCTATAAAGATTCAAGAAGCACATAGAATACCAATTTTGACAGACCAGAACAGAAATTCCCCATGGTATATTATAGTAAAAACACTAAAGGGACAGAACAAATAGAGGATACTTAAAGCTGCTAGAGAAAAACAGTAAGTTACATATAAAGGAAAAACTATCATAATTACAGCTGACTTTTCAATGCAAACTATAAAAGCCAAAAGAGCCTGGATCAAAGTATTTCCAGTTCTAAATGACCATGGATGCCAACCCAGAATATTTTACCAAATAAAGCTTTCATAGATGAAGGAGGCTTGGAAATTTTTCCTTGACACAAATAGGCTGAAATAATTCACATGCACCAAAACAGCACTACAAAGAATACTCAATGGAATACAAAGACTATACCCAAGAGGTTACAGAAAGTAAACAACGGAAGATATAGTTACAGAAATTCAAGGGCAGCCATTAAAGGCTGAGGCTAAGAACCGCAAAAAACAAAGTTAGAAATTCAAAATAAGACCAAGAACACAAATAAATTATGACAGTAACCAGTGTACATCCTTCAATAATAACTCTAAATACCAATGACCTCAACTTCTCAGTCAAAAGACACAGGCTACTACAATGGATTTAAGAAGCAAAATCCTTGCCAGACATGGTGGTGCATGCCTTTAATCCCAGCACTTGGGAGGCCTCCCGAGTGAGTTCAAGGCCAGCCTGGTCTACATAGGGAATTCCAGGACAGCTAGGGCTGCAGGGAGACCTTGTCTCAAAAAGACTTAATTAATTAATTAATTAATTAATTAATTAATTAAAAATAAATAAATAAAAGCAAAAATCCATCTTTTTGCTGTCATCAAGAAACTCATCTCACCTTCAAGGACAGACACAATCTCCACTCCTTTTCTTTTATTTTAATACTTTTTCATACATCATACATCATTTTTCAATCCAATTTAGACTCATTTCCCTTTTCATGCCCCCCACCCCACCAAAGTTCATGCATTCTGCTATATATGTCTTGCATCTTTTTCTGAGTCTTTCCAGCGTTTTTTTCAAAACAGAGGATTATTGTTTTGGGGTGAACTTCACTATTTCAGTCGGAGTTTTTATTTTTTATTTTTGGTCCCAGTTATATTGTTGTTCTCTCCAACTTGTATTGGTTCAATATATACATATATATATATATATATATATCATATATATGTCTCACCTATACTAAAATTATGTCATCTGAAAATAAACTGTATGTTATTTCCAAATCATATTTGGAAATCGTATTTCAGGATTCACATTTTTCCATTTCGATTTTATATTACTTTAAAATAGGTATACATACCCTCCACCCATATACCAAAATTCCAAAGTCTGAAAATAAATGGTAGGTTAATTCTAGAACCTGTTAAGAGATTCACAATATAAGAGCATAGTTGTTTTCAGATCACAAGGAATATAACATTAACGTTGCTCAGTTTGCCTTACAACTAGGTACTTGGTGCTAGCATCCACAGATGAGGGATACCATTTGTCATTTGTTTTTCTGGGACTGTGTCACTTCACTTAACAATATCTTCTAGTTCCATTCATTTACCTGCAAATTTCATGATGTTATCTTTCTTTACTGCTGCATAGAACTCCATTATGTAGATGCACCACATTTTCTCTATCCACTCGATGGTTAAGGGGCACTTGGGTTGGTTCCAGCTCTTTGCTATTGTGAAGAGAGCTTCAATAAACATGGCTGTGCATGTATCTCTGCAGTAGAATGAGTCTTGTGGGTATATACCCAGGAGTTCTCCACTCCTTTTCAAAATAGTGCTTGAAACTCTTGCTAGAACACTAAGACAAGAAAAGGAAATAAATAGTACTAATTGGAAAAGGAGTCAAAGTATTTGAAGATGATATATTATACATAAGAGATTGCAAAAATTCCACCAGAAAACTGCTAGAAATGATCAATACTTTCAGCAAAGTGGCAGGTTACATAATCAACTTACATATCCAAATCAGTAGTCTTTCTATATACCAATAAGGCCTTGGGTCTGATCCCTAACATTTAAAAATAATCTTCTGAATCCAGTGGTAATTATCAGCTTTTAGCTTGGTATTTGGTAGGTACATCTCCATGTCAAAGTCAGGCTGCATGTTTTCTGGAAACATTTACCTTTTAACATTTTTCTTGGTAATGTCCATAGTTCAGGTCTGGTCCTCAATTTTATAAGTTCAGAAGCTTCATCTGGTGGTACACCAGAAGAAAGCTACCTCAGACTGTGAAGGTAACTCAGTATTAGAGCTTTTGCCCACCACCCACAAAGTCCACAGTTTAATATTCAGCTCAGTAGAAATAAACCACAAACAAAAAGCCATGTCTCTGAGTCCATGCACATGAAACAAAGGCCACAATTAATTGGGTTCCAATTCATATGACACCATTGTCCTGGGCCATAATTACAGTCTGTTTATGATGGTTTCCTTCTATGGCCAAATCGTAAGAGGAGTCAGGCTGGATGCTGGTGGATTTTGGCAAGCTGGGTTTCAAGCATTGGGGAATATCATTGTGAATTTAATGGCATGAGTTCATGAAATATCTAATATTTCCATCTATATGCTAGATGTAAGTTCCCATCATAGAAGAACAGAGTCTGTTCTATAGTTAATATCTTTAATGCCTTCACAGAGACCATTTTCACATTTTAATAGTATGGGTAAAGCTACAGTTGGTTATATCTCTTCTGTTCTTTGTTTAGGATATTGCTTTTGATGCTTGTAATACATCTTGATGATGTTCAAAATCCTTTGGATATTGTCAGGTAACTTTTAGAACACACAATATCTGAGGAAAATGTGAAACAATAAGTAAAGTCTCCCTCTGCAGAGAATTCTCTTCCAAACATATTATTTCATTCACAACTAGAGAATAAAAAATATTGGGTTGATTGGCTAGTGTTGCTACCACAACCTTGCATGGACTGGGTGATTAATAAACATAAATTTATTTCTTATGATTTTGAGTCAGGAAGTCCAAGTCTGGAGCTACCACAGTCAAGTTCTCATACCAATCCTTTTCTCAGTTGCAGACTGATGCCTGTAGCTCCAGCTGTCCTGGAACTCACTTTGTAGACCAGGCTGGCCTTGAACTCACAAAGATCCACCTGCCTCTGCCTCCCAAGTGCTAGGATTAAAGGCGTGCACCACCACGCCTTTAATTATTTATTTATTTTATGTGTATGTATATTTTACCTGCATGTACATAAGTGTACCCATGTTGTACAGTGCCTGTGGAGAACAGAAGAGGGCATCAGATCCCTTGGAACTGGAGTTACAGGCAGTTGTTAGCTACCATGTGGGTGCTGGGATTCAAACCCAGGACTTCTTCAAGAATTGCCAGTGCTCCTAATCACTGAGCCATCTCTCCAGCCCCATAGACTGATGATTTCTTATTACCTTAAATGGCAGAAAGAATAAAGGAAATTCAGGTCTCGTTTTCTCATGACACTAATAACACTCATTAGGGTTTCATCCTCGTGACCTAGTTACCTTGTGAACTACTTACTTTTCTTATCACCATGACGAAGCAATTGATAGACAGCAACTTAAAAGAGGAATTATTTATTCTGGATCTTTGTTCTGGAGACACAGTCCATCCTGGTCAGGGTGGAACGGCAGCAGGAGATGAAGCAGATGATTATATCACGTTACCATGCCAGTGTAGGGAGATCCAGTTTAAATCAGTTTAAATTGCAGTCTAGCTTTCAGCTAGTATGCCTCAGGGCACCGAGTGGCCGGAGGGTCTGACCCCACCTCAAGGAGGAGCAAACAATGTGGCCTAGGTGCGTGATGCTGGGTGGGGCAACGGTGTGCAGTGGCGTGGAGTTAGAGGACTTATGATTGGTCCTGGAACTGACATCATTTAGTTTATAAAAGCAGGCTGTGGCAAGAAATAAATTTGAATTTCATAGTAACATCATCATGGCATTCCTAGCCATTATTTTTTATTAATTATTGCGCACATACAGGCCAAGCTAAGCCTGCATTTCATTAGGGTGGCCAGTGGGTCCCCTTGTGGACCACCAATCTGGGTAGCTGGTGTTGTGAGTGGACATAGGCTGAAGATAGGTCAACAGCCATCAGCCTGAAATTCCTGTCCAGGGTTCAGCAGTCTCTGGGCAGGTGGGAAGTCACGGCCAAGAGTGGAACATGTGTCTCATGGGTCCAGGCTAAGGGGCTGAGTTGGAAGTACCATTCAGGCCAGGTTACGGGAAGTAGCCAGCTGGCCTCTGCGCCGAGGGGTCAGCTCCCCACAGTGTCCATACGAACACTGTGTTCCCCTTCCCTTAGCAGGGCCCTGTGGTCCTGTTTGGCATAAAAAGAAAGCTTCCTACAAGCCAGCATTCAAGAAGCAGGGAGGGCTTGGGCTGGAAACAGCAGGTGTATAACTCTGGAGCGCCACCGCAGTGGACCTACATCTGCCAACTTTTTGGACATAGACCCCCATGTCCAAAAGATTCTCTACAACCTCTCCAGAAAGAGCTATCAGTCGGTAACCAAGCATTCAAAAACGCCCTGCCTTCTAATGCTATGACATCTAGAGTCAGGATTTCAAAGTTTGGATTTGAGAGGGGGCTATAAACATTCCATGCATTCTTATAATATAGCAAATCATGAAAAGGTCCGCATTCCCTCCACTAGAACCAGCCCAACCAGAGCCCATCCATTCCAGTCAGGCCTAATGTTCTTTGCTGCTAATTTCTGGTTCTTTTTTTAAAAAAAAAAAAATTTTATTTTAAGTGTACAAGTGTGTTGTTTGCATGTAAGTAGGTGCATCCATGTTGTACAATGCCCATGGGGCTCAGAAAATGGTGTCAGATCCCCCTGTAACTAGAATTACAGACAGTTGTTAGCCACCATGTGAGTGCTGAAAATTGAACACAGGTCCTTTGGAAGCGAAGTCAGTGCTCTTAACCTCTGAGCCATCTCTACAGGCCCTGCTTATTTTTATGCAAATTCTTTTGTCTCTGCATTATGGACCTTGAACTTGCTCTTAATCTGCTCTCTTATGAATCTTAATTTCTTTGCTTCCTATTATCTTTTCTTTGGGGACTTTATCTTTTTTAACACAATATTTCCTAGGCTAAGTTCAACTGAGCTCCAAATTAACAGCTGTTGGATTATTGCATGGGCAATGTTTTATGCAATTTCCCATTGAGCTTTCTCTTAGTGTATGATAAAATGATGAATGAGTCTATCCTGTCAGTTGTTTATAAATACCTTGATTCTTTTCCATCCAGAGCATGAGTCATCTTACAAGTGAAAATGCAGACAGTGAATAAAATGCCCTGTTGAGATTTTCAGGTTTAGTTGACTTGCTAACACATTTGGACTTTCTTCCTTTCACTCATTTGCTACAAAGTGCTGCACTGCAATCTGCCCCAATGGCTGTGCTTTGCACCTTAACATTCATGACCACCTTATCTTGATTTCATGCTTAAAAGGTCAACACTGCTATTAGTTACTTAGAGACCTCTTCCTCTTTTCTCCATTTTTATATATACAATATCTACACAGAAAGGATATTGCACTGGTGAAAGGATATTCCATTCAGTCAATTATTTCAATGTTTAACAGACAAGTTATTTCCAGTTTAATGCGTTCTTTTTTTACTTCTAAGACTAATATGTGCTGGGCGTGGTGGCACAAACCTTTAATCCTAGCACTCGGGAGGCAGAGGCAGGCAGATCTTTGTGAGTTCAAAGCCAGCCTGGTCTACAGAGTGAATTCCAGGACAGCTGGGGCTACAGGGAGAACCTGTCTTGAAGAGATTAAAAAAAAAAAAAAAGACTAATATGTAATGAACTAAAATATACAGTTGGTTAAGAGAAATAAAACTACTGTGTATAAGAAACTAGATTTGCTCAACTTGAACCAACAGCAATTACCATAAACCAGAACATGTCTAGCTTGTAGGTGAGGAAAAAAGGGCTTATGTGTTTTCTTAAATCTTCCTTAAATAGAAGGTTGGAAAACTGCTCCAAAGCTAATATTTCTGACAACTGGTCTATGTTCCACAACTGTTTCACTCAGTACTTGATTTGTACAGCCTTCTAGTCAGGTAAGTTCTATATAATGAACAATGCAGCAATGAAAATGGCTAGAAGTTTTCCTTTAACAAGCAGCTAGAAAACATCAAACCAATCAGATGTCTTCGACTGTGACATTATGGGTCACTAAACATAAAGTTCTAGCCTGGCAGGGTGGCACACATACATGTAATTCCAGGACTCAGGAGATAGAAGCAGGCGAGTAATCAGAAGTGTGAGGCTAGCCTGGTTTACAAAGTCAGTCCCAAGCTAGCCAGGGCTAAATAGTGAGACTCTGTCTCAAAAACAAACAAAAAGAAAAAAGTCCTAAAGTTCTTCAGGAGGGTGTGGGATTCCAGAAAATAATTCCCATGTCCCAACCTTAAGATCCTGCATTATAGGGGCTGGAGAGATGGCCTAGCGGTTAAGAGCGCCGACCGCTCTTACAGAGGACCTGGGTTCGATCCCCAGCACCCACATGGCGGCCGAGAACCGTCTGAAACTCCAATTCCAGGAGAACTCCAGTTCCAGGGGAATCCGACACCCTCTTCTGACCTCCACGGCATTGCACGACACGGGTGCACAAACTTGCATGCAGACAGTACATTCATACACATACAGAAATAAAAAAAAAAAAAAAAGATCCTGCATTATAGAATTAACAAATACAAAAATGAAAGCCAGGTGTGGTGGTGCACATCTGTAATACCAGTATTCAAGAGGCCGAGATAGAAGGATCACTGCAAGCTCAAGGCCAGCCTAGGCTATGTAGTAAGACCCTGTTTAAAACAAACAAAACAAAACAGCAAAACAAAACCAAGGGGCCATCGAGAAAGTGTGAAGTGTGGTAGCTAATGGTGTCTACTACAAAGCATAATGACCTGAGTTAACCTGGAATTGCTCAGTAGTCGAGAACTCATACCTACAAGTTGTTTTCTAACCACACACAAAATAAATGTAATTAAAATATTTAAATGCATATACATGCTGAGTATGTTGACACATACCTTTAAGCGCAGCACTTGGGAGGCAAAAACAGGAGGACCCCTGTGAGTTAGAGGTCAGTCTAGTCTACATAGTTGAGTTCCAGGTCAGCTAGAGCTATAGTGAAACATGTCTCAGAAACATGAAGTGTGTGTGTGTGTGTGTGTGTGTGTGTGTGAGAGAGAGAGAGAGAGAGAGAGAGAGAGAGAGAGAGAGAGAGAGAGAAATAAAGTTCTTCAATGATTTCTTCTTGTAGAATCCTTTATGGACTTTAAGAATATCATGGGTGTCCCGAATTACTAAGTTTACTCAGATACCAAGACATTTCCATAGCTCATTTAACCCCTATGAGTGAAAAATGCTTATTTAAATTGCCTGGGACCCTGGTGACCATGCAAAGCTTCTACTAGCAGGTGAGAGTAGCAAAACTGGAAACTGTCATCAACCTTAGAAAGTGCCAGAAATGGCATGAACACATGCAGTATGATATAATGGTCAAGAACACAGAATCCAGCCAGGCATGGTGCCTCACGTCTGTAATCCCAGTACTGGAAAAGCTAAGGCAGGAGGACTGCCATGAGTTCAAAGTTAGCCTGCATTGCATAGTGAGTCCTGGACGATGAGACCCTGTCTCAAACAAGCAGACAAAACAAAAACCAGAATCTTGGGCTGCATATGTTTAAGTTATCCTGTCTTTGTCTCTTGCTTGATCTATGACCTTAGACAAAGTATTTGGTTTCCCTGTCTCCGTTACTTTCCTAGGGTAATGGGCATGGAGTTGTATTTCCCTTACAGGTTGTGATAATTAAATAGGTGACTGCATATAGCACTCTCACAGTATCTGGCACCTAAAAAGCTCAACTCAGTAAAGGTGAGCTGTGGGTGCACTTACATACAGGCAGGCAATACACTAATACACATAAAATAAAAGTAGTAAATAAAATATTTTGTTAAAAAATAAAAATAAATATTTTGATAAAAGAATATCACCTCAATCCAAGCCAGCTGGGGTTACAGGGAGACCCTGACTCAAAAAGACCAAAATAAATAAATAAATAAATAAATAAAACCCTTAAAAAAATAGTAAATGAGGAGAGATGACTCAGCCGTTAAGAGCACACTGGCTGCTCTTGCAGAGGACCTGGGTTTAGTTCCTAGCATCCACAAGGCAGCTTAACAACTATCAATATCTCCAAGCTGGGTGTGGTGGTGCATGCCTTTAATCCCAGTACTCAGGAGGCAGAGGCAGGTCAGGCCTTGATCTCTGTGAGTTCAAGGCCAGCCTGGTCAAAAACAAACAAGCAAACAAACAAACAAAAAAAACCTCCAGTTTCAGGGGATTTGATGTCCTCTTCTGACCTTGTTGGGCATTTCATGACAGGAGTACACTTATATACATGAAGGCAATATATTCATACACACAAAATAAAAATTGATAAATAAATTAAAAAATAAATGAGAACCAATACAGTGTTGTCAGACTGTTTAGAACCAGTGTAAATACCAGTGTGTTAGGAGGACAGCCATACAGAAAGCTAATAAAAAGAAACTACTAGCCGGGCGTGGTGGCGCATGCCTTTAATCCCAGCACTCAGGAGGCAGAGGTAGGCAGATCTCTGTGAGTTCAAGGCCAGCCTGGTCTACAGAGAGAGCTCCAGGCCAGCTGGAACTAAAGGGAGACACTGTCTCAAAAAGACCAAAAAAAAAGTCACATCTTACCTCAGACAAATGCAGTTAAGCATTTGACTAATATGCTTAAATAGAATACTTTCACTCAAAATTTCAAAATTTACAAAAACCTGGAGTCCATNCCCCCCTTTCCAATTCACCATTTCAGTCCATTTTCTGATGCAGTCTTTCTGTTGTTCTTTTACTATGCATCCCTCTCCATGAGAAATATTTATATCTGGGTTGTTGGTACTAGCATCCACATATGAGGGACACCATTTGTCGTTTGTTTTTCTGGGACTGTGTTACTTCACTTAACATAATGTCTTCCAGCTCCATCCATTTACCTGCAAATTTCATGAAGGACTTATATTTTAAGCATTATATTAGTGCCGTTTTTACTTTAAGATGTGAGAGATCATCAGTGTTCTCCATGTGTTCTACATAATGACAATCCGGAAGGGATGAATTCCTATACTATATTTTGGTAAATAAGTACACAAAGATAGTATATGCCATCTAACCAGATTCAAAAGCTTTATTTATTTATTTATTTATTTATTTATTTATTTATTTATTTATTTATTTTGTCTTTGCGAGACAGGGTCTCCCTGTAGCCCCAGCTGTCCTGGAATTCACTCTGTAGACCAGGCTGGCCTTGAACTCACAAAGATCTGACTCACTCTGTAGACCAGGCTGGCCTTGAACTCACAAAGATCTGCCTGCTTCTGCCTCCCAGTGCTAGGATTAAAGGCATGTGCCACCACGCCCGGCTTCAAAAGCTATATTTATATTACAAGTTAGTGTGCTGCTGTTTCTTCTGTCTTTTAGATCACGACTCTGTGTGCTCTCACCCAAATGTGGACGAGCGGAAGGAGAGAATCTAGTACAAAGAACTTTTCACTAGTTACTACAGTTCTCCACAGAACATTTTGTTGAGAGCTTACATGATTTCCTCTCTAGGGACTGATGATGATAAATCAATAATCACAACAGACAGCGCTGCCTGCCATCACTATGTTTTCATGTGGGAGGCTGATGATGGATACAAGTTAGAGTGTATAGCATGGTAAATGGTGATACATACTGGTTAGACAGTGAAGCTACAGACTCATTGTAAATAATGTGATGAGGAAAGGCTGTCTAAGGAAGTGACATTCCAATGAAACCCCCACATCAGCACAAGTACGCATTCTATGCCGAGACAATAAAATTCAGAGTCACGAGGCCAGGAGGGATTCTGTGTATTACCCTCAAGGTTATGAAAGTGTGTCTTTAGGGAGATGGGAAGGTGGGCAGCAGCCACCATAAGGATCTTGGAATTTCTTTGAATGATGTGGGAAGCAACTGGAAATTTTTGAGTGAAGGAGTTGCCCAATTTTGTCTCACAAGTGTATTCTGTCCATTAGTTGAGTATAGAGTGAATGGGTGCTGGGCATGGTGGTGCACTTGGGAGGCAGAGGCAGGCGGATCTTTGTGAGTTCAAGGCCAGCCTGGTCTACATAGCCAGTTCCAGGACAGCTGGAGCTATAGGGAGACACTGTCTCAAAAAGACCCAAAAAATAAAAAATAAAAATAGAGTGAATGGGCAAGAAAAGAAGCACTGAGTCAAGGTAAGACATCTTTAAGATCCAAGGAGCACGCTGTATACAGTGCACACGCCATTTAATTCCAGCACTCTGGTGGCAGAGGCAAAGTGGAGTTTTGTGAGTTCAAGGCCAGTCTGGACTACACAGCCACTTTTAGGCCTGGCTGAGCTGAGACTCTGAAAAAGGAAAAAACAAAATAATAAACAAGGCTCAATAAGATAGCTTAGTAGGTAAAATCCTAAAAACAGAGTGAGAAGCAGAGCATGGTGGGTGGTACGTGCCTTTAATCCCAGCACCTAGGAAGCAGAGGAAGGTAGGTGGATCTCTGTGAGTTCAAGGCCACCTTGGTCTACATAGTGAGTTCCAGGCCAGCAGGGACTACAGGGAGACACTATCTCAAAAAATACTATCCCCCAAAAAAGGTAAAACATGAATCTCTGACCTTCACACATATGTTGCATCATGTGAACATGCGTATACAAAATAATAATAAATGTAAATATTTGTCAAGTCTGTGTAAAAGAAGATAGGGTGGGCACAAGAGCTAGAGTGGCAGTGACAGGAGGGAAGTGTGAGTGCGGAAGCTCTGAACATACCCGAGATAAAGCCCACCGGTGCATGACCCCAAACAGCAATGTCAGCACAGAGGAGTTGCAGCTTGAGCAAGGAGACAGCTATTAGAGAGCTGGCACTGATCAAAGGCATTTTTCCACCAAATACTAGACTTTCCTCACTGTGTAAGAGTTGAAATAAGACAGCCTTTGTATTAACTTGGGAAAATGTTACTTATGAATGTCACTCATTCATGGTTTAGATAACTTTTTTTTGGTCTTTTTGAGACAATGTCTCCCCAAAGTCCCAGCTGTCCACTCACTGTAGACCAGCTTGTCCTTGAATTCACAGAGATCCATCTGCCTCTGCCTCCCTGGGATTAAAGGCATGTGCCACCATGCCTGGCTCATTCATGGTTTACAACCAAACAGGGACCAGGGATGATGGTGCATGCCTATCATCCTAGCACTCAAAAAGCAGGGACAGAAGTTCAAGACAGTCTGGACCTCATAATAATAACTTGTCTTAAAAAAACACAAATAACAGCTGGGGGTGGTAGTGCACACCTTTAATCCCAGCACTTGGGAGGCAGAGGCAGGTGGATCTCTGTGAGTTCAAGGCCGGCCTGGTCTACAGAGAAAGTTCAAGGCCAGCTGGGGCTACAGGGAGACCCTGTCTCAAAAAGACCAAAAAACAAAAAACCACAATAACAATAATAACAGAATAAGGAGGAGGAGGAGGAGGAGGAGGAGGAGGAGGAGGAAGAGGAGGAGAAAGAGAAGGAGGAGAAGGAGAAGGAGAAGGAGAAGGAGAAGGAGGAGGAGAAGGCAGCAGTTAGATGGAGGCCTGGAATCCCATATTTTAGGGGTCTGAGGAAGAAGGATTTCAAGCTCATTCCCTGGCCTACAGAGTAAGTTCAAGGGCAACCTGTGCATGTTCGTGAGACCCTGTCTCAAAATAAAAATTATTAAGAAGACTAGGTGTTGGTAGCCTGCACGAGTGTGCTGTGTTGCTCACGACCACACCTTAAAAATGGCGCCGACTTCCTGAGTCACTACAAGCCGTTTCCGCCGTTGCCTTTGCATTGGAGAAACTGCCCATGACTACTAGTCCCTAAGCTCCCGCCTTTAACATGCAAATGAGGCATCGGGACAGTGCACCTATCCAGACCATACACGAACCCTCTAGACTGCTATATAAGCAGTGCCTCTTCCCCATTTCGGGGTCCTTCTCCTAAAAGAGCTGTGCACAATAAATACTGCTGCAGAAGAATCCTGTTGTCCACGTGAAGTTCTTGCCGGCGAGACTG
>VZQC01001376.1:2346901-2360411 GCA_009823505.1 Rhizomys pruinosus | reverse complement strand
GGGGGGGGATACAGAAAGACATGAAACCTTTTCATCAAACCCTTGCAATTCAAATCTTAAAACTAACTATGGGAAAAGATTTGTTTGTTCCAACAGGACAAAACGTCACCAACTTAACGGCTGAGAAAGAAAAGATACAGGTTTGCATTGAGTAGGATGTACCAAAAAGTGGCAACGGAAAGGCTGACCCGTCTGAACATTCAAAGGAAGAAAAGCCTCAGATTGCCATAAACATCGAACCCCTCTGTGGATCCTACATGTAACAACTAGTTATAATGAGTCCTAATGAAACTTACCTTCTAGGTGCCACAAAGGTTCTGATATGAGAGACTTCCTTGCCTTCCCACCCTTTCTTAAATGTTACTGGGGAACTAGGGGGTGGGATCAAAAGCTAATTATGAGGGAGAGGTACATCTTGCAGAGGTAGGCAGATCTCTGTGAGTTCAAGGCCAGCCTGGTCTACATAGTGAGTTTCAGGCCAGCTGAGGCTACAGGGAGACCCTGTCAAAACAAAAAAACCCAACCAACTAATAATAATAATAATAATAAAATAAACACAGAACTAGCAGATCAGACAACAATGCATCTGCCAAAGGTATTGGTATTAAGGGAAACTTAAGTAGGCAGGCTATAGTGAAGTGGAGAGCAGTGTGAATGTGAGGCTTAAGAGAAGCACTGGAATACATTCTTAGAGCATATCCTAACGGTCGTGGAAATGTTAGGTTGGAAAACAAATGTCTATTAAACAGACCAAGATAATGGAAGATCATTTTGGCTGCCTACCTGGAATCTTCATCTCTCCAACATCCACAGTACCTAAAATCTAATGGTGTGGAGAACTTTTCTTTCTACTTTAGTCAGATTCTCAGTTTGTAGCCCAGTGTTGCCGAAAAAATCCACATCCTCCAGCCTCAGCTTCCCTGATGCTAAGATCACCTGCATGTGCCACCACGCCTGGCCTGCAGGGTTGTTAGTGTAGATGCATTGTTTTTTTTTTCATAGAACTTCACCTCCATATTTGTCCATTGGATCTTAGGTATTCAAGTTCTTAAGCAGGCTGTACTGGGTTTTAGGGAATGGTATTCCCCCAACACACACATTTTTTTTTTCCATGTTGAGTAATTATTCCAAAAGAAATTCAATGGCTTTAAAGGCAGGCTCAGAATCTTGGTACCATTATTGTCTTGTTCCTGTAACCGTAGCAATTGAACAGGCTGCTGGAATTCCTTGTCTTTGGACCCATTAAAATTTCAAAAAGAGTCATTTTTCAAGTTAACTTCTGCATCCAGGATGATTTATTTCTCCTAAAAATCACTCATAGTCCCTCTAAGTTGTTTCTAGTCCTTAGGGCTGGAGAGATGGCTCAGCAGTTAAGAGCACAGGGTGCTCTTGCAGAGGATCTAACTATGATTCCCAGGACCCACATGGCAGCTAGTAATCCAACGTCTTCTCCTGTTCTGTGCAACACAGGTACACTTATACACTTACAGGCAACACAGGTACACTTACACACTTACAGGCAACACAGGTACACTTATATACATGTAGGCAATACACTCATACACATAGAATAAAAAAAATAAAATATGGGTGTGGTGGTGTATGCCTTTAATCTCAGCACTCAGGAGGCAGAGGCAGGTGGATCTTTGGAAGTTTGGGGCCAGCCTGGTATACATAGTGAGTTTCAGGCTAGCTGGGGCTACAGGGAAACCCTATCTAAAAAAAAAAAAAAGACCCTATCTCAAAAAAAAAAAAAAGACCAAAAAAAATTTTAACAATAGTTTCTAGTCCTGCTCTTCCCTTCTAGAGATAGGGCTTTGGAATTATGCTGGGCTGGTGGAGAATGACACTATAATTGCTTCTGTGCACATGAACATTTGGTATTTTCTTCTACTTATTCTTTGACAGTTTGTTCAAAGTGGACCTTCAGAAGCCAAAGAGGAAATTCTCTTTCACGTGTACAAGTGCTAAAAATAACTTAAGGCTTATTCCATAATTTACCAAACATGTATTGAACACCTGTGGTAACTAGAATTTTTAGAACAAAAAGTCCAAGTTCTCACAGCTTCAGTAAAGACTTGGCATTTCCGGGGCTGGAGAGATGGCCTAGTGATTAAGAGCGCCAACCGCTCTTACAGAGGACCGGGGTTCGATCCCCAGCACCCGCATGGTGGCCGAGAACTGTCTGAAACTCCAATTCCAGGAGAACTCCAGTTCCAGGGGAATCCGACACCCTCTTCTGACCTCCGCAGCATTGCACGACACAGGTGCACACACCTGCATGCAGACAGTACATTCATACACATTCCGAAATAAAATAAAAAAATTAAAAATATTTATTAAAAAAAAAAGACTTGGCATTTCCTTTCATGCATGCACACCAACTAAAGAGATGAGCAATGTTGAAGGGCAGAAAGAAGAGAGTTATTCAGTGTTATTCAATGTGGCCACATTAGGAAGAAGAGCAAATAATGGGGCCCAGTAATCCCCAATATGTCTTCCAGATAGAGACATGAATTCTAGGTTTGCATAGTGAGAGGCCTGCAGTCCTCAATCAGGTTATGTGGCTCACATCAGTAATCTCATCACTTGAAAGGCTAAGGCAGGAAGATTGCTATGAGTTTGCAGACAGTCTGGGCTACAGGGTGAGGTCAAAGGTAGTCTTGTCTACAGAGTGAGGCGTTATTACAATTATTTATTTATTTATTTATTTATTTATTTATTTATTTATTTATTTATTATTTTTGCTAAGCAGTCTTGGTTAAGATATAGCCATGCCCATCATATCATTATCACAGTTCCAGTTCTGCAAGATGGTTCAATAAGCTGTCAATCTGTTAGTCACTGTCATCACCCAAATGAGCCAATCTGTTTCCTACAAAAAGGTCTGCCCTGTTCCAGGGTACGATCTTAGCTACGTGGATAATTGTCTTCACCTGGGGAGTGGCATATGTCTTCCCACATTTGGCTCTTTCTGGGATGCAAGGTGACTTCAGCTTTAAGACAATAATATTTCTGTGCCATTAGCTTTGAAATGGGATGAAGTAGATAGCTGGGCAGAGTGAAAAAAGAGTCAGCTAAAGTAAAGGAACAGATATAAAATGAAGGCAGAGATGCCAGGCTTTCATTGAGCTTTTAGTTGCCCGTGGATCCAAATGAATCATTGACGTATTTTAGCAAAAGCTGCTTCACGGTGCCTGTTTTGCTGTTGTGTAAGAATTTTCCAAATACTATTGGCCTTAATTTTTCATATTAAAGTGTAATCAAAAGAAATTGCTTGGGAAGAAGTGTTTGTTTGCTTGCTTGCTTTGTTGTTCTTTCATTTTTCTGAGACAGGTCTCCCTGTAGTCCTACCTGGCCTTGATCTTTCAGAGATTCTACCTGCCTTTACCTCTGCTTCCATAAATGCTGGGGTTAAAGGCATGCACCACCATGATTAGCAGAAGGAAGTTTTTATTTTATATGTATGAATGTATTGCATGCATGTATGTAAGTACACCCCTGTCATGTAATGACAGGATTTCCCTATAGCCCCAGCTGGCCTGGAACATGCTATGTAGACCAGGATGGCCTCCATCTCACAGAGATCTATCTGCCAAAGAGAGCTGGCACAGCCATTAAAAGGCTCAGGCTCACAACCAAAATGAGACAGGGCTTTTATAAAAGACTGTGCCTGACCCCTCCTGGACTCTTCCTGTTTCCTGTTTCCAGATGTGATCTTTTTCTTCATATATAGTCCCATCATCGGCATCTACATGCAGTGACATGGCTAAAGAGGAGCCCTCCATCTCTACATGGGGTGACATGGCTAAGGAGAGGCCCTCCACAGAGTCTATGCCATGGTTTCTGGACTTGTAGTACCCAAAGTTGTGAGCCAAACACACTTTTATTTATTTTCTTTTTTCTGAGACAGGGCCTCCCTGTAGTCCCAGCTGTCCTGGAACTTGTTATGTAGACCAGGCTGGTTTCGATCTCTTTTGATCACCTATTTTTGTCTTCTTTTATGGCTGGTTTTCATCTTTTTTTTAAATCTATTTTTCATCTCTTTTGGTAACCTCTTTTTGTCTTTATTTTGCTTATTGACCAGGCGTTGTGGTGCATGCCTTTAATCCCAGCACTCGGGAGGCAGAGGCTGGAGGATCTCGGTGAGTTCAAGGCCAGCCTGGTCTACAGAGCAAGTTCCAAGACAGCTGAGGCTATAGGGAGGGACCCTGTCTCACTAAACTACCAAAAAAAAAAAAAAAAAAAAAAAAAGATGACTTAACAAAAAAAAAAATGTATAGATACAGGCATCACACACTTATTTTTCTTTCTGATTTGTGGTATGTTTTAAGTATTTTTTTTGTTTTGTTTTCTCTTTTTTATCTGTTTTTTATCTTGTTTTGTTGAGACAGGGTCTCTAGCAGCCCAGGCTGTCCTCAAATTCAGATATGTTTGTCAGGGATGGCTTTGAATTCCTGATCTTCCTGGCTGTGTCTCCCAAGTGCTGGGATTACAGGTATGCTCCACTGTGACCCTCCTCTCTCAGACACTCTTGCCCATTGTTATCTGGGGTAAGGAAGCCTGATGATTCTAGATGCTATCATTTCAAAATTAACTGGAAACCTGGAAGTTTAACATGAAAAGCATTTTTGGTTTTAAGAAAATACTGCAAATAATAAACCAATCTGAAAACAAGTAAAATAAAAGAAAGCCACAGGTAATGCTTCTGGGAAGATCAAATACAATGTGTTTGGATGTGGAAGGTGATCCTTAGATTGCCAGTCTGCCAGCTTTGGTTTAGGCCTTTAGACCTTGACTTGTTTCCATCTCAGTTCTTAATTTTTCCTTTCTCAAACTGCTTTCCAATTAATCTCTCTTTCTCTCTCTCTCCTCTCTCTCTCTCTCTCTCTCTCTCTCTCTCTCTCTCTTTTTCTCTCTCTCATCTTCTATCATTGAACAGTTAAAGAATAATGTGAGAACTAATCAGGCTATGAATTTTCCTAAGCACCAGGTGATTTAACAAACTGAGAACTGTTTAATAATTACCCTGGGGTACTAAACATTATCCTAACGATCTAAAATAGTTATTAAACCTCACCATTTAAGATTATTAAACAGCAACATCTGTGTCTTCAGGAAGCATTTCTAGTGTGAGTAATATTTGCAAAACATTTACAACTGCTTTTAGTTCTATCTCACACCCTGTGATAGGTTTATAGTTTTTCCTTACTTAACGGCTGCAAACACCAAGCTTGGGGTCCAGAAGATAACTGAGTCCTGAGTATGAGGAGGCATTACCAAGGCCAGCTTCCTGGATGACAGGCTGCTGCTTATCCCACTGTGCCAGGCCTCTCCAGCCCTTGTTCATTTTATTAGCTAATTACCAGGCTGCATATTCAACCCAGGCTCCAACTATATTAAGGGCTATTTACTAGCTGAAATCAATACCCTTTCGATTAGCCACCTGGCGTGGCTTTTGGTAACTAAGCATTATTTGGGCTTCACTGCTTTCACTCCATTGGGGAGATGGTAAAGTGCTTTGTTTTGATTTTTCACACTTAGTGGCTACTGCTCTTAGCAGTAGGGAATAAAGGGCAGCAGAGGCTGGCTCTGCCATGGCTGGACCTAGTAACAAACACATCATATTAACTGTAGGAGAAGAAAAGCAAAGGAAAATGGAAAGACGGACTGGTTTTACCACTTTGAGATTCTTTCCTCTGCCTGTCTCTGGTGCTCTGAGTACTGTATTAGCCCCAAACACAAAGAGGAATAAAAACACATTCTCCAACTTAGCGAAGTCAGGAAGACTGGCACCAAAACAATAACCACTATAAAGGAGCAAAAGGAGACGTGGAACAGGGCTGTTGCTAGTAGCCTGACAAAGGGAGTTATTCATTCTTTCTATAAAGAAAGATACCCTAAGTGCCCTTTTATCAGTAGAAGTGGTGACAGATGTCAATTCGACCAGAAAAATTTTTTGGCCAAGTATAGTGGCATATGCCATTAATCCCAGCACTCCCAAGGCAGAAGAAGGCAGATAGCTGTGAGTTTGAGGTCAGCCTAGTCCACATAGTCAGTTCCAAACCACCCAGGGTGACAGAGTGAGATCTCATCTAAATAATAATAATAATAATAATAATAATAATAACAATAATAATAATAAATAGTAGCAGAATCTCTGCCATTTGTTTGTTGTTTGTTAGTTTTTGTTCCTTTGGAATGAGGGGCTAGAATCTACCTGGTATTGGATGCTGATAAAACGTACCAAGGAATCTTGTGTCTCACAGTCATTCCAGCATCATGGCAGTTGTATGTGGGGAGTCCCCAAAAGACAAAGTATGGCTCCGAAGACCATCTCACTAACACTCCAGGAAGTGTAATGAGGAAAAATGATAGTGAAATAATCTATTAGTTCTCCTCTTCTGCTTGTATAGCAATCTTTAGCCCTTTTCTAGGTATTAATGACTTTATAGGAGGTTGCAGCAAGAAATAGTTAAGCAGCTTGAAGTATGATCAATAGAAGCTAAATGAAATAAAATTAGTTTCAGTTTTTATCTCATATCAGTTTTTATTGATCAAATTTTAAAATTGAGAAATTATGCAGGTGAAAGTAAAAGCAAATAGAGGAAACCATAAAGCTTTCTTTTTCCTGGAGGTTGTTTCTTTTTTTCAAGACAGGGTCTCATATAGACCAAGCTGGCTTCATATTTGATATGTAGACAATGATGGCCTTGAACTCCTGATCCTCCTGTCTCTGCCTCCCAAGTGCATAACCATCTGGAGAGAGGAAAAATCCTTCAGAAGTAATGTTAGGGATTTTATGTTAAGAAAGCATATAATATCTGTTTGTCCTGCTTGGTCACACAAAGTTTAATTGCAAGTTAAGACAGCCAGACAATCTTGTCAGATAGAGAATGCTTTCTTCTTCACCTTCTTCCATTCCCCACACCATCTTATATACTTGCTTAACAAACTCCTATTATCTTGATTGGGAGACTTATGTGAACTTTGACTTAAAGGAGTTCTCACTTGTTACAATCCGTGTTCCGAGAAAGCACACATTCATCGTGTGTCCCTGGAACACCACAGTAGTGCCTGGTACATAGGCATGCTCAGCAATTACACATTGAATAAAGTCAGAATTACCTGAAAGGAAGTCCCTGGCGTGGAGAAGACTTGCATCCTTATCAACATAGAGCACATGGTTTGGCTCCAAGGACTAGTTTCTTATTTGAACTGGACAGAAATACACAGTTCCATTGGAGAAATCAGAACAAAGAGGAAGAATGAATTCAAAATTCTGCAGAAGTCAGTGGGTTTTTTTGTTAGCTGGCTTTACATTTATGAAGGACCCTGAAGCAGCCTGGGCTTTTCAGAAGTGGATATTGAAGCAGGATGTGATGTGCCGGTTACCAATTAAGGTCAATGTGTGTGTAGGGAAGAGGGCAGAAGTGAGATGGGCTAAGGAGGGGGAGAGGAGTGGAGTAGAGACTGGGCCCCAACACAGAGTCAGTCAACCCCTGAGGGCGTTGTAGAGCAAGCATCCCAAAGATCTAACTCAGCCTCTACAATGCCTCATTCATACACAAGATAAGGGCTAGCCCAACAAAGGAATATGATAGCTCTCTGAGCCAGGCAGATGTTGAAGGTGCTGGCAATCGTTGGCTATCAGCTGAAGATACTTCTAGCAGCTAGGAAAAATAAGTCCTGCTTGATAGGTGGTGCAGTATGATGGTTAATCTTGGTCTTCAATGAGTATTAGTAAAACACACGTCTAGCTTGTTTGTGAGGTTGTTTCCAGAAACATGGGAGAGCAAGCGAGGTGGGAAAGAGCCTTCTTGAATGTGGGCTGATGGCCTGGCTAGACTAAACATGGAGGGGAAAACAAACAAACAAACAAACAAACAAACAACAGCTGTTCTCCACTCTTCTTGAGTCAGGCGGGGCATCAACTGCTGCAGTTACTGCCATGCACATCAGACTCCAGCTTCTGTCAGCCTTCTCACATGGACTCCCAACTCACACCAGTGACTTTCCAGGGCCTTCAGCCTCAGACTGGAGCTACATCCTTGGTTCCCATATTCTAAGGCTTGTAGAATCTTAGATTGAGTTATCCCTGGGTTCTCTGGCTCTCTTCAGCATGCAGATGGACATTGTTGGAATATCTAGCCAATTTAACATATCCCTGCATATATGTGTATATATATATTTAACACTCAAAATTTTGTCCTTATATATAAGTGAGTTTATAGAGATAATTACTGAAATAGTCCTTCAGCCAAAGATTATTCAACTAATTATAAATACTCAAACTACGCTGTAATTTAAAAAAAAAAAAGTTGCCCTACATTGGCTAGAGAGCACTGCAGTCAGGAGCACTAGCTGCTTTTGCAGAGGACCTGGGTTCCATTCCCAGCACCCACATGGTGGCTAACAACTGTCCTTAACTATAGTTACAGGGGATCCAACACCATCTTCTGACCTCTGTGGGCATTACATAGCATGGGTGCACTTAGACACATGCAGGCAATACACTCATACACAAAAAATAAAAACAGCCAGGCCTTGTGGTGCACGCTTTTAATCCTAGTACTTGGGAGGCAGAGGCAGGCGGATCTCTGTGAGTTCAAGGCCAGCCTGGTCTACAGAGCGAGCTCCAGCCAGCTGGGACTAAAGGGAGACCCTGTCTCCAAAAGACCATAATAATAATAATAATAATATAAATAAAATGTTTTTTAAAAAACCTCGCTGTAGCATTTCTTTACTTATTAGAAGGATCAACAATGTAAAATAAAGTGGTTTAGGTATCTCTCAAATTTTACAAGACACTGGTACTGCTTAAGTGTTCCACAGGATGATAGAACACTGAACCCTTTCATATAGTCGTAAATTGCTTTGCCATCAGGACTGGAAAATACCCTACAAGTATCAATGACTGGTTGAAAGTCTGGCTCTAGAAAGAATGCATTAGTGTCAAAGGGAACTAGACGGGGGACACTATACTAGTTTTCTCTAGGTGCTATAATAAATCACCACGAATCTGGTGGTTCAGACAATGGCAATTTATTGTTCCGGTACTGAAGGTCAGAAGTTCCAAATCAGCAATCAGCACCAGTAGTCTGATAGCAAAGGTTGTCAGAGCTGCACTCCCCTAGGAGGAACCAGGGGAAGAATTGTTTTGTTTCTGGTTGCTCTAGGCTGCTGGCATTTCCAGGTTTGCATCTGCATTGCTACCATTTTTGCATTCATGCTCTTTCTAGGTGCCTGGCTGGATGCAATTGCCTCATTACTTTTCTCTTAAAAAAGCTAGAGAGATGGATCAGAAGTTAAGAGCAATGGCTGCTCTTGCAGAGGACCCTGGTTTGGCTCCCAGCACCCATATGGTAGCTAATAGGCAATTGTAACTCCAGTTCCAGGGGATCTGACCATCTCTTCTGGCATTTGCAGGCATTGCAAGGGTGCATTTACATATGCAGGCTAAATACTCATACACAGAAAATATAAATAAATAATAAATAAATAAATAAATAAATAAATAAATAAATGTGAAGGTTGGAGAGCTGGCTCAGTGGGTGAATGTGCTTGCTGCCAAGTCTGACAAGCCAGGTTTGATCTCCTGAACTCACAGAGAGAAGAAAGGAAAGAACTAATTCCACCATGTTGTCCTATGACTTCCACATATGTATCATGGCATGTGTGTAAGTGTGTACACACACAAAGACACTAAATAAAGCTTAAAAACATACATGTAGCCGGGCGTGGTGGCGCATGCCTTTAATCCCAGCACTCAGGAGGCAGAGGCAGGTGGATCTCTATGAGTTTAAGGCCAGCCTGGTCTACAGAGTGAGTTCCATGCCAGCTGGTGGCCCTAAGGGAGACCCTGTCTCAAAAAAGACAAAAAAAAAAAAAAAAAAAAAGCAACAAAAAAACCCCACATACATGTAATTATATTTAGGGCCCACATTAATGACTTTTTCTCTATCAGTGAGGTCCAAAAACAAGAAAGGATGTGGGTGGGTCAAAGAAGGCTGGGAAGTTGAAAAGATTTGAAGGAGTTACTGGCAGATAAGACATACTTTATTTACCAGCACACAAACTGGTAAATAGGCTGCTGCCAGCAAGCACCCAAGTACATACTGGCACACACAGGCTAAACAAAGGAAGGCCAGCATACACATGAAGACCAGCATACAGGCCACATGGAGATAGTCACACAGGCCTACAGACATGGGCAGGCTAGCAAAGGTGAAGACCTCTGACCTCAAGGCCATATTTAAATGGAATCACAAAAAAGTGATACTCTGCCAAAAATATAGAACAAATTACATCACTGTTTACTTTCAGGGTCACTAAATTGGAGGCCGACTCACAGCACCCACCCATGTCCAGTGTCAGCCATGTTTTAGGTGACTCATACCAAATATCGATAGCAGTGCTTTGTCTGAACATAAACTGGCTCTTTGTGGTGGTGCAAGCCTTTAATCCTATCACTCAGGAGGCAGAGGCAGGCAGATCTTTGAGTTAACAGGCCAGTTTGGTCTATATAGCGAGCTCTAGGCCAGCTGGGACTAAAGGGAGACCCTGTCTCAAAAATACAAAACAAAACAAAACAAAAAACAAAACCATAAACTGGCCCTTAAGACCTTCTGTTTCCAATATTATCTCAAGATACTTAATTAGTCACATCTGTAAAACTCATCTTCCCATATAAGGCCGCATTGGTAGGTTCCAAAGATTAGTACACAGATTTCTTTTGAGAGATCATTATTCAGTCTACTATGAAATAGTTTGTGTGTGTGTGTGTGTGTGTGTGTGTGTGTGTGCGTGCATGCATGTGTTTGTGTCTCTCTGTAGCCCCAGCTGGTCTGGAACTCACCATGTAAATCAGGCTGGCCTCTATCTCACAAAGATCCTCTGGTCTCTCCTGGGATTAAAGGCATATGCCACTTGGCCCTGGGGATACACTTAATAATAGTAGAGTACTTCTCTACCATGCAAGAAAGCCTAACCTAAATTCAATTCCCAGTACTGCAATAAACAAATGTTCAAATGAACAAACAATAAACAAGTGACTCTCTGATAAATTGCCATGTTTCCCCTGAATGGCTGCTACAGCGTGCTCTTTTTTCACATGTTCCCCTACAGAGTTCTTCCAAAGATGAACTTCAGTTTATAATCCACAGATAACAGAACCAGGCTCTCCACCTCCCTGTCTTGTATGTGTAGGCTTTGTGTGGTGATTTTTTTTTTTTTTTTTAAGAGTCTCTTTCTAGCCATAGCTGGTCTGAAACTCACTCTGTAGAGCAGGCTGGCCTCAATCTCCCAGCAACCTGCCTGCCTCTGCTTCCTGGAGAGGGATGTGCCTGGCCCTTAGGCTGATTTTGATGATACAGGAGGAATGAGGGAGATTTGGTTTGAAAGTGTTTGCTGAGGGCACAGCACCTGTTAGTCTCTGACATGTGCTCCACCTGTGTAACATGCTGTCATCTTGGCCTGGCAGAAATTTGGTCAATGCCTACATGTTTCAAAGCTGCTGAATTCAGATACTCCAGCGTCATTTATAAGTTAGTCATGGATTCGTCTCTCTTGCTCATTCCGTTTAGTATATTTTTGCTGTTTGATTAAATTTATTTGTTTGTTCATTTATGTGAGATTATGGGGACTAAGCCTGGCCCTTACTCATACTATCTACCATTATGGGGACTAAGCCTGGCCCTGACTCATACTATCTACCATTATGGGGACTAAGCCTGGCCCTGACTCATACTATCTACCATTATGGGGACTAAGCCTGGTTCTGACTCATACTATCTACCACTCAGCCCTCTTCATTTTCACAGTCAGTGGTCAAGCTTATTCTAAGCCTTTTCTGCTGAGTTTTGAACTATCTCTAGGTTACATAAGAGGTCTTCCAATGCAGGACTCAATCAATCTCCAGTTGCTTGGACAACTTGCCTTGCCTTGTGCTCAGTTACCCCTTCCATGTGGATGACAAAGACTTTCCTCAGAAGCCAATTGTCTACCCACATGAGAAGCTAATACTTATGCGTGCTCTCTGGAAAAGTATCTAGGGACAGCTCTGCTTACTCACAAGCTTCCTGGAGCTGTTTAGGCAGAAGGCTATGTTCCTGAGAAAACATTATTCAGTTGGCCTCATCAACATTTCCAAAAGCCTGTTTTCAGTGCTTCCTTGACCTAGGAATAAAGCCTTTGCCTGTTCTTTACCCTCAGGACCTTTAAATCCAAGCAAGTTTCTTGGTGTCACTTTATATTGATGCTTTAAACTTTTATTTTAAGAATACTTTCCCCAATTCCTATAAAGCAGAAATAAAACGTCAAGTACCCATTTAAAAATATATTTAGTATTTTTATTTCATCTTTTCAAGGATCATATATTTTCATTTCATTCTTGATCCCAACTCTGCGAATCATTGACATGGGAGGATTTTCTGTTGGATATTTTTAGATGCCTATAACCCTGATGTTAAGAAGTTGTTTACCAAGTAGGTGGGGACCTATTAACTGAGTTGTTCTAATCCTAAGGTCTCATGGTGATTGGTCCCATCCTGCTGAAGGAGTTAACTTTTCTCTGAAAAGAACTGTTAACTTTTTAGCAATGTTGGATCAACTTTTTGTTAGTAGTAAATTTGTCTTTGTTTTATCTTCCTTAGCTTCTTAGTGTTGTCAACTACTATTAATAACATAAGATTTTTTTTTCAAAGACAATTTTTATTGAAGATTTGTGCATTTCATACAAAATTTCAAATCAAATCTAGGCCTGTGCCCCGCTCCCTGCCCCCCACCACACCAGAGCTCATGCATTTTGCCAAACATGTTTTTCATCTTTTTCTCAGTCTCAAAGAAGTTTACTGTTTCGAGCAGAAGTTCACCATTTCAGTCAGTTCTTTGACCCAGTCTTTTTGTTGTTGTTGTTGTTGTTGTTATTCTTCCCAAAATGTATCACTCCAAAATATGCATATATGCATGCTACATATATCATAGGTTTTAGCATCTTCTGCTTATGATTTTATTTTCTTTATGAGGCTGAGAGGTGTCATGTTTGAAGGCTCCTCCTTGGAAAGCTCAAACAACTGTCAGTCCTGCCCTTGTGTTCCACAGTGTGGTTTTCCCTTTCCATGGTCACCAAATGAGGTCCAGTAAGCACCATGTCCTGTCTTGATCTTCCTGTACTGGTCTCCATGATGTAGCTTGGGTATCCAACAATGGCAGTCTATACTCTGAAGAGGCTGAAACCTCAGTAGTAGCTCAGTCTACAATTTGGATGTTTCAGCAGTCCCCTGAAGGCATTGAAGGTTTGGAGGATTCTTGGAGATAAATGAGTCTTCAGTCCATGTTGGAAGGTTGAAAAGCTGTGTCTGTAGCCAGGTGTGGTGGTGCACGCCTTTAATCCTAGCACTTGGGAGGCAGAGGCAGGCAGATCTCTGTGAGTTCAAAGCTAGCTTGGTCTACAGAGTGAGTTCCAGGACAGCCAGAGCTACAGGGAGACCCTGTCTCAAAAAAGACAAAA
>VZQC01001376.1:2321243-2346760 GCA_009823505.1 Rhizomys pruinosus | reverse complement strand
TTTTTTTTTTTTTTTTACTTTTTGTCTTTTTACTAAGATCTCAAGTTTTATACCTGAAGAACAATTTCTCAGGCCTTACTATTTATTTATTTCTAGTTATACTTTCCTTTTGGATGTTTAAGGCCACATAGCCCAGGTTAACCAAGGTTTTTGTTTTCTCAAGGTCAATTGAGGATCTGGTCCTCAAGGGTCACTCAAGGTTTTTTTTTTTGGGGGGGAGGATAACAGATAAGATTTTAAGTGTGTTTGGTATTTCCTAATTCCTGAATATGAGTTAAACAATGTGTGTAATTAAGATGAATATACAGAGACACAGAGACTCAGGACAAAGGGTCTTGACAGGATGGATGTTCAATCAAGATCAATCAAGAGTCAGAGATGAAGGCTGGAGAGAGGGCTTGGGCCATAAAAATCTCTCTTGTTACATAGCCTAGCCACCAGATCTTGAGCTCTAGAACCTATGTAAAGGTGAAAGGAGAGAACTGACCTCCACAAAATTGTCCTTTGACTTCCACATAGGTGCCATGGTTCAGGACCCCCAACACACACACACACACACACACACACACACACACACTCACACACACACACACACACACACACACACACGCACTAACAACCAGTTGACAGAATTCAATTGCCAGCACTGCCAATAAATAAATAAATAAATACAGCTGGAGAAATGGTTTAGTGGTTAAGAGCAGTGACTGCTCTTGCAGAGGACCTGGGTTTGAGTCCCAGAACCCACATGGTGGCTAAGAACTCCAGTTCCAGGGGAATCGGACACTCTTTCTGACCTCCACGGCATTGCACGACACGGGTGCACTTACCTACATGCAGATAGTACACTCATACACATTAAAAATAAATAAATAATTACATTGTTGGGTGTGGTAGCACAACCTTTTAATCCCAGCACTCAGGAGGCAGAGGCATGAGTATCTCTGGGAGTTCAAGGCCAGCCTGGACTACATAGAGAGTTCCAGGGCAGCTGAGGCTACAAGGATACCCTGTCTCAAAAAGATTAAAAAAAAAAAAAGAAAGAAAAAGAAAAAAGATTACATGTATCTTGTTAAGAGTAGTATCTGGCATGGGCTGGAGAGATGGTTTAATGGTTAAGAGCACTGACAGCTCTTGCAAAGGACCTGGGTTTGATTCCCAGTGGTGCTAAAAACCATCTGTAACTCCAGTTCTGGGCGGGGAGGGAGGATACAACACACTCTTCTGATCTCTGTGTAGTGTACCACATAGGGTGCCTTATACACATGCAGGCAATATGCTCATACACATAAAAACCAGAAGTAGAGTAAGTAAAAAAATTTAAAACAAAAGAGTAGCAGCTGGTACAAAGTAAAGAACACATGGCTGGTCATTGTTAACATCCCTGACTGACAGGCTATGGGAGGTGCAGAACCAGACCATGGTGAAGCCCTTGTATGAGGAACATCAGACAGTAACACACTGTTCTAGATACTATGCACTTCCTCTACTCAGTTTTGTTTCTATGCTTAGCTAATACTGCAACCTTTAAGTTAGTTACTTAATACCTCTGAGCCTTGGTTTCATCAATTAAAGTGAGGAGATCAACAACATTTGTGGTCCTCTTCATTTTGAATATCCCATAAATTGTATTAGGAGTTTTGCTGACCAGTGAATGCATTTTGTAGTAGGGGAAATTTTCTTTTCTCTAGAAATGTGCAGGAACCAGACCTATGCTATGGATGTTCAAGTCCAGTTCCCAGTACTGTAGCACAGTAACAAAGTTTGTGGAAGAATCTCACCTGTAAAATCAGAGAAAACTTAATAAGCTCTCAGCTTTACTTGCTTTTAGTTGCTTTCAGTTAACTTAAAAAAGAAAATTGCTCGCTGGGCATGAGTGGCCCATGCCTTTGATCCTAGCAGAAGGAGGTGGATTTCTTTACATTCAAGGACAGCCTGGTCTACATAGCCAGTTCCAGGCTAGCCAGGGCTCTACAGTGAGACCTAGTCTCAATAAATAAATAAATAAATAAATAAATAACAAAAAAGAAAAAAAGCCAGGTGTGGTGGCACATGCCTTTAATCCTAGCACTTGGGAGGCAGAGGCAGGCAGATCTCTCTGAGTTCAAGGCCAGCCTGATCCTCAGAGTGAGCTCCAGGACAGGTGGGACTAAAGGGAGACCCTGTCTGAAAAATACCAAAAAAAAAAAAAAAAAAAAAAAAAAAAAAAAAAAAAAAAGAAGAAAAGAAAGTCATTCAGGAAGCCATGCACCAACCCGCACTAACTTTATTGTAGACCCGACTAGACTATGAGGAGAGTGGTGGTCTAGACTATGAGACAGATTTGTTGAAAGCACTATCTCTTCACTTGGGTCTGCGAAGGTTACTCTTCTCGTTACTGTAACAGAATATCTGAGAGAAGTAACCTAGGGAAGTTTTTTTTTTTTTTGCCTCACAGTTTGAGGGGGCCATCATTTGCCGAGGGAAAATCAGGGCAGTGAGTGGCTCCAGCTGTGGCAGCAGGAGTGTGCTCAGGTGGCCACGCTGTGTCCAGTCAGGAAGCAGAGAGAGCTGAGTACTGGTGCTCAGCTTCCTTGTTCCTTCTATTCAGAGCAAGACTCCAGCCATGTGGCACTCCCTGATGATCCGTGTTCTCCCACTTCAGTTAAGTCTTATAAATACCCTCGAAGACATGCTCAGAGATTCGCCTGCTTGCTGATTCTGAGTGCTGTCAAGTTGACAAGACTAACCATCACAGTGACTTTTTTCTTTTTTTAAAAAATGTCTCATGAATCAGTAAGTAGCCCAGGCTGGTCTTGAACTTGAAAATTTCTTAGTACCGAGATTACAGGTGTGCACTAGTGCTGGTGGGTAACATTTTTCCTCAAAACCTCAGATCATGCTAACACTGTCATTTTCTGAGGATTCATCCCATGAAGAGCGGTGAAGTTCAATTATTCATGTGTAGCCCTGGTAACTTCCCCTCTGTCTCAACTCCCCATGACTCAGAACACTGCTTCTTATACCATAAATTTCCCCAAGCCTATATCCCTGGGGAAGTATATTTGAGAATTGGATCTCCTCTTCCACACTTAGCATCCTGGTGACTAAAATTTTTCTTTTTGGAGACAGGATTTCCCTATAGACCCAGCTGGCCTGGAACTCATTCTATAGACCAGGCTGGCCTTGAACTCACAGAGATCAGCCTGCCTCTGTCTCCCAAGTGTTAGGATTAAAGGCGTGTGCCACCACCATGCCCAGCTTAAAGACGGTTCGTAGCTGCCATGTGGGTGCTGGGAATTGAACTCGGGTCCTCTGAAAGAGCAGAGGGAGCTTTTAACCACTGAGCCATCTCTCCAGCCTGACTGAACTTTTTCTCTTTGGTAAAACTCATTGTTTTAGTGCCTGGCATCTAGTGAGGTAAGAAGAAAATGGGCTTGGTTCATTAAGGCTAGCACACTTTCTATATTTCACTGTATTGGAAAAAGCACCCCGCCCCCAGCAAGTGAGTTTAAGGTAACAGTAGAAGTCACCCACTCTCTTGGGAAAGTAACATTAACTGTCTGACAGTACTACAAGAGCAATAACAAATGAGGGACAGACATAGTCCTTGGTAAGATGGAAACAAAAAAAGGAAAAGATTCTCAGAGTTTTATGACTATAGAAGTGTGAAAATCTACAACAGTCTGAAACAACATCTCTTCTTTCCAGCCTTGTTCCTTTCCTCCCTGCTGAGCAGTGCTGGGAATTGAACCTAGGGCCTTCTTCATGTTAGGAACGTAGGTAGGCAGATGCTCTGTACTGCCCAACTGTAGCCTTGGCTCTTTTCAGTTTTGTTTTTAAAAATTTGAGACAGGGCTGGCTAAGCTACCCAGGCTGGCCTTAAACTCCCTCTGTGGCTCAGGCAGGCCTTGAATCTGTCATCTTCCTTCTTCAGCCTTCCAAGTAGTTGGGATTACAGGCTTATGCCTATTTCCTTAGGTGGACAAGAAAAGTGGGCAGCACCAAAGTTATTTGATACTGGCAATCTGAAAGACAGTAAACACTACCGCTTTCCAAATGCTTAGTCATGCTTATGGGACAAGGAGAAGTACTCTAGACTCTAATTTCTCAAGGTATTGGTCTTCAAGATTGTCTTTGCTGCAATAACTACTTCATCTTTTTTAAGTTTGGCAATGATCAGTGCTTCCTTCCCAACCCTCATGTAGTTCCTCCCTCTTTTGAAAAATTCCTAAACCTCTTCTTGTTTGGGTTCATTTTAATTTCATGAACAAAAAGAAGCAGCAGTGTCTATCATAAAGGAGTTCTTTTAAAAATAAAAATGCTGTTTGTGGGTTTATTGCAAAAATTCTGAAGAGCAATTCCTAAACTAATGATTACCCTCTTTCTCCCTGCACAGTTATTTTCATAATGATAAGAACTTGCTTAGGCATTTGGGAAGCTGTACTTTTGTTAGATACTCCAATCTCCAATCAAACCCTTTCAGTGAAATTTTCTGTCATAAGAGAGGGACACAGGGCAGAGATAAGAAGCTGAATGCATATCAGGTACACAAACAGCAGTTTATAAAGTTTTTTTCAAAGCCAATTTTTATTGAAGCTTTGTGCATTTCATACAAAATTTCCAATCAAATATAGACCCATGTCCCTTAAAGCTTTATATGTTAGACTGAGGGAAAAATGTGCATTTATATTTTATCCCCCTTGGAAAAGTTTGGAACAAATAAACAATACCTTTTTTCTTTTGGTCTTTTTGAGACAGGGTTTCCTATAGTCCTAGCTGGTCTGAGGCGTCCTATGTAGACTAGGTTGGCCTGGATCTCACAGAGATCTGCCTGCCTCTGCCTCTGCCTCCTGAGTGCTGGGATTAAAGGTGTGCATCACCATGCCCAACTCACTTTTTGATTTTATAAATTTCTATGGGATTTTAAAGTAGAGCTACCATCATCTTGTACATTGTGAAATTATCTGGTGTTCATTTGGAAAAAAACTGGCAGCTTTTTAAAAACGTTGGGGAGGGGCTGGAGAGATGGCTCTTGCAGAGGACCCGGGTTCGATTCCCAGCACCCAATATGGCAGCTAAGAACCATCTTAGGCTGGGCATGGTGGAGCACTCGGGAGGGGAGGCAGAGACAGGTGGATCTCTGTGAGTTCAAGGTCAGCCTGGTCTACCTAAGCAGTTCCAGGCCAGTTGGGACTAAAGGGAGACTGTCTCAAAAAAACAAACAAAAAAAGTCCTCTAAAGTTTGTTCTGAATAGTTTGAAGCAAATCAAAGTATCTCCTGTGTAATATTTCCTCTTGATTTTATTCAAGGAACAGGTTGAGATGTGGTATGAGTTCAAAGTGCAGAGTGCAGAGCAGAGCCTGGTGGTTTTGAAAGAGAGGACTCAGTAAGCTGTGGGCACTTCAGGGGCAGTTTTCCCCATGTCTTACACATCTGTTTCTTTCCTGGATCTTTGTGAATTGTTCTGGATGTTTGCTGTGCTTTAGAATCTCCCCTGATTTTTTTTCTTTTTTCTTCTTGAGATAGGGTCTCACTCTGTAGCCTATGCTGGATGCTGGCCTGAAACTCACAGAGAGTAGCCTGCCTTGGCTTCTTAAAGTGCTGGACTGAAAGGTGTGGGTTACCATCCCTGGCCACTCAGTCAGATCTCCTCTTTCAAGAGTATTTTTATCAGCCTATTGCTTTTGACTTTTCTTTACCTCCTTCCTTGTCCAAGCCATATCCAGAGTCTGAAGGATGGTCATGAATTACTGAGGAGTTCTGGATCCTTGTGGATGGAGTAGGCAGCAAGGTGATGCTAACTTGCTCACCTAAGAATTAATTTCAACTCAACATTTTTTTTTTTTTTTGGGTCTTTCTGAGACAGTTTCCCTGTAGTCTCTGTTGGCCTGGACTCTCTATAAAGACCAGGCTGGCCTTGATCTCCCAGAGATCTGCCTATTGATGCTTCCAGAGTGCTGGGATTAAATTTGTGGACCACCACACAAAGGGTCTCACTGGCCTTGAATTTAGAGATGTACCTGGGACTAAAGGCATGTGTGACCATGCCCTACCTAAATCAACAAACATTTAAACTCCTGTTATAGGCACCAGAGCATATGGGTGACTGATGGATAGCTCCATATTCCAAGAACTGAATCTTCTGGGAAAATTAATGGGAAGAAAATTCAGTATGGGCATCTGACTCAACCCTGTTCTTTGCTGAGAAGCCCATCAGACTTCTAAATAAATGTTTGGGATTTGTAAAACAAGTGAAATCATTGGTCTATTACAAGGGTTCTCAACTGACCGCAAATTACAATCATCTAGGAGAGCTGAACAAAGGCTTTCAAACGTTAGAGTGCATTCGAATTACCCGGATTAGATCTAGGAACTCAGCCCTCTGCTGGAGTTCAAGAATCTGGTACTCTAGTGTAGAGAATTTACATTTCTATAAAGTTCTCAGATGATATAGTGTTGAGAGGCACCCTAGTTGCACAGTTTAGCCTGGCTCTAGTTCCAGGCCAATTCATCGGATATAGAGATGGACATCTGCACTGACCATGCTTAGGCCTTACATTTTAACGTGCCCATGCTCAGGAACCAATTGTTTCTCTGTCATTGGCTCTCCAGAAGTAACTGTGAGTTTGGAACTCCATGAACTTACACATCCTACGATCAACTGAAGGAATTCTGCAATGTTTAAGAATACTAAAAAAAATGTATGATGTATGAAAAAGTTTAATAACAATAAAAATATATAAAAAATACTAAATATATGACTTAATCATCGATTACCAAACAGTGCTACAATTTCCTTCAAGTTAATCTGGCTGCTTTATCCCCGGAGTTTTTTATTTTATTTTTTTTTTGCATCTATTTTACATTATCTTCTTGGAAACACTATTAGCTTTTTGGACTTAAAGACTTAACCATGTGGTGGTCTTCAAAACTCCCTGCAACCCTCGTGGATCCCCTTGGGCTTGTCTAACCCTTGGGCTTGCACCAAGTGAGCTGGGCATGCTCAGTGGGCAGGGTCGGTTTTCGGGGGTGCAATGAGAAGCCTGCGGCTCTGCAGCCAGGGCTCTCTCCCTCCCCCCACTTGTCAGAGGCTGGGCACACAGGACCAGGGCTCGGCATCCACCCCCTGGAGAGCGGGCTCGGTCTCCTGGGCGGGTCCCGGAGCTGACATTCAGGTCAGGAGGCCTGGCGAACCCGCAGGCCAGGCTGGGGCCGCCAAGCCCATGGTTTAGGGCAGCTGGCCGTACCCAGGGGTCCGCCGACCTCGTTGGGAGGCCCAGGGAGGCCTGCGGGGGAGCAGCGGCTGTCGGGAGCCGGATCCCGGCTGGCGACGCGCGGTCTGGTAAGGGGCCCGCTGTGGGAGGCGGCATCTCCTCCAGGTCGGATGGCCGGGGCGGGCGGGGGACACCGGACACCTCGCGGGCTTCCCCGGCCTAGTGTATGTTCGGGCAGCCACGGGGGTGCAGTCTGCCCGGGTCCGGGGTCGGCAGCCCGTGGCAGGCCTGCCCTCGCGATCGTGTCCTCCCGCTCTCGGAGTCGTTCCGGGCCCTGAGCGGCCGGCTGAACCCCCCTTCCCCGCGCGGCCCGGGCTTCCCCGCTGCACTTCCGCGTGTCGCCGCCGGGCGCGAGCCGGCGGGGCCGCCGTGTCACCGAGCGCGCCGTGGCGGAGCCGGGTCAGCCTCCGGGAGGCGGAGGCGCGAGGGGAGGAGGAAGTGGCCGGGAGGGGCGGCGGGCGGGTCTGGTTACAGTGGCCCCGCCTGACCCGGTGACATCCCTGCGCTCGCCGCGAGTCCCGGGCGAACGCTGATTCCCGGGGAGGCCGACTGTGCTCTGGCTGGAGGACCGCGGCGCCCCTGCCCGCCCTGCCCTCGCGCGTGAGGACCCATCGCAGGTGTGTGCGCCGTGCAGACCCCCGCCGCAGGCTTTGGGGAAAGTGCTCCCTTTCTGACCCCCGGCGACTCTGTGGCGGAGGAGGTCGTGGTGGTGGTGGTGGCGGGAAGCTGGGGCAAGATTTAGAATTTGTTCTCTCTAAGGAAAGATGACCACAGTTGTTCTTCAGGTTAGACCAGGCTGTGACCCATTTGATATACTTTGCCTAGCAAAGAGGCGGGATGTTTGCACTTCAGGGAAACTTTATGCAAACTTTTAACTTTTGAATGTGGCTAGTCCGATGAGCAGGATGGCTGCTCCCTTGTAAGGCATGGCTGGGAGAGATGTTCTGGTAGGGGAAGAGGCTTTCTTCGAGAAACTCAGCTGGCAAGGGTGTGACTGGCCGCGGGGGAAATGGAAGGTATACACTGATGCACTTAAAGACAGCCTCTGCTCTCTACAGAGTAACTGCTTCTGGAAAAACTAAGCTTGCTGAGTGCTGTAACTGGAAGGCACAGCTGGGCCAATTAAGTGCTGCTTTAAGTCTATGGTGATCCCTAGACTCCTCTTTCACTCTAGACTCCTGGAACAGCCTTCCTCGACAAGAAACACAAATCCTCACAAAATCTCAGTGATAGGGGCCACCCAGGTGACACAACATGTAAATATCACGGGAAGCAACTACAGAAATGGCCAGTCAGCTTGTATAAATAGGCAAATTATGCTGCCTTCCTTGGTAAAACAACTTAGTATTTTGCATATGTTCCAAAGTTTAGGGTTTGGAGTTTACTTTTCGAGTTAATAGAGATGGCCACCAGAAGATCAGGTACTTTTTCTGCAGTTCCTGCAGGCCAGCATATGAAGCCTGGACGCCGTTGCCCAATGGATGATGGCATGTTTGCCTCTGGGATTTCGTGAAGTGAATGTTGCAACCACCCTGTATTTCTCTAGGGGCATTATGTTAAGTGACCACAGTTCCTTGTTCTAGCAATTCAGTGCTTCCAAATAAAACAGTAACGCCAGCGGGTGTAAATGCCTGTGCCTTTAATTCCAGCACTTGGGAGGCAGAGGCAGGCAGATCTCTGTGAGTTCAAGGTCACCCTGGTCTACATAGCAAGTTCCAGGATGGCTGAGGATACAGGGAGACCCTGTCTTAAAACTAAAAACAAACAAACAAACAAACACCCAGTAATGCTCCAGTGAATAATGGATAAGGGATAGGATTTGAGATGAAAATCAATATTGTTGGAGCTCTGCATTCTAAAACTTTATAGAAACTTTATAGAATTCTAGCCTCATGGAAGTGCTCTTGAAGGTGCAGTTGCTTGGTTCAGTAGTAAAGAGAGGGACATGATGTTGGCAGTTGTCATTGGGTTTTATGCCCTCCATTTAGTCCTTGTATTCAGTATGGGTTATAGATTTTTAGAAAAGATTTGATTAAAATAAAAATTTGATGACCATTGTGGATAAATCGTGGTGGCAAACTGATACAACTCTATATCCTATTTGGCTTCTTGTTTCCTGTCTTCCATCTCAAGGATGCAAGTTCTGTGAAATGGGTCAGCACGGTCCCCATACTTTCAGACCTCTGGTACGTAAAGAGCTGTGACTGGCTTGTAGTAAGCATTCAACAAATGTTTTTTCAAGGAGGTACCAAAACAAAATGGGAACAAAGTATCCAAGTCAAGAAACAGATGGCTTTGGCCTTATATGGCATATTGGATCTCATTGGTAAAATGTGGATAGTAATAAAGAGCACATGAGAGATCACTAGTAATACGTACTGGAGGCAGTGACTCCAGAACGGTAGTGTCCTTCCGCATAATTTCTTTTTGGACTGAAAAGGGAAATTTTTTAGGGTGTGGTGGGACATGCCTCTAATCCCAGCATTCCCGAGGCTGAGGCAGGCAGATCTCTGTGAGTTCACGGGCAGCCTGGTCTACATAGTGAGTAGCAGGCCAGCTAGGGCTCTACAGGGAGACCCTGTCTCAAAAATACCCCCCCCCAAAAAGAAAAGGTAATTTTAGGAAAAGAATACAGTTAGCTAATTTAGCTCTCGTGCATACATTGTGAATTATCCAGTGTTTTTTCCCCCGTTCTGTGTGTTGGGGCAGCAAGAGGAGAGCTGGTGGCAGCCCGGGTTATTAGACAGGGAAGGAATTTCTACAACATTATCTCATTTCTTTTAGCTTTTCGAGTATGGTAATGTTTTCACTTAAGTTTTCCAAAACTTGATTTCTTACTGTTTCGCATCTGTACTGCAAGGGCCACCCCAAGTGCAGAAACAGCAATTCAGAAAGCACCAGAAACCACACAGGTGGTAGGTACATTGGGATTTTTTTTTTTTAATTTTTTTTTTTTTATTATTTATTTTTGTATGTGTATGAATGTATTGTCTGCATGCAGGTCTGTGCATCCGTGTCGTGCAATGCCGCGGAGGTCAGAAGAGGGTCTTGGATTCCCCTGGAACTGGAGTTCTCCTGGAATTGGAGTTACAGACGGTTCTCAGCCGCCATGTGGGTGCTGGGGATCGAACCCGGGTCCTCTGCAAGAGCGTCGGTGCTCTTAACCGCTAGGCTATCTCTCCAGCCCCATTGGGATTTTTTATATATTTTTTTGACTCTATAGTACTGGTTGCCCTGAAAGTCACTATGTATACCAGGCTGGCCTTGAACTCATAGAACTCATAGAACTCATAGAAATCTATCTGCTCCTCCCCCTAAAGCTAGAATTAATAGATCACGACACCATGCTGAGTACAGTTGGCTTCTTCTTTTTTCTTTTTTCTTTTTTGGTCTTTTTGAGACAGGGTTTTCCTGTAGGCCCAGCTGTCCTGGAACTCACTAAGTAGACCAGGCTGGCCTGGAACTCAGGGACATGTACCTGCTTCTGCCTGCCTCCCAAGTGCTGGGACTAAAGGCATGTACCACCACATCTGGCACATTTGGCTTCTTAAAGGAAGTTTTTATGTAGTCTTATGTAGCACTGCATTGTAATAAATGGTAGATAAAAAAATTAACTCTTACTTTGAGTTTGTCTAGTAAGGTAAAGCATATAGTCATGTGCCATATGACATAATTTTAGTAAAAAATGGGCAACATATATGACAATGGGCCCAGAAGACTATATCACCTACCTATTGAGGTGGAAGCCATTTTAGTTTGTTTTAAGTACACTCTGTGATATTCCCAGAATGATAGATTACCCAGTGAAATTTCTCATAAAGGATTTCTGTTCCCTCTTTCCACAGTAGATTAAAACAGTAGAGACCAACATAGTATCTGAGTAATCTTATATCCAGTGGCATATTGGATATTACTATTAGGGTTAAAGAAGGGCCAGAAGTTAGTATAGGCACAAGTAGTTGAAGACAACTTGATGCTGAAGAGACAACTTGATGCTGTAGACTCCAACAAGAGTGTTTGCTCTTGTGTATGTAAATGTATGAAAAAGCAAACAAATATGTACGTTGAGAAGAGAAAGAGTCTGATAAATTCCCAATGAAATTCTATATGTACTTTGCACTATTTTTGATATTTAGAGCCCAAGATAAGTGCAACTCTTCATTTTTGTCATTTTACTACATTTATTTAAAACCACACGTGGTGGTGCACACCCTTAATCCCAGCACTCAGGAGGTGGAGACTGGCAGATCTACCTCTGTTCAAGGCCAGCCAACATTATGTAGTAAGACCCTGTCTCAAAAACAAACACACACAGTCAGCAACCACTGGGTGTGGTGCTGCATGCCTTTAATCCCAGCACTGGGGGTGGTGGTGGTGGTTGTGGGGTAAAGGGAGCTGCTGCAGGGGTTTGAGGCCAGCTGGGGCTATAGGGAGATCCTGGCTCAAGAAACAAACAAATAAGCAAACAAAGTGTCAGATGTACTGCTTTTTAATTCTGTACACTTAAGACAGTCTGGTATGTTTTCTATCTTAACTATCAAGAGAAAACTACTAGTTATTATCCTGAGAGTCCCCCTTCTCCAACTAACTACTTTCAGAATCTCTTATAAGGAAAAGAGAAGTGTTGAATGAAGCTGTACTAAGAGGAAACAGAAGTGTTTAAAACATTAAAGGTAATTTAAAAAGTATTGAAACCAAGGCCGCTATAGCACAGTAGACAAAAGTGTTACCATTGAGTCACAGTCTTAGCCCTCTTTGTGTTTTTTTGAGATGGGTGGTAGGGTTTTGGTAGTACAAACTGGCCCAGACTTCCTTATGTTGTCCAGGTTGACCATTAAGTCATGGCAGTTCTCCTGCCTCAGCCTCTCAAGTGCTAAGATTATAAGCAGGTGCTAGAATGCTTGGCTTCTAAGTAGATTTTAAAATTATCAAAATACATGGATAATTCCAGTGTGCTTTGTTACTTTTGACGGAAGAAGAAAAAAGATTAAAAATGTGCCTTACTTATCTCACTTGTTTATAAAGGGCATACTTTACTATGTAGACCAGGCTGGCCTGATCTACCTGCCTCTGTCTCCCGAGTGCTGCTGTATCCATACTCTTAAAAACCAGTTTTTAGTTAAGAATGTATTGGTTCTTTCAACATCAGATTTCTGATTTGTGCAGCAGCAAATACTGATTTGTGCTTTTGATAGTTCAATCCTCATTTCTATTAATTCATTGAAATCAATGAGAAGAATTAGTTAATAGAATTTTTAGTTCCTTTTAGCTGAACATTTATTGTTACATATTTTGTTATACTAAATACAAGGAGCTGGGGTGGTTACCTTGGGAGGCTGAGGCAGGAGAATCCAGAGTTCAAGGCCACCCTAGGCCATATAGCAAGACCCTGTCTTAACAAGAGGAAATATGTATTCACCTACATTTCTGATTCAAGAATTTAAGATCCTCGAGATTTCTAGGTTGAGGACATTTTTGTTCACTAAGAAGATTACCAACAAGTCCTTAGATAGCTTCTGGGTTGGGAGCTGGATGCCTGAGATGCTGCCAATGAGATTAGAAATTTTCAGCCTCACCCTTAGCCTCTGGGGAGGGAAGGCAGGCTGGAGATAATCTTGGACTGCCAGTAATTTGATCTTCATTTATACATAATGGAACCCTTGTAGAAGCTTAGGTATGTTTGTGTGTGTGTGTGTGTGTGTGTGTGTGTGTGTGTGTGCGTGTGTGTGTGTTTATTTGTGTGCTTATTTGTGTGCATGTGCTAGTGTGTTTAGGTGTGTGCGCATGTGTTTGTGTGTGTGTGTTTGTTCGTGTGTTTGTGTGTGCTCTTGTGTGTTTGTGTGTTCTGTGGAACTGATGCTTTAATTTGTGGGGTGGATGCATGGGTGTTTAGTGTCAGAATTTGAATTAAATTATAGGACTTGCTATTCTCAAAGAACTGGAAAAATACTTGTGTCAGAGGTACTATGAGTAGAGAGCAGTTTTTTGCCGGTAAATATTAGTATAAATAATATAAGGCATTATTTGAAACATCTTTTTTCAGGAAAATGTAAACAGCGAGATACTATAACATGGTATAGATACATTTTGAACAGTGACTTTAGATTTTTCAAGCTTCATCCTTTTCAGATTCTTGCCTTTTGGGAAACCTTATCTTTGACTCCCATGTATGTCATTTTATGAAAGATTTTAATGTGGAGGGCAAAGAAACCTCACAAACTATGACAAAAGAGATTTATGGAAGCTGCTCAAATGGCCTATGAGTAGTCTTGGAGACAGTGGAGGGACAGTTATGAACTTGTTCCCTTATTTGTAGGTGACCACTAAGGACAAGTGGAAATTTTAGAGGTTAATACACATGTGATGAAGAAAAGTTTATGTTCAGTGTCAACCATTTTGGTAAAGATTTTATGCCAATTTTTATGTCAGTCTGTAACCCAGCTTCTAAATGCATTTCAAAAGTGATGAAAAACAATAGTTCAGAGAACTGGCTCTTGAAAGTCCTTTTCCTGTGATTTAAGCCAAATAAATAAGGATGTTTTGTTTCACTGTAGTAAGGTCAGGCCTGCTTTGATCTTGCCTCTCTCTGTTCCTCCCTTCCTGGGGTCCTTCTGCCTCTGGGGTCTAGTACAGGTATTTTCCTTGGAGTTCATGGACAGCTCTAGTTTTGCTCCTGGTTCAGCCTTTGCCTTAGGGGGGGGTCTATCTAGCTAAGTGAGAGTAATGGGAATTCTCTAAATCTACCTTATTTCCATAGCTGCCTTTTGCCAAGGGTCTTCCTTCTACCTCGCCTTTCTGAAGGCCCTGACCACTAGATTGCAATTTTATGAAGCTTGCCTCCCTCTTTTGAGAAATACTTTCTTTTTTTTTATTTGAAATTTATTTTTAATTAATTAATTGATTGATTGATGTATGTGTGTGTGTGTGTGTGTGTGTGTGTATGTCTGTCATGGGATATCTTTAGCAGAGGACAACCTTGGGTGTCAAACTAGCCTTCGAACTTGTTTTGAGAGTCTCTCTGCTATTTGCCACAGCATGTGCCAGGCTAGCTCCTTTGTCAACCTCCCATTTTATCATAGACTTATGACTGTGTCCCGCTCTGCCTTTACATGGCTTCAGGGATCCAAACTCAGGTTCTTGAGCTTGCTGGGCAAGTGCTCCTTATTATTATTATTATTCTTTTTATTTTTCTTATGTGTATGAGTGTATTGCCTCCTTGCATATAAGTGCCCCTGTGTCATGCAATGCCTGAGGAGCTTACAGATAGTTAGCCACCATGTAGGGGCTGGGAACCAAACCTGGGTCCTCTGCAAGAGCAGTCAGTGCTCTTAATCTCTGAGCCATCTCTCCAGGCACAGAACAAGCATTCTGAATTGTTGAGCCAGTTCCTCACTTTTATTTTTATTTTTTGGAGTTAGGGCCTCATGTACCCCAGGCTTTCCTCAAACTTGCCAAGGATGACCTTGTTTTCCTGTCTCTACCTCCAGAGCATTTAGACTCCAAGTAAGGATGGCCCATGCCTGTTTTATGTGGTTTTGAGAACTCAGGGCTTTGTGTGTGTTAGGCAAGCATCCTATCCACTGAGCTGCATTCTCCAGCCCAAGAAAGAAATGTTTTGTATATATCCTAAACATCAGCTGCTCATTTGTGTGTGTGTGTGTGTGTGTGTGTGTGTGTGTTGGGAATTGAACCCAGGGCCTTTTATATGCTAGGCAAGCACTCTACTGCTGAGTAACATACTTGTCCTTTTTTTACACATTTATTTACTTATTTATTTTGTGTGGCTATGTGACAGGGGGGCTTCCCTGCTGAGCCATCTTGTGAACCTCAAGTACTGTTTTTTGAGTCAGAGTCTCACTATGTAACCCCAGCTGTCCTGGAATTCTGTCATCAGGTTAGCTTTGATCTCATAGAACTCTGCCTTCCTCTGCCTCCCAAATGCTGGGTCTAAAGGTGATTACTAATGTGCCCAGCCTCAACTATTGTCCTGATGCAACACACAAGTCCCTTACATAATGCTGTGTACAGTAACTTATTGAAAATCTGCATCATTTCCTTTCATGCAAGAGCAAGGGCTGGATCTTATACAGACTTAATGACAGGTGCCATTTGCACATGAGTGTTACCTAGAAAATAGCTACTCAATACACAATTTTTTCAGAATTTACTCATTTTTTACTCTTTTTTTTTTGGTGTTTCGAGACAGGGTCTCCCTGTAGCCCCAGCTGGCCTGGAACTCACTCTGTTGACCAGGCTGGCATTGAACTCCCAGAGATCTGCATGCCTCTGCCTACCAAGTGCTGGGATTAAAGGCCTCCTTAGTTATTTAAGAAATAAGTAATAGGTTTGAGCTGGCCGTGACTGGGAGTACATGACACATACCAGATGTATTTTCAGGTAACCAGTTCAACTAGATACTCTAAATTTTATCTCTATTTATGTCCCCCTTTTCTCCCTACACATTTGACAGTTTCAGTGTTTTAAGAATATTTGGGAAGAAGAAAGGACATCATACCAGGTAAACCAGTGCTATAAATCAATCCCTGGAAGTCAGAGGAAGAGGCTACAACCAAGAGGTCACATGACACCCATCTCTTTCAGGACTCTCTTCTCTTCGTTGATTCCTCTCCTGCCCACCAGACCTGCCTAGCCGGGCATGGTCACACACACTTATCATCCCAGCACTTGGGAGGCTGGGAAGTGGACATGGGAGATTTGCAGAGCTGGAGGCCAGCCTGGGATACATCATAGTCACTTGAGCCTCCGCCTCAAAAAATTAACCAACCAACCAAACCAACCAACAAACAAATAAACAAATATATATCAAACAACAAAAACAAAAACAAAACTAAACGCCACTACAAAATCTGGCAAATTTCTTATAAGGTGATCACCAGGTGTAGTGGTACACACCTTTAATCCCAGCACTCTGGAGGCAGAGGCAGAGGCAGGTGGATCTCTGTGAGTTCAAGGCCAGCCTGGTCTATAGAGTGAATTCCAGGCCAGCTGGGGCTACAGGGAGACCCTGTCTCAAAAAGACCAAAAAAAAAAAAAATTGTTATAAGGTGATCAATACACCTTGGGTCTTTTCGTGACAGAGTCTCCCTGTAGCCCCAGCTGTCCTGGAACTCACTCTGTAGACCAGGCTGGCCTTGAACTCACAGAGATCCGCCTGCCTCTGCCTCCTGAGTGCTAGGATTAAAGGCGTGTGCCACCACTCCCGGCTTTTTTTTGTTTTTAAAGACAAGGTCTCCCTTTAGTCTCAGCTGGTCTGGAGCGTGCTTTGTAGACCAGGCAGGCTTGCCTTGAACTCACAGAAATCTTCCTGCTTCTGCCTCCCGAGTGCTGGGATTAAAGGTGTGTGCCACCACACCCAGCCTAAGACGGTTCTTAGCCTCCATGTGGGTGCTGGGAATCAAACCTGGGACCTCTGCAAGAGCAGTCAGTGCTCTTAACTGCTGAGTCATCTCTCCAGCTCCAGCCCCAAGACAAAATCTTAACTGTGTAGGCTACACTACCCTTGAACTCCTGGTTCCGTGTCCCAGTGCTGGGGTCATAGGTGGGCATTATTACACAGGTCAGATTCACGGATTTTAAAATAGGAAGAAACAGAGATTTAGCTCAACTGTACCTTTTGTTTGTTTTAAGCTATTAACGGAAGTAGTACAGCACTTGGGAGGCTAAGGTAGTAGGGTCATGCAGGCATTCCAGGCCGTACTCTTCTCAAATCTCCCCCACTGCCCTCCTCCCCGCTGGACAAGAAATCTTTGAGTAGCTTCCATTTCTAGGCTCGGTGCTGAGTACTTTGCACATGTGGTTTCATACATACTACATACATACATACATACAAACATCATCGATGAGTCCTGTCATATAGATGAGCAATGGAGGTCAGAGAAATTCAGTTACTCATTCAAAGCCACATAGTTTCTTTGTGGTTTGACAGAAATTTCTTGAAATCTCTGTAAAGAAACATAGATAAACTTTCCCCTCTCTGCACCTTTTAACATTTTTTAATTAAAAATTATTTTTTCTGTGTGGTGAGTGTATTGCCTGCATGTGTATAAGTGCACCTGTGTTGTGCAGTGCCCTTGGAGGTCAGAAGACGGTGTCAGATCCCCTGGAACTGGAGTTAGCCTCCATGTGGGTGCTGGAAATCAAACCCAGGTCCTCTGCAAGAGCAGTCAGTGCCCTTTACTGCTTATCCATCCTAACATTTCTTGAATTTGAATTGGGGTCGTGAAATGTGACCCAAGCTGATCTTGAACTCTTGGCTCTGTTGCCACAGCCTCTGCAGTGCTGCAGTTACAGGCATGAAGTTGCCCGGCTTCCTTACTCCTACTTTTTATGTGCTTCCTGATTTTTGTTACTGTGATGAATTCTGTTCTCATCCCACTGAACCTTGCCTTTCAGTACTTACATAGCCTAAGATTCTACCTGGTAACTCAGCAGTTTTAATCAGTGATGCTGAACTTGTTCAGACATTTGAATGCACAGCACGACACAACTGCTGGAAATAACAGGCCTTTTGATTTGGCTTCCAGGAACCCAGCGCATTCTAAAAGCCTCCTAGTCTTGATGGATGTGGAAACAACCTCCATCTCTGTATCTGTCTGTGTTTTCCACTCTTACTCCTGGGTTTATGAATGCTTTGGGGACAATGAACACAATCATGCAAATCATCAGCACATATGAATTTATGTTTTCCAACATTAGTCATGAGGCAGTTCTTTGATTTCAGGCAGTTTCTTTCTTCATTCCCCCCCTCCCCCCCCTTTTTTTTCCTTCCTCACCCCAGCCTCGCTGTCGTGCTGGACTTGAGTTTACTACTCTCTTGTTTCTGGCTGCCTTTCTTCATTTGCTGCCATAGTTTTCCCAACTTTCAGCATGGTCTTTGAGCCTTTATCCTACCCATGCATTTCTTTCACAGAAGATGACTGTTAGTGGTTACAGAAGACTAAACTGTTGTAACAGGGATCTAAACATAGATGCAAGCTCAAGCACAAGCTCATTTCTTCTCCTGAGTCGTTTTGGCTGTCATGTGGCTTTCTTCCCCTGATTCAGACCCCCTGGGTCCTTCTTTTTTAGACATAGCCCTTCCTTCCCTTGTTTTCAGCCTCATCCAGCTAGTGGGAGGTGAAAGGTAAGAAGCATATCCACCTTCTCAATGTGAAGGCTTGAAATGAACATGTCAATGCCACTGACACTGGGCTGACCGGAAGTCCACTGCAGAGTCATTTTTGCCATTGAGGGAGGCTGAGAGATATCATCTAGCTAGGAGTCCAGGAAAATGGGCATACAGGTCTTTAAAAGATGCCCTCTTCACAGTGTACATCTTACTATACGGAAGACAGAGCTATCATGTCAACTTTCACTATTTTGCTCTCCATCTCTCCCTTGTCTCTGAATCCAGGTAAACTGTTACCAGCCCCGCTCGGATGACCTGAGCTTGTGTTTCTCCCAGGATTCTTGGCTCTCCAGTCCTTCAGCTACTTTGTGAAGTTCTTCCATGTTCCCTTACGTTTCATTTTGGTTACTATTTAAAAAAAAATTAATATTATGTTTTCCTTTTTTGTTCTTTTTGAGACAGGGTCTCCCTGTAGCCCCAGCTGGCCTGGAACTCACTCTGTAGACCAGGCTGGCCTTGAACTCACAAAGATCTGCCTGCCTCTGCCTCCCGAGTGCTGGGATTAAAGGCAGGCGCCACCATGCTCTGCTTAAAGATGGTTCTCAGCCGCTATGTGGTGCTGGTAATGGAACCCGGGTCCTCTGCAAGAGCAGTTGGCACTCTTAACCACTGAGCCATCTCTCCAGCCCCCTCTACTGTCTCTTAACTTTGTAGATATGGCTCTGTTTTCAGATGAATCTGTTCCTGTTATGTTTATTGGGGTCCTGACAAGCAAGCCAATGAGGCTTTTTTTAAAAATTATTATTTCTTTATTCTGCTCAGTCTCCTTTATGAAACTCAGTTTTCACCAGGTTACCATGACAGTTCATCTTCTTTCGGATTCTTCCTGATGGCTGTCTTTGAAGGTTCTTTTCCTTGATAGCGGTGTTTCCAGGCTTGGTCCATTGTTCACTGGCTTTTCTCTGCAGATTGTCTCAACCCCTGGTTTATCCCTAGCCTGGATTTGAGTGATTCCCAAGTCTACTTTTCCAGCCATACCAGTGATAGTACATGTGGATGCCTGACAGTTAAGGCACGACTCCATGCTTCCTTCTTCCTGTTTTTTTGCTCATTGGATGAGCACCTGTCTTTCTCTTACCGTCTACATTATCTGTTCATTCATGAAGTTTATCAACCACCGACCCAATATGTGTGGGCCATTTATCCACAAATTAAGACTACAAATCACTTTCTACTGGTGAAGAATTTAGATATAAATAGAAGGGAAAGGAGTGAAAAGGAGTGGTTATGATCAAATAAAGACTGGACATTTGAGATGAGAGCTATGTGATTGTATGAATTTGGCTGGCTTGGGAAGGTATGACTGAGAAGTTGATATTATAGCTAGGTCTTCAATGACCCGAAGGAGCTAGCTGTGCAGAGATGAAGAGCAGAGTCTTCTAGGCAGAGGTGACAGATGGCATCAAAATCCTAGGTGTATTTGAAGAAGCTAATAGAGCAGGCAGAGAAATCTTGACTTTAGTGAGAGGGTGAAGTTTTGGTTTCTTAGGATGTTACAACAGATAACCACAGATTTGGGGCATAAAACAAGGGAAGGCTATTTTCTCTGTGTTTTTTTTTTTAAGTTTTATTTATTTTTTGTGTATGAATGTACCGTCTGCATGTAGGTTTGTGCGCCCGTGTTGTGCAATGCCGCGGAGGTCAGAAGAAGGTGTCAGATTCCCCTGGAACTGGAGTTAAAGATGGTTCTCAGCCACAATGTGGGTGCTGGGGATCGAACCCGGGTCCTCTGCAAGAGCAGTCAGTGCTCTTAATCGCTAGGCCATCTCTCCAGCCCCTATTTTCTCTGTTTAGAAGGCTGCAGATCTGACTTGAGCTTCACTGTGCCAAACCAATGCATTGGTGCTGTCCTGATCCTCTAGTGGAGACTCATTCCCCTGCCTATGCCAGTTTCTGGTAGCTTCTGACATTCTTTGGTTATGGCTCCAGCACTGTAACTCTGCCCCACAGTGATGGCGTCCTCTCTTATCTGTTTTTGCCAAATCTCAAGCTATCTCCATATAAGATTATAAAATTATTGTATTTAGGGTTCCCTTAGTAATTGAGGATAGTCTTTTTTTAAAAATGTATTTATTATTTTTTATGCGTATGAGTGTACTGTCTGCATGTAGGCTGGTGCATCCATGTCATGCAATGCCTTGGCGGTCAGAAGAGGGCATCAGATTCCCCTGGAACTACAGTTAAAGATGGTTCTTAGCCGCCATGTGGGTGCTGGGAATCGAACCCAGGTCCTCTGCAAGAGCACTCGGTGCTCTTAACCGCTAAGCTATCTCTCCAGCCCCTAGGATAGTCTTTTCACCTCCTGATCCTTATTGTAATATTTGTAAAGTTAAAATTTTTTTTTCTATGATAGGCACAGGTTCTAGAATTAGGATGTAGTTCTCCTTTGGGTGCCATCAAGGCCAGGCATTATAAGGCTTTAATACAAGTTCAGATGTTTAGATTTCATCCTAGAGTGATAGAAGCTGTAGGTGGGTTAAATGATATGGTACAAAATCGTGTCTCTCACTGGGTGTGATGGCTCACTCTGGTAATTCCCAGCACCTGAGAAGGTGAGGCAAGAAGATTGCTGTGATTTCAAGGCCAGCTTGAGCCACAGAGTGAGCTCCAAGTTGGGTTATGGAAAGAGACACTGTCTGGGCTGGAGAGATGGCCTAGCGGTTGAGATTGCTGACTGCTCTCGCAGAGGACCCGGGTTCGATTCCCAGCACCCACATAGCGGCTGAGAACCGTCTTTAACTCCAGTTCCAGGGGAATCTGACAAACTCTTCTGACCTCCTCGGCATTGCATGACATGGGTGCACAAACCTACATGCAGACGGTACATTCATACACATACAAAAATAAATAAAATAAAATAAAATAAAAGAGACACTGTCTTAAAACAACATAAGCAACAAACCCAAAACTGAAACTGTTTTTTTTTCCCTTCTTAGAGAAAAAGAATAAACAAGTTAATTAAAATCTTAATTTTTTTTTACATGAGGGTACGTCTTATGAACTAAGAAATTAAATTTCATTGAATAGAATTAGCTATGGAGCGCCACAAATAATTATAATACATACTATTTCTCCACCTGCCAAGAACCAGTTGTGGGTGGTAGTGAGCCCATTGGGCATACATAGTATCAGAGTTTGTTCCCCTGCTAAAAGTAGATGGGATTATGGGAAGTGAAGAGAAAACACTGAAAACAGGACTTTTTGGTTAAAATTCTAATTTTCATTGTTTAACTGAGAAATTATGTGTATAAGCATTGTGTTAAAGACAGAAAGGAATGGACAGACTTAGATGTTTTCAAATAGCTTTGTGATTGAATTTGATGGTGGGTTAAAAATCCAGGGGAAGGGGCCTGGAGAGATTGCTCAGCTCAGCAGTTAAGAGCACTGCCATGGCGGCTAACAAACAGCTGTAACTCCAGGGGATTTATATACAGTTCCAGGGGATCCTATACCGTCTTCCCTTATTGGCACTGCATGACATGGGTGCAACTTACACACACAGGCAGGCAATACACTCATACACATAAAAATAAAAGTAAAAATAAAAATAGGGTCTGGAGAGATGGCCTAGCGGTTGAGTGCCGACTGCTCTTGCAGAGGACCTGGGTTTGATCCCCAGCACCCACATGGCAGCTAAGAACCATCTTTAACTCCAGTTCCAGGGGAATCCAACACCCTCTTCTGACCTCCGTGGCATTGCACGACATTGGTGCACCAACCTACATGCACACAGTACACTCATATACATAAAAAAAAAAGAAAAGAAAAAAAAAGGGAAAAAAAATTAAAATAAACTAAGAACAAATCTGGGAGAAAGAAGAATCAAATAAAGCTTTCACTTTTTTATTTGAGCATCTGGGCCAGTTGCTTAGAAACAGCAGGCTTGGAGACAAACAGGCTTGTTTGTCAGACAAACTATCTGATGAGTTGAGAGACTGAACAAAAAAAGTTCTTTAGGTTGAGTTATAAAGGAGGAGACAGTACTTTCAGAAAACTAAATGTGCTAGGTATATTTAGTGTCAACTTGACACACTGGGGTTGAGGGAACCTCATTTGGGGAATTGGCTGCATTGGACTGGCCTTTGGCCAGGTCTGTAGAGTATTTTCTTTCTTTCTTTCTTTCTTTCTTTCTTTCTTTCTTTCTTTCTTTCTTTCTTTCTTTCTTTCTTTCTTTCTTTTTCTTTTACTACTTGAACAGAACTAGAGAGGAGTTGTTTTTCTTAGGTGATATGGCCACTGGTACACTGCCATGAGCCAGAGGATGGCCTTATACTCAGGCACACATGCAGGGGGAGCTCNCACGGTCTGTGCTTCAGCTCTTGCCTCCAGGTTCCTGCCCTGAGTTCCTCCCTCAGGCTCCCTGAATGATGAACTGTGACCTGGAAATGTGAACCAAATAAACCCTTTCTTCCCCAAGTTGGTATTGGTCAGAGTGTTTTGTCACAGCAATGGAGAAGCAAACTAGAACACTAAGTGTTGTGAAAAGAAGCAGTGAAATGAAATATTTCTTGGAAGAGGTTATATAGGGAGGGTTTGCTAGTGCCAGAGATTGATAGGTAAATATACATAGAGATGAGTTTGGAAAGGAAATAGGTGTCAAGGTCATCAGAGAATGAGGAGTCCATGGTAGATGACTGCAGGGAGGAGAAAGGTCAATACTAAGAAGTGTCCTTTTTGTGGCCCAGCTGGTCTGGAGCATACAATCCCCTTAGTTCAGTCTTTTGAGTGCTGAAGTTAAAGGCTTGTGCTAGGTCAGACTTTCAAGGGGTGACTGTGGCAGCCCATACCTGCAAGTCCAAAGTTAACCTCAGCTCAGTGGTAAATGAGAGACCAACCAGGTTCCAGAACATGCTGCCTCAGAATGGAAAGCACAAAAACTCCAAAACTCTGACACAAAAATAAAGAAGAAAAAAGAAAGAATGGGTAAATTGGATTGTGAATCATAGAAAAACTTATTTATTTATTTATTTATGTATGTATTTATTTATTTATTTATTTATTTATTTATTTATTTTTATAGAAAAACTAAATCTGCCTCCAGATTGGGAGATTTGAGCAGATTGGGGATAGAGCAGAGTTGTTCCTACGAGTATTAACAGCTCACATGGGGTGGAAACTTCTTGTCATTAACTCATTAATTGCTTCAGCACGGGAAAGAGCTCATTACCAAAACTGGCTCAGAAATGTTTTGATATTTTAGCAACTGGTATAGCCATCGCTATTTACTGTCAGTAAAAATTAGACTCAAGTGAGAAGTAAGCAATAAACCCTTGATTGGATGCTGGGAAAACAGTCTATGATTCAAAATTTAAAATTCAGGTTAAATCTCACTTTTTCCATAATTTAGGGTTTAGGCTGGTAAAAGGAACAGGAAAAAGAATTGATGGAGGCTGCAAAGGATAGATTCTGTGTTTCAGAGGGCAGAGGGAGGTGGCCATTAGGAAGGTGAGGCTTGGGCAGTTGGGCTGGGATCTGGGGCATGCGTCACATGCCAGGCTCTGTCCTTCAGTCATCTTTTTTTTTTAAATTTATTTTTTATTTTTTATTATTATTGATGTTTTGTGTATTTCAGACATCATTTTTCAATTCAGTTCAGGCACATTCCCCTTCCCCCCACCCCACCCCTCCCCAGATCATGCGTTCTGCTGTAATTTTCCTGCCTCTTTCTCTCAGTCTTTTTTTTTTTATGCTTAGGAATTCACATTTTCCTCCCTTAATTTTATATTACTCTAAAATATGGATCCATACTCTCCACCCAAATACAGTAATTACAGAGTCTGAAAATAATTGGTGGATGGATTCTAGAGCCCATTGAGAGATTCATATTATAACAGCATAGTTGCTTTCAGATAAACAGAAATATAACAATAATGTTATTCAGCTTGCTTTCCATCTGGGGGATTTGGTGTTAGCATTCATAAATGAGGGAAACCATTCTCCATTTGTCTTTCTGGGACTGTGTTACTTCATTCAACATAATGGGTTTGAGCTCATCTTTTAGCAGTGCATCTGGGACATAGAGCATGAAAGGGCTCCTTTTTAACACCAAATGCCTAATGTCTAGCAGTGTGGTGAGGATCAGTAAGCATATCAGTCTACTAGAACATCTTCGCATCATAGTATGGAGCTAATAGATATTCTTCACCGGCCATCAGCTGCCACTGGGCAAAGTCTGAATTCCTTTGAATTCTCGTGAAACATAGGAGATATGCAATAATTTGTCCCACCCTGTTGATGCCTTGCCATCTCCTCAGTTATGACTGCTCTTACCCAGAGTCCCGCTTAGGTCACCAAGCTGAACTTCTGCCTCATCCTAATCCTGCTTACCTTTGAGGACAGGGTACCTCTAGCCCAGCAGTCCCTCTTTATGTAGGCCAGGCAAACCTGGTTGGAGCTAAGATGGCTACCAGAGGACACCCCCCCAACCTCTAATCTCATTATAATCCCAACTGCTGCTTGTCAAATGACACACCCTGAGTGACCACTGGATGCACTGTAAAAATTAAAAAAAAAAAAAAAAGAGATGGTGCCCAATTCCAGGAAAATCTCCAGTCACGCCTAAAGAAGACCCGATAAGCCTTTGTTTTAGTAGCCTGCTCTGCACCTCCAGTCTTTCAGACTGTAGTCAGAACCTCTGGACTCCCAAGGCAAAGTTGAGGATTTACTTTGCACATTTGGCTCTCACTTCTGCTCTTGGCCAAGAATAAAAGTTTCTTTTATTACCCAGTTGGTACTTGGTTTTGTTATTCGATCTACAATTCTCAGAGAGAAAAAGACCCACTTTGGTGACAAAAGCTGTTAACATTACTACTGTCCTGTGGTTTACTTAGACCAGGACAGCACTGCAGGAAGTGCTGTGTTGATGCAGAGGTGGCATTTTTCTGTGGTTACTTTGGACCTATGGACAGTAGAGCTAAATATGACTAAATGGCCTTGATGATGTTCTCTCCTCTTCCCCTTCAGGTATAATTATTCCTAATTAAGCTCCTTATCCAAACTTTATTTGTATCGCTGTATGTTTTGTAATCTTCCCTCCCTCCCTCCCTCCCTCCCTCCCTCCCTTCCTTCCTTC
>VZQC01001376.1:2258120-2319050 GCA_009823505.1 Rhizomys pruinosus | reverse complement strand
TTCCTTTCCTTTCCTTTCCTTTCCCCTTTTTTTTGGTATTTTTGAGACAGAGTCTCCCTTTTAGTCCTAGCTGGCCTGGAGCTCACCCTGTAGACCAGGCAGGCTGGCCTTGAACTCACAGAGATCCGCCTGTCTCTCCCTCGAGTGCGGGGATTAAAGGCACGCGCCACCACACCCAGCCCATAACTTGATTTCTTTAGAAAAATTAATTACAGAGTTGATTGTTGACTGTTTTGGTGGCATTTTGGTTTTATATTAGTACTTTTTTCCTAAGAGAGATGGAGTCCAGAGTTGTGATAGACCCATAAGTAAGTTTCTCTGAAACTGAAAATAAATACCAAAAAGTACTATTCTAGAGAGAGAATGAAAAACCACCTTTGTAGGGCACAGTTGTCCCAGGGACTTGGGTTAATTTAGGACATGAACCCTTGATAAGGCTTTGTACAGGGAATGCCTTCAGTCCGTGCCCACTAACAACGTGTTGAAGGTACAGCCTCTGGACTCCGCGTGATTGGAGCCTGACCTGAGGGGAAGTCAGCTCCCTCCCTCTGACTTCTGCTCTAGGCAAACCTGTGGCCCATATCCACAGGAGGTTCTGGGCTTTATAGGGATTTGTAATGGAACACTTCACAAATAACAGTATCTGTTCTGTTTGAGAGAATGTTTATTTTGGAGAGAGATGTTAGAGAAAAGCCAAAGGAGGCCTGTCTACTCTCTTATCTGATCTATAATGTTAAGTGTACCTGGCCAGAGCAATTGCTGGGGCAAAGGAGGGTTATGGCCTGGAATAAGGTGGATGGACTGTGCTTTTCCCTTCTCTACTTGCAGACGTTCATAGCGCGTCACTTCTGCCTTGCCAAGTGTGGAGTGTGAAAGGGCCAGTGGGAGTCCTTGTTAGCATGTACTTTTTTTTTTGGTCTTTTTGAGGCAGGTCTCCCTTTAACCCACCTGGCCTGGAGCTCACTATGTAGACCAGGCTGACCTTGATCTGCCTGCCTCTGCCTCCCAAGTGCTGGGGTTAAAGGCACGCACCACCAGGCCCAGCTAGCAGGTACTTTTTATACTGCATTTACATGATCTCAAATTCAGTATAACTTTTGATGCGGATGAGATTTTATAGACAAGGAAACTAAAACTCACAGACAGCTTCTATTGGCTGAGTTGAATGCAGTTTACTCTAGGATGGCTGGTGTTAGTGCACGGTGAATGTAATGTTCTCCTGCAGTGGGTGTTGGACTGAATTTGACGATACTGCCAAGGACAGCACCTCTGACTAGCAAGAACCTGGCTGTGCCTAGAAAAGGGGCTGTGTTTTACAAACAAGTAGTAAATTGCCACTGGTAGGAGAGAAAGCAGAAAAAAAGCAATTGTTTCAACAAGATAGAAGGTGAGAACAAATTGGTAACAGTTGTCTACTGACTTCTACATGCCACATGCATGCTGTTGACATGTACACACACATACACATACTACACATTAAAGAAACATACAGTGTTGGTTTAGGTGCATGTTAACTCAGATTAGTGGCTAGGTACATATTAAATCAGATTAAGGGCTTGAGGCAAATTCATTTTAGTTGTGTGGATACTCAGGTTCTTGAATAAGGTAGATACTTCTGAAATATTTCCTAGTTCTTGCTCCACAACTCCCTATACATGGCAAAGGCAGACCACCATCCTTTTCCTTTCTCTGTGTGGTTGTTTTACTCTTGCTTATTAAAGGTGAGAAATGAACAGGAAAATCCCTGAAGTAATGGTCAGATGACAAGGGATTTGGTCAAATGTCAGCTGTCAGTCTGTGTGCTACTTCAGAGTCATTCTTCTCATACATAGTTTTAATTAAAAAAACAGTGCATACATGAAATCTTTAAAAGTGATGCATACAGAGAAGAAGATAAGAAAGAGTCAGAACCTTAGTAGTCAAAGATAAGAAGTGAAAAGACTTGGGGTTTATCCTTCTTGTGTATATATGTGCATATGCTTTAAACAAGTATATGTGCACATGTACACATAGGTAATTGGTAGCTTTTTGATTTGAGATGAATAGCTGAGGGTGGCTTGGAACTCACTATGTAGACTTAAAAATCTATAATTGGACAAGAATTCTTAGCCATCCCCTTGCCTCTGTCTCTTAAGTGCTGGTCTGTTCCAGGCTAGGATACTGATTTATGTCCTCCTGCCTTTTTTTTTTTTGAGACAGGGTATCTATGTACCCCTGGCTGGCCTGGAATTCACTATATAGGCCAGGCTAGTCTTAGTTCATAGAGTATAGCTTCCTCTTCTTTCTGAGTGCTGGGATCAAAGGTGGGTGCCACCAGGCCCAATTTGTTTTCTGTATTTTTTTTTAATTATTTTTAAAGACTGTTCTTAGCTGCCATGTGGGTGCTGGGAATCAAACCCAGGTTCTCTGTAAGATCAGTGCATGCTCTTAACAGCTGAGCCATCTCTCCAGCCCTGTCTTCTGTACTTTTGTTTGCTGTATAATTAATTTTCTACATTCTCATGACCCCATCTCTATCCAGAATCTTAATAATCGAGAAGGATTCTAAGCAATTAAGAAGTTCTACAATGTCTTATTTCAGATTGTTCACGTGTTTCAAGCACCTTCTTTATCATATTTACAAATATGAATTTTTTTTGGTCTTTTTTTGATCTTTTCGAGGCAGGGTCTCCCTGTAGCCCCAGCTGGCCTGGAACTCGCTCTGTAGACCAGGCTGGCCTTTTGCTCATGGAGATCTGCCTGCCTCTGCCTCCCAAGTACTAGGCTTAAAGGCAGGTGCTACCATGTCTGGCCTACAAATATGAATTTTTTTCCAAAGCCAATTTTTTATTGAAGCTTTGCGCATATTCATACAAAATTTCCGATCAAGTCTAGACCCATTCCCCACTCTTGCCGCCCCCCCCACCCCACCAGAGCTCATGCATTCTGCCAAACATGTTTTTCATCTTTTTCTCAGTCTCTTTTAAAATTTTCGAAGCAGAAGTTTACTGTTTTGGGCAGAAGTTCACTGTTTCAGTCCTTTGACCCAGTCTTGTTGTTGTTGTTGTTGTTGTTCCTTCCAGTTTGCATCACTCCAAAATATGCATGTATGCACACCACGCACACACACACACACATACACACACACACATCAAGATTATGTCATAGCTTTTAGCATCTTGAGATTATGATTTCTTTTTTTTTTGTTTGTTTTTATTAGGCTGAAAGATGTCATGTTTTCCTTAAGGAATTGTTTGAAGGCTCCTCCTTGGCAAGCCCAAATAACCATCAGTCCTGCCCTTGTGCTCCACACTGGGATCTTCCCTTCCCATGGTACAAATATGAATTTTTTTTTTTGTCTTTTTGAGACAGGGTCTCCTTGTAGCTCTGGCTGTCCTAGAACTCACTCTGTATGTAGACCAGGCTGGCCTTGAACTCACAGAGATCCGCCTCCCTGTGCCTCCCAAGTGCTAGGATTAAAGGTGTGTGCCACCACACCCGGCTCAAATATGAATTTTTTAAGAACTGTTTGGGGCTGGAGAGATAGCCTAGCGGTTAAGAGCACTGACTGCTCTTGCAGAGGACCCGGGTTCAATCCCCAGCACCCACATGGTGGCTAAGAACCATCTGTCACTCCAATTCCAGGAAAACTCCAGTTCCAGGGGAATCCGAGACCCTCTTCTGACCTCTGCGGCATTACACGACACAGGTGCACAGACCTACATGCAGACAGTACATTCATACACATACAAAAATAAATAAAATTTTAAAAAAAGTTAAAAAAAAAAAGAACCGTTTGTTGACTTTTCAGTCAGAATAGGAGGGCGCGTCTTTTGGGCATGAGGTCAGTGGGCTGAACCACTGTGTACTTGTGGGAAATGGCAGGAGCACCGAAGGGCAGAAAGCTTGCAGTCTAGCCGCACGGAGGGGAGACCTACAGAGCGATCATCATTTTTATTTTTATTTTTATTTATTTATTTTTTGGTCTTTTAGAGACAGGGTCTCCCTGTAGCCCCAGCTGACCTGGAACTCACTCTGTAGACCAGACTGGCCTTGAACTCACAAAGATCGGCCTGCCTCTGCCTCCCGAGTGCTAGGATTAAAGGCCTGTGCTCATCATTTTTATTTTTATAAAATTGTGAAGTACAGAGATACAAACATGGTGTCTTTTATTGCTTATTTTTTTGATAAGATCTCTTACTGAAGCAGAGCTCACTGATTGCTTAGACTGGCTGAGCAGCAAGTTTCCAGGGTCCTCCCCAGCCCCACCCCAGCACGAAGGCCACAGACTTGGCATTTCTGTGCCCATCTTTTTTTTTTTTTATAGTGATTTATTTTTATTTATTTTTATTTATTTTTAAATTTTTAAATTTATTTCTGTATGTGTATGAATGTACTGTCTGCATGCAAGTCTGTGCACCCGTGTCGTGCAATGCCGCGGAGGTCAGAAGAGGGTCTCGGATTCCCCTGGAACTGGAGTTCTCCTGGAATTGGAGTTTCAGACGGCTCTCGGCCGCCATGTGGGTGCTAGGGATCGAACCCGGGTCCTCTGTAAGAGCGGTCGGCGCTCTTAACCGCTAGGCCATCTCTCCAGTCCTCTGTGCCCATCTTTTACATGGGTGCTGGGGATCTGAACTCAAGTCCTTATGCCTGCATGACAGGTACTTTAATCCGGACATGGTGGCACATGCCTTTAATCCCAGCACTTGTGAGGCAGAGGCAGGCAGATCTCTGTGAGTTTAATGCCAGCCTTGTCTACGCCGTGAGCTCCAGGCTAGCTGGGACTAAAGGGAGACCCTGCCTCAAAAAGACAAAAAAAAACACAAACTGTTTTATTTATAGTTTTATTTTATTCATATGAGTATTGCCTACATGTATGTAAGTGCACTCATGTCATGCAGTGCCTATGGAGGTCAGAAAGAGGGCATTGGAAGCCCTGGAACTGGAGTTATGGTTGGTTGTTAGTCACCATATATGTGCTGGGACTTGAACCCAGGTCCTCTGCAAGAGCAGTCAGTGCCCTTACCTGCTGAGCCATCTCTCCAGGCTCATGCAGTCCAGTCTTGATCTTTTATATGAGGAGACTAAAGTCCAGGGAAGTCAGCAGGCTTTGTTTAGGCTGAGGTTGTCATAGGGTGGGGTCACACTCAGGTCATAATCTCTGCGGAGCTCTCAGAACACAGTCTCAAAGCAAATTGTGTTGTTGGCAGCTGCCAAGCTAGTGGTTCAGGGAGTAGGCAGAAGTGCACTGGGTGAGGTCAGGCCTGAAGGTCACTGCACTGATAATGGAACCTGGAGTTTTGACAAGACTCTTATTAGAAATGCAGCTTTGACAGTCACTTGCCTCCTACCTGACTCATGCTCAGAACATGGGCTCGGACTCAAGCTGTGGGATAAATTTTTTGGATTAGCTGTGAGTTTCCTTCAGTGTTATCTTGGAGTTTCTGTCTGAGGAGAGGCTGTTGAGTCTAAATTGCAAATGTGCTCTGGTGATTTCTATCTACTGTGTGATTTGACTGACAACAGTGTGAGCCTAGCCCACTGGGGTCTGGTGAATTGCATCCACTCAAGTCAGACTGTTTCCTGAGCTGGAATTGAAACGGAGGGCCCTTTAGTTTCCAGTGTGAAGCCTATACACAGGCTATTGACTTGTGCTCTTCAGTCTCCAACAGGGGGGAAATTATAAAATAAAATGGGGAGAGGCCAGGCATCCTCGTCAGGATTCAAACATATAAAATAAGTAACTGTAATTAATCGTATACAGTCTCTCCTGCCTATTAAATTTACACTTAGCTGGGTCATTCTGTTCCATTTAGCAGTTTAGCTTTCCAGCCTGGGGTTAGGGGTGAGTGTCCTGCTTCCTTCTCCTGAGAAATGACCTGAGGTTCGTTCTTTTCCGATACATGTTCCAAGTCAGTTCAAGTAACACTGAGTAGTGTATATTTATATGGGGAGGGTCACCTACCAACAGCTCCAGCCCCAGGAGGAATAGATATATGGAAATGGCTTCCTCAGCTGACCTTCTGTTCTTTATATCAGCCTATCAGACTGAATGAGAGGGAGCAGTCTCCCAAGTATGAGAGTTCAATAGGTATTTATATTCAAGATTATCCTTGAAGTATTTGTTTTCCTGCAGGGGATCCTAGGTTTTGATTGTGGTTTGCATATTTTACTTGCTGGTGCAGTTTGTTCAGACTTGTCTCTTTCTCCTTTCTGCCTCTTTTTCATATATTGATGAACATGGCTAATGGTGTCTTAATGAAAAAAAGCCTCTTTTCTACAGACACTCTCTCTGCCTACCCTCTTCACTGGATTTTTTATTTTTTTATTTTTTATTTTTTAGCACTGGATATTAAATACAGAGACTGTAGAGTAGGCAAATGCTCTACCACTGAGCTACAACCCCAGTTATTCTTTCTTTTGGAACACAAATTTCATCAGATCATTGTGTGATTAAAACCCTCCATTGACTTCCTGTCTCTGTCTTGTCAGAATCAAAGCCTTGCTAAGGGGAGGTCATGTGTGACTCGGCACCTGTCTGGCTTTCTGACCTTGGCTGGGACCCACTGCTGGCATCATTTGCTCTGCTGCAGCCACAGTGGCCTTTTGGCATACCAAAGAGGTGGAGCTGTGCAGGCTGAGATCTTTGCTTGCCTCTTGTCTCTTGCAAAAGCCCTTCCCTCAGGGAACTGAGTGCTGGCTTTGCTTCAAGTGCAGTTTCTCCAGATCACCTCCATTGAGCATTTTGTCCAAAGTAGATTTCTTTATCTCCCAGTTACTCTCTAACCTGTTACCCATTTTGTTATTTTTATGGCCCTTGTCACTTTAAAAAATGCTCAATATTTAATTTATTTTTTATTTTTTTATTTTTTGGTCTTTTGAGGCAGGGTTTTCCTGTAGCCCCAGCTGCCTGGAACTCACTGTGTACACCATGCTAGCCTTGAATTCACAGAGATCTGCCTGCCTCTGCCTCCTGAATGCTGGGATTAAAGGCATGTGCCACCACACCCAGCTAAAAATACTCAATTTTAAAGTGTGTTTTCACGAGTTTATAAAATCATTCCCAGTCCATGAGAACGGGGTTCTTGGCTCCCAGAGCTGTGGTGCAAATCTGGAGGCATGCACTTCTCCAGATGAGGGCATGCCTTCTGACCCACAGCCTTCCTCTGCCTTCCTCACCTGGGAAGATGCTTCAGGGATACTTTTCTGAATATTTGGTGGAATTCTTGCTTTGGTTATATTTGGAGAAGTTAGAGTTTTTATTTTGCTAATAGATGCTTTATAGTGCAGTTTTTCAACAATGAATTTTGAAGTTAAAACAACAAGAACAACAGCAACAAGAACAACAACAACAAAAATTGCCGGGAGTGGTGGTGTACACCTTTAATCCCAGCACTCTAGAGGCAGAGGCAGGGGCAGGCGGATCTCTGAGAGTTCAAGGCTAACCTGGTCTACATAGTGAGCTCCAGGACAGCTGGAGCTACAGGGAGACCCTGTCTCAAAAAGACCAGAAAACAAAGCAAAACAAAAGAATGACAGATATTTTTGCACCATTTCTCTGTGATGTAAAATGCTTTAAGTACACAAAAGCATGGCAAAATGTTCCAGTTGTTTCTAGAGCAGAAGCAGAGGTTTGTCATATTTTTCAACATAATGTAAGTCTATTTAGGTGAGGATGAAGGTTGAATTATGTGCATCTATATGCTTTTAAATTTTTGTGTATGTATGTGTGTGTATTTATGCATGTACTGTATTCGTGTTTGCTTGTGCAACACACGATATGTGTGTGTGTGTTTGTGTATGTGTGTGAGTTCCAACCCCACCTAGCATGTACATGGGTGCTGGGGATGCACTTTACCCACTGAGCCTAGTGTGTACATGGGTGCTGGGGTTGCACTTTACCCAGTGAGCCTAGCATGTACATGGGTGCTGGGGATGCACTTTACCCACTGAGCCTAGCATGTACATGGGTGCTGGGGATGCACTTTACCCACTGAGCCTAGCATGTACATGGGTGCTGGATATGCACCTTACCCACTGAGCCTAGCATGTACATGGGTGCTGGGGATGCACTTTACCCACCGAGCCATGTTCTCAGACCTTGGTCCTTTTTTATTCTCTCTTTTTTTTTCCCCCTCAGAAAATGTACTATGTATCTCAAGCTACCTCAGCCTTCAAGTTGCTGCAATTATAGGAGTGCACTGCCTCACCCAGGTTGTTTGAAATCCTCATTTTTTTATTTACTTATCTTTTTGCAATAGGGTTTCGGGTAGACCAGGAGGTTTGGATCTCTGTAGCTGAGGGCGGCCTTGATCCTCCTGCTCTTACTTCCCAAGTGGCCAGTATTCTTCATCACACCTACCTTAGAATTCTTTTAATAAAATATTTATTTATTTATTTATCTTTATGTATGTGTATGAGTGTTTTGTCTGTAAGTGTACCAACATGTGCATTGCCCACAGAGGCCAGAAGAGGGCAAAGGATCCCCTAAAACTGGAGTTACAGATGGTTATTAGCTGCCAGGTGGGTGCTGGGAACTGGACCAGGGTCCTGTGCCAGAGCAGCAAGTGCTCTTAACCACTGAGCCATCTCTCCAGCCTCATAACTTGGAATTGCCATTTTTTGTAGGGCTTTATCAATAATGTGTGCTGCAAAATCCGTAAGTTATCTGGCAAAGCCTTATGATCTGTAACACCAGAAGGAATAGGGAGAAATGCCTCTAAGTAGTTAAAGCCGGAAGGTTGAAAGTTCATTGCTATGGTACTGCTAAGAGGCTTCTTTTCACTGCCTGGGACTATTTATTTGTTTTTTTGGAACACAGGTTTAGCTAATTTGGCTCTCAATTTTCTAACCATGGTGATAACAAGTTAGAAATGAGCTGGAGAGCTTAAAGATCGCAGAATCTTATCAGCCTGGTAGTTTAAAGAAATAGAAAAACTTTACAGAGGATATGGAAGAATTGAGATGGGGGCTCTCTGGTGCTTCCCGATATGGGGGTTAATAGACTTGTGTTTTCTACTGTTGCTGAGTCAACCCTGTATCACGGCATGTGTGTGATGATTAAAGTCATCAGAAATTGAATTCATGGAGAATATTCTCCAAGAAAAAGTGGGATGTGAAGTTTTGAAATACTATAATCTGAAATAAATTTTTTTAATAAAAAATTTTGTGCAGTGTGAACTTCATTCAAATGTAAACCCTTGGAAGGTAGGTTATGTCCATTCTCAGTGGTAAGTCCAGTGCCAGACACATGAGAAAGTCAATAAATACGTTTTGGATGAAAGAATGACTGTAAGCCTTAAATACTCAACAGTGCTATACATAGAATATTAAAAGAACGCTACCAGTGAGAGTCAGTTTTATGTTTCTGTGACAAAACCTGGGAAAATCAACTTAGAGGAGGAAGGTTTTCACTTTGGCTAATGGCTGCAGAAGTTTCTGTTCATGATTACCTGGCCCCTGTTGCTTCCTGGCCGGTGACAAGGGAGAACGTCACTCGTTCTAGATGTACGTGGTAAGAGCATGTGTTCACCTCATGGAGACTAGATGGAGAGACAGGAGCACCTCCTTGTTGCAGCTCCCTGTGACCTCACTTCATTTACTAGATCTCAGGGCTTGAAGCTGGACTACTGTCCAGACTGGCATGAAAGCTTTAGCATGTGGGCCTTTGGGGGAACCAAACTGTAAACTGGGCGTGGTGGCGCACGTCTTTAATCCCAGTGCTGGGGAGGCAGAGGCAGGCATATCTCTGAGTTCCAGGCCAGCTAGAGCTACAGAAACCCTGCTCCCCCACAAAATAAAAAATTCAAATCACCTTTATGCAAGAAGCCCCTTCCTTATCAACTGAAAGAAGAATAAAATAATGAAAATTCGAAGTTAGTTCAAATACTTTGGACATTTAAAAAAATTTCTCATTTATAGTTAGAACAAATTTTAGTAATTTGCTTGAACTATACAAAAAAGCTTATAAAAATGAATTACAAGGCACAGGTCCCCAGTTTTGTCTTTCTAGAATCTTCGTGGTGATATTTATTTATTGATTGATTGATTGATTGTCTTTTTGAGATAGGATCTCCCTTTAGTCCCAGTTAGCCTAAAGTTTGCTCCGTAGACCAGGCTGACCTTGAACTCACAAAGATCCACCTGCCTCTGCCTCCCGAGTGCTGGGATTAAAGGCATGTGCCACCACGCCCGGCGATTTTATTTTCTATTCTGATATTTGGGAATTGGAAGAATATAAAGATCTTTAAATTAAAAAAATACAACTTTATAGAGCTGGAGAGATGGCTCAGCTGTTGAGAGCACTGGCCAGTCTTGCACAGGACCTGTGTTCTATTCTCAGGTTTGATTCCCAGCACCCACAGGGCAGCTAACAACCATCCCTCACTGCAATTCTCAGGGAATCCAACACCTTCTGACCTCCTGGGAATTACATGACACAGGTGCACTTACACGTATGTAGACAATATACTCACACATAAAATAAATATGATTGTTAGCCTAATGCAGGTATATGTGTGTGTGTGTGCATATGCAAACATACACCGTGGTGTTTCTGTGAAGGTCAAGAACTTGGCAGGAGTCACTTCTCTCCTAGTGTGAGGATACGGGGTAGCTTAGTAGCTAGTGCCTTTGCTTAGTAATTCATCTTTCCAGCCCAATTAAAAAAATCTACAGTAGCACCAATATTGAGCAGAACCCTTTATCATCTCTGCTTATGGATATAAATTATGGATAAAAAACCAGACTATCTGTTGTTGTCTATGTCAGGTTGGTGCCCAGTGTTTCAGGCTCATGACTGGACTTGTTTATACTTTTATTCTTCTTGAATGCTTTCCCCTTAAGGGTGTGTGCCAGTCGTTTTAAAGAAGAAAAGAAAAAAAATCTGAAAAGAAAACGATTGAGATGGATGCCACAAGTGTGGAGAATAAGATCTTATGACTAAAACCGTTTTAGCCAAGATTTTTTTTTTTCTTTTGAGACAGAGTTGCACTCTGTAGCCCAGGCTGTTTTGGAACTTACTATGTAGCCCAGGCTAAACTTGAACCCGTGGTGATCCTTTTGATTAGGATCACTAGAGCTGGAATTAGAGGCATGAACGCCAGGCCTGGCTTCAGCCGACATGACTGCAGTGGAAGTAGCAACACTGCTCATTATTTCGGCATAGATGAAAGAAAACAATATTTTCTTTGCCATTTTGGGGCAGAATGAAGAGGATGGGGGCATTTAGACAATGTTATATTTTTACATACTTTACAATAGGATTATTGTTAACTATCAGAAAACAGGAGAAATTGAAATAATTCCTGTTGCTGACAATCCTTGAAGGTCAGACATTTTTAGGGAATCTGATCACTTAGCAAGGCAATACAATGCATGATTATTTTGGCTAGTACATTTCAGATTTTCTTCACACATATGCATTGCGTGTGCAGTTTAAGCATTCATATTTATACATGCAGATTGTTGGATGTGTAGAGGAGTAAATTTAAATGCAAATTTTAGCAGACTGCAGAGGGAAAGAAAACAGTACAAGATAGAAAATGTGGTGAGCTTTGTTTCCTGGGGATCTTGTATCTCTAAGGAAGGAGAGAAACGGGACCTAGCTGAGTGTGCTTCTTGCACACTCAGTACATTTCTCAGCCAGGGATTATGCAGTGTTTGTGTAGTGGTAATGTAACAGTGCCATATTTAAATAGTATATGTATTTTTCATAGTGTAGAAAATTAATTGAGGTTATTGTGCTGTAGCTAATGTAACAAACTCAGGTAGAGTTGTGTGTGTGTGTGTGTGTGTGTGTGTGTGTGTGTTTTGTGCTTTTTTGAGACAGGGTCTCATGTAGCTCAGGCTGGTCTGAGCTCATGATGTAGCTAGCCGTGGCTGACTACCCCTGGGATGCTTTCCTAGGTGTTGTGATTTCATGTGTGTACCGTCATGCCCAGCTTGTTTGTTTGTTTGTTTGTTTATTTATTTATTTATTTGAGACAGGGTCTCACTCTGCAACCCTGGTTAGCCTGGAACTCATTATTGTAGATCAAACTGGCCTCACACTTGTGGTGATTGTTCTGCCTCTGCCTTCTGAGTGTTATAGTCTTGTACCACCACATTAGCACTATCCTAGTTTTTCTTTCTCTTTCTGTTTTTAAAGGTTAGGGTCTCATGTAGCCCAAGTTAGCCTCATTCCCTGTGTAGCTAAGGATGACCCCTGTACCCTGTGACAGAGTAAGGAGGAAAGCTAACAGTTATGAACATTAAAAACCCTGTGCTCTTGAGAACAGTTAGAAGGTAAACCCCCAGCAGAAGGTGGTCCTTATTTTGGTTGGAGGGTGGTGTGTTGCAGGTGTAGCTGACCACAGTCCGTATTGTATAGTGAATTGGAGGAGAGAAAGCAGTATATGGTGTGCTTTAGTTGTTATTTAGTTGTGTGAACACTTTATCAGTGTGTTTGCTGAGTCTGAATCAAAACGTAATTCATTATGGGCAATTGTACAAAGTCTCAGATATCACATTAGTTGGAATGATTTATTTTTTGAGACAGGATCTTAGTACATAGCCCACATGACCTAGAACTTGCTATGTAGGCCAAGCTGGCCTAGAACTCAACAGAGGTCTGCTTGCCTCTGCCTCCCAAGTGCTGGGACTATTGCCGGACTAAAGGGGTACAAGCCCAGCCGAAGTTTGGTGATGAGTGCCTATAATCCTATCACTTGGGAGATAGGGGACAGGTGAGCAGAAGTTTGAGGCCAGCTGGGCTTGGGTTACTGGATGGAAGGGGCTTTTGAGTTCACTCTGCCTTCTTCCATTCTCCTGTGGATTGCTGTCCATCGCCATAACATAGACATACACTGGGTAGAATTTCCTCTGAGGAAGTCCTGCACTTTTATTTTGCAAGAGTCATGTCCCTTTCTCTTAAAAGTCAGTGGATTTATATGTGGTTGGAGTATGCTGCTTGGGCCCCTGAGTTGTACCTCTCTTGGGTGTGACACTGTGACATGACTCAGTAGATGAGGGGGTGGTTTTCCATGCTCAGCTACAAGGGGAGTGTGGTTGCACAACTGAAGTGGGTTTGTGCTGCTTTGGCCCCCCTTGTGTGCTTAGCTTGTAGTAGTGATGTAGCACTTCCTTCCTCTGGGTTACATTCTGGGATTTTATTTGATCTCTGAAGTACCTTGTGTTGCCAGGCTTTTCAGTGTTGGTAAGCTGAGGAATGTGGAACACCTTGGTATCTTGCTGGAGAGCTCATGTCCCAAGGACTACAGGGCCGGTGGCTGACTTGCTAGACTAGCACTCCACCACCGAGCTGCATCCTCAGCCCTTTACATTTTGAGCCTGGCCTCCCGGTTCATCTCAAGCTGGCATCCCCCTTCCGAGTGTTTGGATAACACACACGTCCTACCACGCCCAGCTGAAAATGATCTTTGAACTGTACTTTTTCCCCCCACCGATCACACTCATAAGGGATGCTCACTCCTGTGCTGGCATCAATCTTGTGAAGGACCCTTTTTTTTTCCCCTGCAGTTAATGGAGAGCTAGGAAATTAGAAAGGTCATTGCAGGTCATGGGGGTTGACATATGAGGCCAGAAGGATAGAGTTCCCTAAACAGGTCCAGGATCCCTCTCACAGTGGAGTGATAAATTTGTTTGCATGAAATCTTAGTTAAGATTATATCTTCATAAGGAAGACTGCGGAGAGAGAGAATGAGACGGGAAGATCTGGAGGGGAGAGGTGCGTGAGTACTGCAGGTAATTCAGGGGCTCAGAAACATATTCTTTTTCTAGAATAAGTTTGCTATTGGTTGTTCCTTGGGCGCCCATTTGTAATTTTCTTGAAAATTTATTTCATTTATTTTGTGTGTGTGTGTATGGCATGATGTCTCTGTGTTTGTGCATACATGACATAGGTGTAGAGATCAGAACACAACTTCTGAGAGTTGGTCTGGGGTATTGAACTCAGGTGCTCAGGCCTATATCGCAAGCTTCTTGACCACTAAGTATCTCACAGCTCCTCTAGATTTTTCAATAGGTGGTTGTTACTTGCTTTTAAACATCTGAAATGTTTGATTAAGCTATTCAAATATATAATTTAGTTGGCCTTACCTTTGAATGGGAAGAGGCAGGCAGGAAACGCTCAGTGACTGTGTATGAGATGTTTTTCTCATTATCTGACAAAGTCACTGTGACTATAGTGGGAGTTCTCAAAGGACAGCTAGGAGTTAGTTGAGCCAGGTAAGTTCAGTCAGCCAGAAACACATTTCTGCAGACCTTGAGAAGTGGCAACTGCTTTTGTTTGTGAGCACTAAAGGAGATTTACTGACTTATAATTGTTTCTGTCATTTCCCAAGCCATACCTGTAGCTGATTACATTGATGGCTTTTTCTTAAGTTTGACATGTATATAGTCACTTCTGTTGTTTTCTTTAAGTATTTCTTGCTTAATTCCAAACGGATCACTCCCCCCTGCCCCCCCCAACCATTTCCCTTTCTGGATCTGGATATCGTGTCCATGGGGCCAGTCCCCACTCCCTGGCTTGCTAGCTGTACCATTTTAAACCTCTGCCTACTTCATGCTGTAGTCACCTGTGAGACCTGTCATGGTCTCCAGTTGAGAAATTGGGGATTTCTACAGAGCCTGCTGTCTGTGGTCACACTGTCCAGTGCTGCCTCAAAGCCAAACCAGGCTCATTTCCCTCACACAGGACTGCGTCGTCGCCTCTGCCCTTCTCATATGCTTCCCATAAGAATCTGAACAGTGACTCACTCTTAAGACAGAGATCTTGAGGCATATGAGTGAAGAGGTGAGAACCATTTTGTTTAGAACAGTTGAGCTACTGTTCTTGGACGGTGCTGGCATCTGAGCCAGTCCTGAGTCATCTGTGTGTCAGTTTATAACATGCCAGAAAACCTGGATGAGCTGTGATGAGCATGTTCATTCCGTCTTTAGGTAATTCTCTCTCTCTGTGGTTTATTTATTTAGTTTTTTTTTTTTTCTTCGAGACAGAGTCTCCCTGTAGCCCCAAGCTGTCCTGGAACTCACCCTGTAGACCAGGCTGGCCTTGAACTCAACAAAGATCTGCCTGCCTCTGCCTCCCAAGTGCTAGGATTAAAGGCGTGCGCCACCACACCTGGCAGTTTTTTTGAGACAATAGCTCCTTCTGTCCTGGCACTCATTGTGTAGACCAGGCTGGCCTTGAACTCACAGACATCTGCATGCCTCTGCCTTCCAAGTGCTGGGATTAAAGGCATACACCACCACACCCAGAGGTTTTCTTGTACTTTTAATGGCAGGAGTGAAGATCTGTTGATATTTTTGGTTCTCTGTTGGTATCAGGGAGATGAGGCACTCTCATAGGCACCTGTGCCAGATTCTTGAGCAGGATCCATGACAGATTCTTGAACAGGATTCTTGATATAGAACTGTTCCTGTTCCTTGAGTGCATGGATGAAAAGAATTTCAGAACAAGTCAGAGTGAAGCAAAGTTTTTGAGTTTATTAAGTAGACATAGTACATACTTTAGATTTAGGCATAGGCATTTAGATACTTTTAGAATCTTGATAATGGAATTTATCTATCTGTCTAAATATCTATCTATCTATCTATATCTATCTATCTATAATCAATGTATATGATTCTGTGGCTTTTTAACTTATATTGCTCAAAGGATATTATTTTTTGAGGCAGGACCTCACTGTGCAGCCTTGGTTGGTCTGGAAACACCCTTAGTTGATCAGGTTGACCTTGAACTCAAATAGATTTGCCTGCCCCTCTCTCCAGAGTCCTTGGGATTAAAGGTGTGCTATCATGCCTGGTTCATTGTGACATTGTTTTAAATAAAATTTTAATTATGTGTATATGTGTGTATCTTGAGTGGGGGTTTGTGCATATGAGCGCAGTGCCTACAGAGGTAAGAAGAGGGCCAGGATCTCCTGAGACTTGAATTACAGGTGCTTGTGAGCTGCCTGACATCGGTGCTTGCAATAAAACACAACTCTTCTTCAAGAGCAGTATATGCTCTTATTCTCTGATCTATCTTTCCAGTACTCATTGTGACATTCTTTTTATTATTTATTTATTTATTTATTTGTTTATTTATTTATTTATTTTTATGTGTATGAGTGTACTGTCTGCATGTAGGTTGGTGCACCTGTGTCGTGCAATGCCGAGGAAGTCAGAAGAAGGCGTTGGATTCTCCTGGAACTGGAGTTAAAGACGGTTCTTAGCTGCCATGTGGGTGCCGGGAATCGAACCTGGGTCCTCTGCAAGAGCAGTCGTCGCTCTTAACCACTGAGCCATCTCTCCAGCCCCAAGTGACATTCTTTTTTTTTTAAATTACTTTATGTGTATAAGTGGTATTGTCTGCTTGGGTGTTAGTGCACCCATGTCATGCAATGCCTGTGGAGGTTAGAAAAAGGCATCAGATCCCCTAGAACTGGAGTTATGGATGGTTATTAGCTGCCATGTGGTTGTTAGGAATCAAACCTGGGTCCTCTGCAAGAGCAGTTGTGCTCTTAACTGCTGAGCCATCTCTCCAGCCCCTTATGGTGACTTTTTTTTTTAACAAATACTTTTTATTTTTTATTTTTTTATTTTTTGGTCTTTTCAAGACAGGGTCTCCCTGTAGTCCCAGCTGTCCTGGAACTCGCTCTGTAGACCAGGCTGGCCTTGAACTCACAAAGATCTGCCTGCCTCTGCCTCCCGAGTGCTAAGATTAAAAGCGTGCACCACCCTGCCTGACTATGGTGATATTCTTAACAAAAACGAAAATATCAATGATGACCTTAGGTGACCTTGGTGAAACTTATTCTGTGTTTTTGTTTTGCTATTTTTGTGCTTTGAATTATCAAGGAGTGTGGTTTATTCATTATAGTTACTGGATAATCTTTTTTTTTTTTTTTTTTTTTTTTTTTTTTTACAGGGTCTCCCTCTAGCCTCAGCTGTCCTGGAACTCACTATGTAGACCAGGCTGGACTTGAACTCACAGAAATCTGCCTGCCTCTGCCTTCAGAGTGCTGGGATTAAAGGCGTGGGCTACCATGCTTGGGTTCTATTTATTTATTTATTTATTTATTTATTTTTTGCTGGATAATCTTATAGAAGTATTTGGTCAAAGTTGAAATAGTGGTCCTTTAATCATGATTTCTTTTAGAAAATTATAAAAGAGGAAATGACTGTAGTGAATATTACTGGTAACTGGCAATATGTGAATGTAAATTTTCATTAGTATTAGGTGCTTCTTGAGGAAATAAATGGTAATATTCTCCTTTGCAAATTTTGGGTTTGGACAGATTAAATTGAAACAATATAGTTAGGTTGGTAGAAAAACCACTTTTGGAAGAATAAGCTCTAAACTTAATTGGTTGGATGAACACCTCAGGCTGAGACTTACAAACAACATTCTACAGCTGTCTTTGATGATATGTGGTTTCCTTTATGAAGTCATGAATGACATTATCAGCAAGACAGAAATAGTTATGCTACCCTAACTCAACCAGCTACTACACTCATACCCAATGGACCATCAGGCTTCTGCCTATATGGGGTAGGCATGTGCACTGTTTAGGTAAATAGAACTAGGAGTCTGTTCCCATTTGACCAAATTAACCTTGTGATAGCATGCTGTCTCCAGTCTGCTAGGATTTCTGTTGTTGACAAGTACCATTGTATACATTTTGGCAGCATGTTGAATAGTGATAGTGCTATGACAAATAGGTGTCTGGTCTGGTGTGGTTTTGGCTGTTAGAGAAGGTTTGCTTAATTATAACTGAATGTTGAATGACTTCCCAGCTAGCATACCGTGTGTCTCCTACAGTTTAGGCAAAGTGAAGATTATGTAGGCAAAGTGTCAGTCAGTCAGTCAGAGATGGAGACTCAGCTTCACACTGTTACTCTTAGCACCCTGAGGAATGTCCTCAGTCTTTTAGAGATTTCACTCAGGCAGCACGGGATTCCAGGCTTTGACCAGAAAAGAATTTTAGTACTAGTCTGTATGAAGCAGAACTGGAGTTTATTAGAAATAGAAGCATGCTCCGGGAAAGAGTAAAACACACCTGTAGAGCAGGGTTGTGGGGTTCTTGAAGTCCCAGTTTAGTAAAAGACATTTTTCATAGCACAGGGGTCAAGAGAGAGAGACAGTTAGGGAAAGAATAATACATATCCCTTTGTGAGTTCAAGGCCAGCCTGGTCTACAGAGTGAGTTCCAGGACAGCTGGGGCTACAGGGAGACCCTGTCTCGAAAAAAGACCAAAAAAAAAAAAAAAAAAAAAAAGAATAATACATATCCAAGTGTGGGTATGGAATCTTTGAGGGAGCGTTGAGATTAGTGTTTTAGTATTAGGCACACATACCATATTGGTGGCTCCTGACTTAGATCTCTAAGGGTTGCTAAGGAATCAATGCTTTTCCCCTCTCTTGTTGATAGTGAGATTATTGAGTGGCTTTAGAGTACCTTGGGTGGGATTATAGTCTAAGGTAAAACCAAGGGAGGGGTGTTAGGGCTTCTATTGTAAAGAGGGGTTCTGATGAGATCTAGAAAACTGCAAGTTTGGCCTGGAGAGATGACCTAGTGGTAAAGGCGCCGAGTGCTCTTGCAGAGGACCGGGGTTTGATCCCCAGCACCCACGTGGCAGCTAAGAACCGTCTGTAACTCCAATTCCAGAACTCCAGTTCCAGGTGATCCGAGACCCTCTTCTGACCTCCGAGGCATTGCACGACACAGGTGCACAAACCTACATGCAGACAGTACACTCATACACATACAAAAATAAATAAAGTTAAAAAAAATTAAAAACAAACAAAAAATGAAAAAAAAAAAGAAAACTGCAAGTTTATCTGGGCGTGGTGGTGCACACCTTTAATCCTAGCACTTAGGAGGCAGAGGCAGGGGGATCTCTGTGAGTTCAAGGCCAGCCTAGTCTACAGAGTGAGCTCCAGGCCACGTGGAACTAAATGGAGACCCTGTCTCAAAAGACAAAAAAAAAAAAAAAAAAAACAAAAAACAACCCCCCCCCCAAAAAAAAACCACACATAGAAAAAACCTGCAGGTTTACAGATGGGGAAGGAGAAAGGCCTTTAGCAAACGTTGATTGTGCAGAGATTCTTGACTCTTACCTGGTGAGAGGCTTCTACCAGACTCTGGGGTGAGAGACCCATTTCCTTTCCTGTGTCCCCTTCATTTTTCTGGTCTTTCTACCCTGCCTCAAAAGAAGTGAAGGAGAGGCTCCTGGTATCAGGATATTTATGTGAAATATTTTCCTGGTAAGAATGTTAATGAAAAAGTCATGTTAGAATTTCAGAGTTTGTGAGGAAGGAGAAGATCAGTAGAAAAAAATTTAAGAAATGCCAACTTCTATTTTGGTATATAATTTATAGTATTCCAGAATGAGTTTTCTGTAGAATGCTAGTTACCAACTCTACTGAAATTCTTTAATTTAGGATAGTAGAACAGATATTATACATACAATATGGATCCTAACATGTAACAATTATAATTTACATAATTTACATCTGTTTTTTGTATCCTAAGTTAAAACTGCCTAGTTATAAACTAGAAGGCTGTTGAGTCTTGTGGTCTAGGTGGGATTGCAGAGTGTGTTGTTCAGACTGGTCTGATCATCTGCCATACAGGAAAATGGGGTTGTGGGTTTTTTTTAAGCGGTGTGTGGGACAGCTGCTTTTGTGAATGGAAGAAAAGTCTTAGGCAGGTCAAATTACTCACTGGTTAGTTCTTTGGATAGTTAAAAAAAAATACCAAAAACCTTAAGGTGATCACACTGTTATCCTTTTATGCTTAACAATAGATGTAGAAAAAAAGATTTTAGTGTAATTCTTATTTCTTGCAGTATTTTTGGCTTCTGAAAAAGTTAGAAAATAATTTTAAGTACTCAAACTTTAAAAGGCCCTTTCAGTCCAGTGGCAGAAAACAAGGGAGAAGGCAGAAAGCTCCCCAGCGCAGTGGCGCTTTATTTAGAAATAAAGAGAACAAAGGACGCTTCTTCTGGAGGCATCCTGAAAAGGTGCTGTCCTGTAACTCTGGCTAGAGGAAAGCTCTTTGCTTTCTCCCCTCCTCCCGTCTTCCTTTTCCTTTTTTAAAATGCTCCTTTAATAAAAGGATTTACAGCAGGTTAAGTTATCAGTTTGTTGAAGGATCAAGGAGGGCATGGTGTCTGCTGACTTCCTATCTGTAAAGTGTCAGTGATAGAAGTCTAAACTTGGCTTTCGGCTTTCCTGAGAACTTCATTAAGAAGGGGAAACCCAAGATTTCTCCCACCAGCTCTCCTCCAGGAGGGGATTAGCTGCCCAGCACATTTGCAAGCACAGCGTGAAGTTTTGTCAAATACACAATCACTTTTCTTTTCACTGCTCTCTTGACTTTATACTGTTTAAATACTGAGTTGTCTCTCAATTTGCATTTCTTTCGTTAATTCCTGTCTGTTCTGAATGTAACTTTTACACAATCAATTCCCTTGTGCTATCCAAGTTAGCATATAGTAGCTTTCTTACTGTGTTTACTTGTCCAGTTCAAGAGAGCTTCATAAGCTGTACAATTTCTTTTTATTATTTGAATCGTTATGCAATAAAATTAACTTCTTTTTTCCTTAATTTTTCCTTTGTAGGCTAAGAAATGGCCTTTCAGAAAGCAGTGAAGGGGACTGTTCTCCTGGGAGGAGGAGCCCTCGCCACCATTTTGGGGCTCTCTCAGTTCGCTCATTACAGAAAAAAGCAAGTAAGTGAGCAGCATGTACTGATGGTGTGTGTGTGTGTGTGTGTGTGTGTGTGTGCGTGTGCACGCACGTATGCATGCACACCCACGCATGCTCATGGCAGTGTTCAGAAATTGCCCTGGAAGTTTCTCAGTTTGCTTTGAAAGATTTGCTTTGAAAGTTAGGATTCTTCGAATTGTGTGTATCTCATGTTTTAAAATGTGATTTTTTTTTTTTCAAGAGCCTTTGTTTGGGCTCTTTGGTTTTAGAAAGAATAGTTCATTTACAAGTGCCAGGGTTTGTTCCTTTGGACTTGCCCTGTTGAGCTCATCAAAATGCCTGGCACCTTCCGTGTTCCTGCCAAGTTTGGCCTATTTCAAGGCTCAGTCTCCTGGTTTCTTAAAAGGCCTGGCTATGTGTTATGAAGTGTAGTACCTTCTAGAAGGAGAACATTTTAAAGGAGGAACGCCATGACAATGGGATTAGCCTGAAAATTCCAAAGAGAGCCCTAAGGTTCCCTTTCCCTTTCCCTTTGTGCCACAGCCGCCTACTGTTGAAGCTGGTAGCAGGAAATAATCTTGTAGTGGGGTTTTGCTCTTTTCAGGTTTGAGACATTGTAGTGCTCCCCAGGAGTTAGTTTTAGCCTTCCATTTCTATCCTGCTTCCAAGAGAAGGGTGGAGAAATTTGGTAAAGGTGTTCCTCACTGGGTGACAAATCATACCATTGCTTTTCCACATTTTTGTGGCTGCCTTTAAGCCATGGATTTACTTATGCTTGTTCTTGCTGTTTCTTTGTGTTACAGGTGGTAGAACCAGGCATATTGTTTAGAAGTCACTATCCTGAATGGGAAATACCACTAAAAACACATCAGGTGCTAGAGAGATAGCCCACTGGTTAAGAGCACTGGCTGCTCTTGAAGATGACCTTGGTTTGGTTCCCAGCACCCACATGGTGACTAACAACGGTCCTTCACTCCAGTTCCAGAGGGTCTGCCACCTTTTTCTGGCCTCTGCAGCACTGCACGCACATGGCACACTTACATACATGCAGGCAAAACACTTGTACATATAAAATAAATATAAATTAAAATCCAGACCTTTTGTTTTTGAGCTAAGGTCTTACTCTGTAGTCCTGGGTGGTCTGAAACTCATAGCTCATGTTTGGCTTGAACTCACAGTGATCCTAATGGGCTGGGATTACAAGTCCGAAACGCAATGCCCAGCCTAATCCTGAAATTCATTTTACATGTTCTCCTTAAACCAGGGAGATATGGAAGACTTTGAGTCTCCTCTGCTTTTCATTCAGCCATGGGCACATTAGTCTAACGCTTCTCTGGCGTGCTTGTTTTCCCCACTAACTGATTTGCTTTTCATACTCTCCTCTGTTGATTGTGCTCAATACACCATATTTTTTAATTACATTGGTTGTTTGAAGGTAAATGTGAAAGATGGTGCTTCTTCAGAGGCTGTTTCAGAAGTTTGGGATGCAGACGTTAGGGATTACGTTACTTCTCTCATGTAACCCTTTTGATATCTGAACCTATATTGAGAAATGCCAATGCCAAAGGTCATGATATCTAATAGTTGTTGCTAAATTTGTATGTGGCTTATGTCTTTTAACCATAGTAAACATGTTTTACTATGAAGTTTATGGCTTAATTTTGTTCCTAGTAATACTCTTCCATATATTTCTTTTTTAAAAAAAATTATTTTGGGGGCTGGAAAGATGGTTCAGTGGTTAGGAGCACTGACTGCTCTTGCAAAAGACCTGGGTTCGATTCCCAGCACCCACATGGCTGCTAAGAACCATCTTTAAGCTGGGCATGGTGGTGCATGCCTTTAATCTTAGCACTCAGGAAGCAGAGGCAGGTGGATCTCTGTGAGTTCAAGGCCAGCCTGGTCTACAGAGTGAGTTCCAGGTCAGCTGGGGCTACAGAGAGACCATGTCTCAAAAAAAATTATTTTGTTTTGTGTGTATGAGTGTTTTGCTTGTATGAATGCAAGTGCACCATGTGCATGCAGTGCCCATGGAGGCCAGAAGAGGTTGTCGGACCCTGTGGAACTAGGGTCACAGATAGTTGTTAGCTGCCGTGCCGGTGCTGGGAGCCGAATGCTGGTCCTCTCAAAGAGCTCTTAACTGCTGAGCCATCTCTCTAGCCCCATATATTTTCTTAAATTTATTTTTTCTTTGGTGATCTCACAAAGTAAACAAGGGATACTGCTCCAAAACAATGGAGTTAGGCTTTGATTTTAGAAAAATCAAAGCAAAGTAAGGGCCTGCTGAGTCTTAGAACATTTGTCCTTTTATCCGTAGTGTTAGACACCCTGGCTGCTCTAATGGCCCAGAGACACGGATACCCACAGTTTAAAGTCACTTATAATTTCAAGATGACATGTTCTCTTGAAAAAAAAAAAAACTACCATAAGCAAATGCAGTCAGTGAGTTGCACAGGAAATCAACTGCTTTTGTGGCAACTCCTGTCCCTTCAAGACGCTGCCATGAGCTATTATTTTGGGGGCAGCCAAGTGTAATGTAGCCATAGGGATTGGGGAAAATCAGACAAACTCCAGAGAGAGAGGAAACAAATCTATTTTAGCTGATGATATAGCGATCACAGGCCTCCCTTAATATAGCTGACTTCTTTCAGAAAGTATCTGCCAGTCAGAGCCATTGGGGTGGGGGGACGGGCAGGAAAAATCTGCCTCTTGAGTTATGTAAGTTGGCTGCATTTTTGTGCCACAGTGCGCATGTGGAGGTCAGAGAACTTGTGGGAGTTGGTTCTCTCCCCAGACCGAATTTAGGTTGTCAGGCTTGGCAGCAAGCACCTTTACTTCCTGAGCCATCTCATCAGCCTTCAGGTTTCTCTTAACACAAATGACATAAGTTAGTGTTTATTTTACCTTTGTCAGAGGTAGTGTTCACTCTTGACCCATGTGAAACCTAGATATCCGGTCCCCTGACCCCCTGAGGCAAATAGGTGAGTTGTAGAAGAGATGGTGAAATGCTAGGCTCTCCACAACCTGAGAACATTACTTTGTCTTCAGTAGAAGTATTCTTTTGGAGCTGGGCTAGTCCAGATCTTCAGTTCCTTTGAGGAAAGATGAATACTGGCTGATTTCATTTGACCTCATCTGCCTGCAGGGATGAATTTTATGGCCCATGCCATACATTTCCTCACCCCTCTAGGGTTTTTAGAGCAGTTTCATCTTCCTGTCTTTTTACTTCCTGTTCTTTTTCTCTCCTGATTTTCACTGTTGTGCACTGAACTCAGGTCTTTACTGTATGCTAGGCATATAGTTTACTGGAGTTACGGTCCCAACTTCCTACTTTTATCTTAAGTCATACTGAAGACAGGAGGTGAGACATGTGGTAGCTTGATCCTCTTAGACTGTGAGGGAGGGCCCATGTCCTGAGACTACCTCCCTGCAGGGGTCATCTCTCTAGCCAGGCCAGGGAGCATGTATAAGAGGTGTAGATTCCTCTCTAATTGGCTTGCTTTGCTGCGTAAAAATGACCAGTTTCAACTAGGATTACCTCAATTTCCATCTAGTTCCTGCCATAAGTGACCTTGCATTGGTTAGGTTTGGTTACCTTCACTATTCCAACTCACTCACTCTACCATCTGCAAGTTAAGAGGCTCCATCATCAGCGGGCAGACAGCTCTGGTGGTGGATGTGTGACTGTTTTTCTCTCTGCTCTGCCCGCTCTTCCCTGTTCCCTTTACTCCCCTCTCCTGTGCTTCTTCCTTCTCCCCACCCCCCTTTCCCTTCTCCCCTCCTTTTCAGTTCTGAGTATTGAATTAGGGCCTGGCTTGCACATGCTAGGCAAGCATTCTACTGTGGATCTGTACTCCCAGCCTCTTTTTAACTTCTCATTTGAGATAGCCTCACTACACTCCTCAAGCTTGCCTTGAATTTGCTCTTTTTTCCCTCAGCCTCCTGGGTAGCTGGGACTATAGACCTGTACCACTCAGGCTGAGCCCTTCCCTCCCCCTCCCCTTCCCCTTCCCTCCCTTCCCCTTTCTTCTTTACTGCTTCCTTTCTTTTCTATTCCCTTTTCTTTCTTCGTGATACTCAAGATTGAACCCAGGACCTCACACATGCCAAGTCAACACTCTCTTACTATATCCTCAGTTAATGTGCACTTAAAAATTTTTTTTTGATTTTTTTTTAACAATAAGTAATATGTAATGAATACAAGTATCCTTCATGTAAAACCAATTTGCAAGCAGCTATGCCCAAACCCACACAGCCCAAGGCTCCCACCATCCAGCTGGATGTTGATAAAATAAGTGTCCAGTCTATATTGCTGTAGTTTCACAATTCACTCCAATCACAGCCCTTATATTCTACCACACCCCCTCTTCCGCAGATTGTTCCCTAGGCTTTAGAAAAGGGGCACAAGTGGGCAAGAAGCAAAATAGTCTACTTTCTCTGAGATGTCATTTTGGACTGTGATCAGTTCAGGCTGTTTCCTTTTATGGGTTGGCAGTTTATCCAGGAATAACCTTTCAATCCTACTAATGAAGCACAAGCAATTAGATATACAGGCATTCAAACAGTACTAATTATTATGGTAGGTTACTTTGGTATAGACACAGATGTTTGGATGGTATGCTAATCCATGAACTATAGTTTTTCTGTAAAAGAAGTCAAGGTCTTACTGTGGCTTATAATATCTCCTAACCACTAGAGGATGTAAGCTTGTGGCATCAGCCATGAGTTATTCCTCCAAGGAGAGAGCTAATAGCCAATTATATTTGGGATATACAGACATATGGCTGCCACTGCTGCACAGTATTTCCAGGCAGGTGAGGTGTAGCTGATGCTGACAGAGGAGTCTTGCTTGACTCCAGAAGACCAATATTTGCTTTATTAATTTAGTGGCCTTTGGTAACACTCTTTGGCATTCCAGAGACCAACTGTACACTTGCAAGTGTGGTCTCAATACATCTTCCCCATGCTTACAGCGGGTCTTCGACAGCAGGGCCTTACTGCCTCTCTTCTTGCAGGTATCCCAGATTACAGGCAAGAAGCCTTTACCTTTTTTGGGTTTTTGATCCCCTGGCCAACATCTCCTTGGTAGAATAATCCATTGCTAATATCAGAGCTCTCTTGTATTAATATATTTTGCTTAATTGCACAGCTTGTAAAGACTTTAGTGTTATATTTGGCTCTGAATAGAGAATAATCCTTTTACAGTTCCTATGTCTATTAGTCAATTAAAGAAAGCAATTAAGCTGGGCGTGGTGGCGCACGCCTTTAATCCTAGCACTCAGGAGGCAGAGGCAGGCGGATCTTTGTGAGTTCAAGGCCAGCCTGGTCTACAGAGTGAGTTCCAGGACAGCTGGGGCTACAGGGAGACCTTGTCTCGAACAAGACAAAAAAAAAAAAAAAAAAAAAAAAAAAAAAGAAAGCATTATACTGGTTTTATTAAGAGATTACCTCTATAACAGTGGCTCTAATTTACAGTTTAGAGAATCAACTTCATTACATCATGTTTTTCTGTTGTTTTATGAAAAGGAGGTAAGAAGGTTTTCTCATATTAAACTTTGTGGACCTGGAAGGTAAAGTTCATTAGGACTCATATAAACAGTTGTTACAAATAGGATCCACAGAGATGTTTTGATGCCTATAGCAGTCTGAGGCTTTTCTTCCTTTTAATGTTTAGATGGGCCAACTTCTTGCTGGTATTTCTGGTATGTCCTGCATGATGCAAAGCTGTGTCTTTTCTTTCTCAGCCATTAAGTTGGTGACGTTTTGACCTGTGGGAACATGCAAATCTTTTCCCATAGTTAGTTTTAAGATTTAAAATTGAAAAATTTGACAAAAAGTTTAATATATAACTGTATCTCCCCCCCTTTTTATTTAGGTTTTTATTTTTTGACCCATGAATCTCAAAAAGGCAGTCTAGTACACATACCTATAAGGCGGAATGCAGGGTGTAAATTTTCATTAAATTTACCCAAGCTGTTTATCTTTGGCTGTATGTTGTTAATTTGGGAAGCAAACTTAATTCCTTAAGTAAATTATCCACAGGTAAAGAGAAATGTTACAAGATGATACTGTATAACACAAAAAAATTATAGAAAACATTTGTATAACATTAATCCCAATGATGTGTTATACAAACTTTAAGTAAAACAAATGTGGACAACACAATTTATATTTCCAATTAGCTTAGATGTATTACCGTTTTAATTAAAACCTTTACCAATGTTGTTTTAATATAGACATTTTTACTTTTTACTAAGTCCTAAAATACCATATAGTATGTAGAAAAGTTTGACAAATTGGATACCTGTTAAACTCACATCAATATTAAATATACATTAATTGAATACAGACCCGTTGTCCCCCTCCCAACCCACCCCAGCAGATTCACCATTTCAGTCAGTTCTTTGATGCAGTCTTTTCTTTGTTTGTTGTTGTGTTCGTTTTCCAATATGCATCACTTCCCCAGAAGAAATATTTACAACTGGGTATTGGCGCTAGCCATCCACAGATGAGGGATACCATATGTCGTTTTTTCTCTGGGACTGTGTTACTTCACTTAATATAAAAATTTCTAGTTCCATCCATTTACCTGCAAATGTTCATGATGTTGTCTTTTTTACTGCTGCATAAACTCCATTGTGTAGATGTACCACATTTTCTCTCTCCACTTGTCAGTTGAGGGGCATTTGGGTTGGTCATTTCTTTTTTGTTCTATTGTGAACAGAGCTGCAATAAACATGGCTGTGCATGTTTATTCTGTGGTAGATGAGTCTTGTGGGTATATACCCAGGAGTGGTATGAACTGGTCAGAATTTTAGAGTCTTCAAGCATTTTCTTCTACACTGCCTTCCATAGTGGTGTGTACAAGTTTTCATTCTCACCAGCAATGGATGAGTGTTCTCCCTTTTCCCACAACCTCTCCAGCACTTGTATCATTTGTTTTTCTTCATCCTAGCCAGTCTTATTTGGAGTGAGATGATATCTTAAAGTGGTTTTAATTTGCATTTCCCTAATTATTAGTGATGTTGAACACTTTTTAAGTTGTTTCTCAGCCATCTCTAATTCTTCATCTGTGAAGTCTCTGTTCAGATCTTTGCTCCATCTTTTGAGTGATTCATTTGTTTTCTTTCTTCTGTTTTTTGAGTAGTTTATATACTCTGGAAATCAATGCTTTTTCGGATGTACCTGTGTGAAGGTTTCCTCCCACTCCATGGGTTTTCCTTCATTTCCTTTAATTGTTTCTTTGATGTACAGAAGCTTTTGAATTTAATGAGGATCCCATTTGTCTTCTGTTGGACCTTAATTCTTGTGCAGCTGCTGTCTGATTTAGGAAGTCTTTTCCTATGCATGTCTTATAGTCTGCTTGCCAACTTTGTTCTTCTATCTCCTCCAAGAGTTTTAGGGGTTGGGGGCAAGCTAGTGTTCAGAGTTTGAGGTCTTTGACCCATCTGGGATTTTTGACTTTTTTTTTTTTTTTTTTTTTTTTATTTTTTTTTGTTTTTTTAATTTTATTTCTGTATGTGTATGAATTTACTGTCTGCATGCAGGTTTGGTGCACCCGTTCGTGCAAATGCCGCGGAGGGCAGAAGAGGGTGTCCGGATTCCCCTGGAACTGGAGTTCTCCCTGGAATTGGAGTTTCAGACGGTTCTGCGGCTTCCATATGGGTTGCTTGAGGATTGAACCGGGTCCTCTGCAAGAGCGGTGGCGGCGCTCTTGAACCGCTAGGCCATCTCTCCAGCCCCTGGAGGTTGACTTTTTTACAGGGACAGAGGTAGGGGTGTAATTTCATTCTTCTACAAGTGTGATCTCAGTTTTGCCAACACCCACTTACTAAGATGCTGTCTGTTCCGTACATTGTGTCTTCTGTGCCCCCTTGTCAAATATTGAGGTGGACTAGAAATTGTAGTGCTCGAGGTTTTGGATCTTTGGTTTTGTTCCATTGGTCAACAGGGTCTGTTTTGTGCCAGTACAAAGCTGGTTTTATGACTATTAGCCCGTAGTAGTTAGTTTGAAGTCGGTATAGAGATTCCCGCCCGTATTGCTCGTTTACTCAGGGTTGCTTTGGGGCGTTCAGGGTCTTTTGTTTTCCAAATGAAATTTAAGGATTTTTTTTTTTTTTTACCAAGCCTGTGAAGAAGCTCTTTGGGGATTTTTTAATATGGGGATTGCATTAAACTATACAGAGTTTTTGGGTAGAATGGACATTTTTACAATGTTAATTTTCCAACTCATGAGCATGGTGAGGTTCTGTCCATCTTCTGATGTCTTCCTCAATTTCCTCTCTTCAGGGGTTTAAAAATTTTCATTTTGTAGAGATCTTTGGGGTCTTTGGGAATAGGTTTTGTTCGTAAGTATTTTTATTGTTTTTTGAGGTATTGTGGTTGGAAGGTCTCTTGGAGTCCTTCAGTTGCTTGTGTGTGGTGTAAAGAAAGGCTATGGATTTTCTAATTCGTGTAATTTTGTATCCTGCCTTACTATAAGCTCTTGTATTTCTATGTTGTCTGGTGGAGTTATTTAAGATCCCTTAAGTAAACAACCATAATCATATCAGCAAAAAGGGATAGTTTGACTTCTCCTTTTCCAATTATACTCCTTTTAATTTCCTTTCTGTTGCCTTATTGCCCTAGCAAGGGTTTCACTTGAAAAGGAGTGGTACAAGGGGGTAGCTTTGCGAGTTCTTTCTACCTTTAAGGGGGAATGTCTGTTGTTTCCCCATTTAGGAGGTATTGGCTGTGGGTTTCCTGGTATGGCTTTAATTACATTGAGGAATGATACCGCCAATCCAATTCCTCCAGGACTTTAAGAATGAAGGGATGGTGGATGTTGTCAAAATGGCTTTTTCTGTGTCAGTTTGAGATGATTGTATGGTTTTTTTCTTTCAGGTCCATTTATATGTTTGGATGATATTTTATTGATTTTTGTATATTGAAACATTCTCTGCATTTCTGGTAAAATCCATCATTGGTCATGATGGATGAATCTTCTTGATGTGGGTCTGTCATGCAGATTGCAAGTATTTTATTTAGAATTTTGATTTGTGTTCATAATGGAATGGGTCTATATTCTTTTGGTTGTACTTGAGCTTTGCCTGTTTTGGTAATAGAGGGATGCTGACTTCATAGAAGGAATTTGGGAGATTCTCTCTGTTTTGTATCCTCTGTAAAAATAGTTGGAGTAATAATGGTTGTAAGTCTTTTTTTTAGAAAATGTTTTTAAAATAGTCTGCCATGAAACCATCGGGGCCTGGGCTTTTTTTTAGTTGGGAAGTTCTTATACAATCTTCAATTTCGTTCTATATATATGTGGTCTATTAAGCTGTCGATCTCTTCTTGGTTAGGCTTTCGCGTGATTCCAGGATTTCAGATATTCGCCATCCATTCTCGCTTCTAGGTTTTAAACTTGTAGAGTTTAAATAGGTTTTGTTGAAGTATTCCCATATGATTGTCTGGATCTTTTCATTTCTGTTGTGATATTCCCTCTTTCATCACAGATCTATTGATTTGGGTTTGTCTCTTCTTCGTCTTTTTCCTGCTTGTCTTCTTTCTTTCTTTTTTTTTTTTTTTTTGTTGTCTTGTCTTTTTGGACAGGGTCTCCCTGTTAGCCCACAGCTGTCCTGGAACTCATCTGTAGACCAGGCTGGCCTTGAACTCCACAAAGATCCGCCTGCCTCTGCCTCCCAAAGTGCTTAGGATTACAGGCAATGCGCCAGCACGCCCGGCTTCCTTTCTTTCTTTCTTTTGCTTAAACTGGGCTAGAGGTCTGTCTATCTTGTTTAGGCTCTCAACCAACTTTTGGATTCATTGATTTTTTTTTTTTTTATTGTTTTTTCTTTGTTTTCATTCATATGTAATTCTGCTCTGATTTTGTGTATTGTTCTTTTGTCTGCTGCGTTTGAGGGTTCATTTGTTGTTGTCTTGCTGCAAGTGTTTTAGCTGTCATGTTAAATGGTATTCACTTGTGCTCTTTCTTTTTTTTTTGATGTGGTCACTCAGGGCTTAAACTTTCCCCTCTAAGGACTGCTTTTAAAGTGTCCCATGGTTTCTTTTGTGTTTTTATGAATTTTCTTGTCATTTCAGTTCAGAATAAAAATTTTTTTTTTTCTTTTCTTTATTTTCTTCCTTGACCATTCATTATTCAGGAGAGTGTTTGTAGTCTCCATGTGTTCTTTGTAGATTGTGAGGGCTTATCCTGGTGTGGATATTTGGAGCTTCTATTCCACTTCTCTGTTTAGGAGTTCTTATGTGCTCTGTATTGTGTATGGGTTTGTCTTTTTTAGTTAGGGGCAATTTTCATCTGTTTTTTTTCTGTTGAAGATCTGATCAATACTATTCTCTTTGAATTCTTTCCTCCGTCTATTAACCTAGTGATGCGGAGGTTTGGATCTTTTCATAGTGTCCCATATTTCCTGGTTGTTCCACTTTTGTGTATTTTTAAGTTTTTCATAATCTTTATTTTGATCTTTTTGTTTGCTCTGTGTTATCTTCCAGGTCTGATATTCTTTGTTCTGCTTTTCCTCCATTTTATTTCTGAGGCTTTTTCCATTCCCTTTCCTCTTGATTGGATGGGTGTTCTATTTCCTTTTTCATTTCATCCTGTGATTTCTTTAGTATTTCCACTTCCTTTTAGAGCTTCTCAATCTCTTGGTGCTCCTTACTTCTCTGGTTGGCTTCCTTTTACAGTGTTTCCACTTCCTTCCAGAGTTTGTCATTTTACTCCTCTAGTTCTTTCTGAGTTTGTCATTTCTCTCCCTTTAGTTCTTTCTGAAGTTTGTCATTATCTCCCTCTAGGTCCTTCTTGAATTTTTCATTCTCTCTCCTTACTTCTCTGACTTCTTCTTTATATTCTTTTTTTTTTTTAATTATTTATCTTTGTATGTGTATGAATGTACTGTCTGCATGCAGGTCTGTGCACCCGTGTCGTGCAATGCCGCGGAGGTCAGAAGAGGGTCTCGGATTCCCCTGGAATTGGAGTTCTCCTGGAATTGGAGTTACAGACGGTTCTTAGCCGCCATGTGGGTGCTGGGGATTGAACCCAGGTCCTCTGCAAGAGCGTCGGTGCTCTTAACCGCTAGGCTATCTCTCCAGTCCCTCTTCTTTATATTCTTTAATTTCTCTGAATCCGTCTGCAATTGTTCCTCTAAGATCTGTTTCTTGGGTCACCTCCAGGGGGATCCCACTGTAGCAATCTCCTACAGGGTTGGTAGAGCTTGGTGTAGAATTATCCTGCACCTTTCCCATGTTGTCCCTTTGTCGTGTCCCTGGCATGTGGGTTTCCCTTTTGTTGCCTGTATTCTGATGCGAATCACAAATGTCTTTTCACTGTGTTGAAGGCTTGCTTTGCTTGCCTCCTTCAGATGCCTTTTTTTTTTTTCCTCATTTATGGAGTGTTGACTTGTCTATGTTTCGGGCTTTCAATTTTGTTTATATATTGAAAGTCTAATTCACTCTTCCCTTTCTGTTCTGAAGGTTCTCCAAAAAAATCCACTTGGACACTGTCTCAGCAATTACAGTTGGCAGGGGGAGGGTATGCCTGACTTAGCCAGCACCCAGGTACCCAGCAAGCAGGGCCACTGCACCCCGCCACAAACCAGCGAATCAATTATCCAGCAGTTCAAGAGTAGATCTATCCTAAAATCTGCCTGGCTGAAGCACCTGGCTCCTACCTGTTCTTCAGGTGGTCTTGGCCAGGCCCTGACCTATGTGCACTTGTTTGAAAACATAGTAGAGGTTGGTTTAATAGTAAACTTTCAGTTGGAAGGGCCTTAGATGACACCTTACCTACTTAACACAGAAAAGGTCTGGTCCTGGGAAAGTCTTCTTTTTCTAATTTCAAGAATGGAGTGGGTGAAGAGGGGGCATGAACTCTAGGAGAGATGGTCTTGGAGTACTTCCAGAGCAAGTTCTTGAAGAATGGAAGTAGAGAGCATTGCAATCAGGGTTGCAGGATGTTGCCCTGTGGGCTGTGGAGGTGGCCAGGGAGAGTAAGTGAAGGATAGCTCCAGGGTTTAACCAGGACTGCTGTAGTCTTTTTTCACTTTAGGAGAAAGGCATTTTTGAAGAAAAAAAATAACTCAGCATTTAACCTAGCATGTGACACAGAGGGCCCCCTTGGAACCAAATAGATCTATTACATCAACCACACCACTGGGTTAGAAAGACGTCCACATCATCACATCAAATCACACTCTGAAGTTGCGGTGAGTTTTCTGAACCCACCTTGAGGTGAAGTCTGAGATCTACCAACAGTTTCCTCAAAGCTTGGATGTGAAAGATTTCTTTCTTTGGTTTTTCTTTTTTCCTTCATTAAAAATAAGAAAGGAGTGAGCTTTGGAAATCAAGATCTCTTTAGTGTGAAAAGCAACCTTATTAAGCTCAGGGAATAGAGACACTGTCACAGGTGAACCTTCCACAGAGAAGTAGGATCTGCCCAGCAGTCCTTGTGGCGTGTGTGCGTCACCTACCATCTGTCTTAATGGCTTAGGGGTTTTAGGCCGTTTTCTTGAACTGAGGGCCTTGCTTTTCTTCCTCTGTAAAAATGAGTATAGCAGTGGTACATCCCTCATACAACTGACAAAGAACAAAGGGGTGTATGGCTAATTCAGCTTCGCAGGGATTTTTGAGAACACTGTTTTAGCTTGTATTTCAGTCTTTCTCTTTCAGTGCATTATTTGTAAAGAGTTTGATAAAGCAGTGCTTTATTGGTAGAATGGCCACAATCTTTTGAGGGGGAAGACAAGATTGGAGAAGCAAAGTATAAAATGATAATGTCTAAAGTAAGATATATTTCAGTTTGCCTTAATTATTTATTTATTTATTTATTTTTTGAGACTGGCTCTCACCCTGTAACCCTTTAGTCCAAATATATAAACCTTCTGTCTCAGCCTCTGGAGTGCCAGGGTTACAGGCAGGAACAAGCCACACTGTTGAACAACAACAACAAAAAAAATCATACAGTTTCTGGCGTAGATGTGACATTCAAGTGTGGCTGGGTTTGGGGGGACGTGTTGGAGTACACAGGTTATGAAGGTTTTGAGACTTCTATATTTTTATGAAATAAGGGTAATGTCTCTTTCTTCCCAGCTATGTCCCCTCAAAGCACTAAGTCAAAACAGGTCAGTGGTCACACTTCCTGGTATATATATATATATATATATGTATATACATATATATATATATATATATCAGGTCTTTATTATTGTTTATACTTCTTCCCCTTCTCCTAATATAGTATGATAACATTTAAATAAATCTAGAGTTATTAGGCATGGTTATTATGTAACACCAAATTTCTTAAAAATAACTGAAGTTTTGGTTGGCATAATTTGGCCTATATTGATATAGAAGCCAGGAGAGGCAGAGAAAATTGAGGCCAAAAGCTCTACTTACGCATGGCTTTTCTGCAGTAAGCATCTTTGAATATCATTTTATTTACTCATTTATGTGTATGTATGTATGTGTGCCTACATGAAGTTATGGGCATCGCATGTGTGCAGATGTGTTTGGAGGCCACAGAGCATTGGATCCCCTGAAACTGGATTGCAGGTGGTTGTGAGATACCTGGTATGAGTGCTGGGAGCTGAACCCAGGTCTTCTGCAAGAGCTGTATGCATTCTTAACCACGGGGCCACTTCTCCAGCCTCATGCCTCTTTTTTTTTTTTTTTTTTTCTGAGATGGTCTCCCTGTATTCCCCAGCTGACCTGGAACTCACTATGTAGACCAAGTTGGCCTTGAACTCACAGAGATCCACCTGCCTCTGCCTCCTGAGTGCTGGGATTAAAAGCATGCTGTACCATGCCCAGCATCATTTTTTTTTAATTTTTTATATTTCTTATTTATTTATTTATGTGTCTGAATGTATTGTCTGCATGTAGGTTTGTGCACCCGTGTCGTGCAATGCCGCGGAGGTCAGAAGAGGGTGTCGGATTCCCCTGGAACTGGAGTTCTCCTGGAATTGGAGTTACAGATGGTTCTTAGCCGCCATGTGGGTGCTGGGGATGGAATCAGGGTCCTCTGTAAGAGCAGTCGTCACTCTTAACCGCTAGGCCATCTCTCCAGCCCCATCATTTGTTTTTTTTTAAGACTGTTATCATATTTAAGAACTTAACTTCAGGGCTGGAGAGATGGCCTAGCGGTTGGGAGCGCCGACTGCTCTTGCAGAGGACCCAGGTTTGATCCCCAGCACCCACATGGTGGCTGAGAGCCGTCTTTGACTCTAGTTCCAGGGGAATCCGACACCCTCTTCTGACCTCCGTGGCATTGCACGATACGGGTGCACCAACCTGCATGCAGACAGTACATTCATACACATAATAAATAAATAAAAATTTAAAAAAAGAACTTAACTTCAGTGGGGAATAGTCTTTTGATTCCTAGTCTGAGGGTATTTGTGATCTGGAATGAGTTGAAGTATTCATGTGCTGCATTCTCTTATGTTTGCCACATAACCGTGTACATCATGAGAAGACCTGCCAGTTCTCCCACAAGCAAATAATCTTCCATCTACAGAGGCACAAATGCTCCAAGCTCAGAATGACAGTCCACTGTGTGGCCTATAATACTAGCACTTGGCAAGTGGAGGCAAAATAATCAGCAGTTCAAAGCCAGGCTTGCCTACACAGTGCATTGGAGGCCAGCCTAGGCTATGTGAGATCTTACCTTCAGACTTCCTACACAGTGCATTGGAGGCCGGCCTAGGCTATGTGAGATCTTACCTTCAGACTTCCTACACAGTGCATTGGAGGCCGGCCTAGGCTATGTGAGATCTTACCTCTAGACTTCCCTAGAAACCCCCCCCCCAAAAAAAATAAAACCCCACGTAAACAAAAATAGATAAAACTCAAACAAATAAGAAGGGGGGTAGGAAAAAACCCTAACCAAATAACAACAGAAATCTTCCCAACTAGTTTTATTTTGTTGTCCTCTTTGAACTTAACAGAAATGCTGCATCCCTTGACCAGTATCTAAACAGCCTCTTGCTTGACAACTCTGGGTCCTGCTAACCACTCACTGTTCTCTGATTCTGTGTATTTCACTATTTTCGAGCTCACATATGAGATCATATATGGTGTTTTCTGGGGCTGGCTTACTACCTTATCTTTATATCTTAAATGTATTCCAGTTGTCACAAATAGCCCAGGTTTTTTTTTTTTTTTTTTTTGTCTTTTTGAGACAGGGCTTCCCTTTAGTCCCAGCTGGAGCTCACTGTATAGACCAGGCTGGCCTTGAACCCACAGAGATCTGCCTACCTCTGCCTCCCGCCTGCTGGGATTAAAGGTGTGTGCTATCACTCCCGGCAGTTTCTTTCTTTTTTAAGGCAGAATAATATTTTATGGTATGTGTATCATATTTGTTTATCTGATTTTTCTATTGACATTCAGATTATTTCCATATTTGGCTACTTTGAGTACATCATATTCTAGAATTGCAGTGTTAGGTACCATTTAGAGGATGTATTTGAAGGTAACTCCTGATGGCTTAGCAATAGGGTTCTTGTTCTGCCTGCTTGTGGAGTCATCGGCATGGGTATTATGTCAAATAGGAAGGCAGAAATGTGTGTGCCATGGGTGGCTGGCTTTGCATTAAGATGGTAAAGATTTAGCTAGGTCTGGGTGAGCTGGGTGAGTCCTCTACCACTGTTCACCAGTGTCTTCATGCTTTTTATTTTGAGACAGGGTTTCACTAAGTTGGTCAAACTGGCTTCGAACTCACTCTGTACCCCAGGCAGGCCTTGGAGTGCTTGTAACTCTCCTGCCTCAGCTTCACCAGCAGCCAAGATTATAGGCCTGTGCCATCACCGTGGATCATACTACCTCCCAAGTGCCAGGATTAGTTGTGTACCACCATTTTTGATTTCTTTTTCAATTTTACCTGTGTAAATTTATCTTTTATATAAAGGATGGGGTTTCATCCACTAGGGAAAGCTTCTGAGTTATGTTTGGACCATATACAAAGTAGGTGAGTTGAGAATCTTAGGTTGCCAAACAGATCTTATAGCTGTAATAAGCAAGCCCTCAAGCTCAGTGGGTTATCAGAGTGAAGGTTTATTTCTTGCTATCTTTACAGTTCAGTATGGCGAGATCTGGGACCTAGTTCTTGCCGTTTTTCAGAGATTTGTGGTTACTTGTAGTGTTTTGCTGCTTGCTGCCCCATTTCGAGGGGATGCAATGTAATAGTGTTCTCTGGAAGAAGAGAATCATTTTGTTGAACATTCAGCTTTTACATGTGTTCTGAGTATAGTTTCTAATCTAGCTGACAAATGAGCTGTTTATTTTGATGATAGTTTTATTGTTAGTTTATGCCAAAGATGGCATCATTCATTTGCTTCTCTTATTTAAAACCCTGTGCATAGATTCCTGGAAGGACCGCCTTCTCCTAGAAATACAATTAAATGTGCTGGGAATGTGCCTCATAGCTAAAGCTTGATGAAGATTTTGGAATACTCTGTATTTTAGATAAGGCCAGTTGAAACTATTCTTACCCACTCTATATGGCTCACTGCTCCTTCTGAGACATGCTTCATCAAAGCACTGAAATTATGCAGACAGAGCTGGGACTGTTCTCTGAAGAGCATCCTATCATCTTCTTTCTAATTTTGGATTTCATTTTACACTTAGCCCCCAAAAGTGGGGCCATGGCAGCAACTCCAAGTTATAACTCACATCAGGCCTTCGAGGAGTTTGTGATGCTATTTTGTGGCTGGCATACAAAATCGGCGAGGTTAACTGTACTTCTATAGGTCACCCCGTGAGTCAACGGCTGAGCTAGGATTAGCGCTGACAGCTGGTGAGCTGCTAGGCTGTTGCTAACTGAGCAGCATTGACATTCACTTTGATTTGACTTTGCATTTCATTTTCAACTATTTATTCATTTTAAGGCCTCTTTAAGAAACTTTTTAGAGATATTGTGGGACCGAGAAAACTTTCTATAAATGCTCTGGGAGAGTCCTTTTGCTTCCCTGTCTTCTTTCCTATTCTCCTGGCTTGACAGTAACGTTTGTGCTTGGAAAGCTTTTTCTAGGTGTTATTTGTAACACCTAGAGGAAAATAGATAATTTTTTTTCTTTTTTTCTTTTCTTTTGAGACAGGGTCTCCCTGTAGCCCCAGCTGGCCTGGAACTCACAGAGATCCGCTTGCCTCTGCCTCCCAAGTGCTAGGGTTAAAGGCATGTGCCACGCCTGGCTTAAAGATGGTTCTTAACCGCCACATGGGTGCTGGGAATCGAACCCAGGTCCTCTGCAAGAGCAGTCAGAGGTGCTCTTATTCACTGAGCCATCTCTCCAGCCCCGGAAAATAGATAATATAAATGGATGTTAGGTGATACAAATTTTACAAGCTGAGACTTCAGAAAGGAATTTCTGGGGTCTAGCTACGTGATAGCATGCACAAATGAGATAAGTGTCCACACTTTTTACTTCTATTTGATGAAGCGTCCACAGAGAAATGGAGAGTATTCCTTGAAAGTTTGCCTGTAAGCTACTGAGAACTTAAGGTTCAAGTGAGGCGACCTGGTCATTTCTCTCAGTGGGTCAATATAGTACTCACCTGAGAAGGTGTATTCCTTTCTGTTGCTGTGATGAATAAAGCACCATAACGAAGGCAACTTATGAAAGAAGAGTTTATTGAGCTCATGGTTCCAGAAGGATAAGAGCACATCATGGTGGGGGAGGCATGGCAGGAGGCAGCCGGAGCAGAAAACTGAGAGCATAACTGGATACGAGACAAGGTAGTATGCTCTCAATGGCTACCCACAGTGTTATGCTTCCTCCAGAAAAGCCACACCTCCTAAAGAGCCCAGGACCCTTTCCTTCCCAAACGGCACCATCAACTGATCAAGTGTTCAGATACTTGGATCCTGCAGAGGACATTCTCATTTAAACCAGCACAGATGGATTGGGGGACCAGTGGGCCTTGTTTCAGTTCTGGGTCAACTTCTACCTATATGCCTTGTGAGAGTTTTGAAGCAAAGTGCTGCTTCATAAATCCTTTGTAGATTACTGTAATTGTCCAGCAAGGCTGGATGCAGGCTAGGCAAATACACGAATATTTCTAGGCTTCACTGACTACATCAAAAGTTCTGCATTTCTGTGACAGGGTGGTTACATGATCTAGGGAGTCAAGTAAGCCATTTATGTGCGCAAAGATAACAGAACAGAGGACATGCAGTTTGGAGTCAAAGTGAATCAAGTTCTAAGTCCCTTAATCATTTGCCCAAGGAGTAAAGTTGGTTTCCTCTCAGGTCAAAGACTGCTTCCTGAGACTGAGATGTAGCTCTGTGGTAGAATGCTTATCTAGCATTCTCCTTAAAATTTAATTAAAAAATTATTACTTATTTATGTATGAGTATATTGCCTGCATGTGTGTAAGTGCATCTGTGTCATGCAATACCTGTGGAGGTCAGAAGAGGACATTGGATTCCCCTGGAACTGGAGTTATGGATGGTGGTTTGCTGCCATGTGGGTGCTGGGAACTGAACCTGGGTCCTCTGCAAGGTCAGCTAGTGCTCTTAACTGCTGAGCTATCTCTCCAGCTTGATTTACTTATTTTTTATATTATTATTATTTTTTTAATATATGTGAGTGTTTTGTCTGTATGTAAGTGCATCACATGCATGCAGTCCCAGTGGAAGCCAGAAGAGGTCATAGGATTCACTGGAACTGAAGTTACAGACAGCTCTTAGCTGCCATATGGGTGCCTGGAACTGAACCCGGGTCTTCTGTAAGACCAACCAGTGCTCTTAACCACTGAGCCATCTCTCCAACCCCTATCTAACATTCTAGCATTCTTGAGGCTCTGAGTTCAGTCTCCAGGACCCCAGGTAGGGGATGGGGTTAGTGGCCAAGTGTGGTGGAAATTGAGGCCAGCCTGGTCTGCACAGTGGGTTCTAGGTCAGGTAGGGTTACAGGAAGAGTTTGTCTTATAAAAAAAGTACATGTAGAAAATGCCTCCTCTCGATGTAATTATGAAGTGCTATTTGCCATGCAACCTTGATGACCTGAGTTTAGTAGTCCACAGTGGAAGGAGAGAACTGACTCTCCAAAGTTGTCATCTGACCTTCACATGGATATGCACAGAATATATAAATTAAAAAGAAAGAAATTAATATTTATTTGAAAACCAGTAAGAGAATGTCCTCCAAACCTGAGATTGTCTAGTCAAATACGATGTTAATTTATTTGAAGTTTGGATGGATAGAGCAAACACTTTCCCCCATTTTCCAGCAATTTCTCTTAAACCTAGCATAGTCCATTCATTGAATTTCATACTATCGGGGAGAATGGTAATTGTAGTCTGAAGTGATTTGCATGAAACTCTGCTCCCCCCAAAATTTGGTAATTGAATTGTTTGGGTATATTCTGATTTAGAGAGCTCTATGTGTGTCTCAAAGAAATCACAGCCATGAATCACAGCACCTTCAGGAGAATAGTCTACATTCTGTGTCTAGAAAGGTGCATTCCTTCCTTGCTTTGACAAAGTAACCTGACCAAAAGCAACTTGAGGGATAAGGATTCCTTTTGGTTCCAGGTCCATCATGGTGGGAAGGGGGTGGTGACTGAAGTAGCCAGGTCCCCATTTGTGCTGACCCACCTCCATCAGCCAGGCCCCACGGCACCGTCAGCAGAGTCCATGTGTTCAAACACATTACCCTGTGGAGGACTGAATTAATTACTTTTCTGTTGCTGTGATAAAACACAGAGATCAAGGCAACTTGTTAAAGGAAGACTATATTTGGCTTATGGCTCTAGAGGGTAAGAGTTCATCCTGGCAGCAAAGGTGGCCAGAATAGAAAGCTGAGAGCTCACATCTTCAAGCAGGAACAGGAAGCAGAGAGAGCCAAACCTGAAATGGGGCAAAGCCATGAACTTTCAAAGTCCACCCCCAGTAATGAGCGTCCTCCAGGAAGGCTGAACCTCCTAAACCTGGACAGCGCCATCAGCTGGGGCCGAAGTACTCAAATACTGGAGCCTGCAGCATGACATTCTCATTGAAATCACTCAGGGACACTGCACATTTAAAGTGTGGCATTGGACTTGTCTGGTTTTTACATCAGTTATCAGTGAAAATGAGTCACCCTGTGTTAATGTAGTAATCATAAATCCCCCATAAATCTGTTTATAGAGAAACATGTTGCTTACTGTCAACTTAGTATAAGAAAACCCAATAGTGTTTAGTCACAAGGTGATTCAGGAGATGGCCATTCAGACATCTGAAGATTCATTGTATAGAGGGGCTTGTCACATTTTCCTTCCAGGAATACACAGATATGGTTAGTCTTTTTTTTTCAGTGACAACTTAGCAGTTTCCCTTCAGTCTGAGTTCGCTGATTGAACTGTATAATATGAGCAAGTGAGAGTGATTGTTGCAGTCTGAAGTGATTTGCATGAAACCCTACTTTATACTCCAACTATTACTGTTCATGATTACAGGACAGCCTGGCTGTTAATTGCCTGTGGTCTTTAAATATGCACTTCTTTCAGAAATAGATGCTAATTATTAGATCTTGTTTTCGGTCTCACCCTAAGTTGCAAATGTCTAGGAATTTTTTTTTTTTTTTAATTTGCAAGTCTAATGGTGCACAGACATAGTACAGCTGATCTCATTTGGAATCCTGTTCAGGGGAATGCTTTCTCGATACCTTTTTTTTTTTTTTTAGCTTTTTGAGACAGGGTCTCCCTGTAGCCCCAAGCTGGCCCTGAAATCACAGACAGGCACAGATCTCTGCCTGTCTCTGTCTCCCAAGTGCTGGGATTAAAGGTGTTCACCACTACACCTGGCTACTCTCTTACAGATCATGAACTTGGGTGTTGGTTTCCTGTAGATGTTCATACTCTTTTTTTTTTAAAGTTATACTTTTTAAAAAAATTATTCTTGTATGTGTATGAATGTACTGTCTGCATGTAGGTTTGTGCACCTGTGTCGTGCAATGCCGCGGAGGTCAGAAGAGGGTGTCAGATTCCCCTGGAACTGGAGTCAAAGATGGTTCTCAGCCGCCATATGGTGCTGGGGATCAAACCTGGGTCCTCTGCAAGAGCAGTAGGTGCTCTTAACCACCAGGCCATCTCTCCAGTCCCAAAAGTCTCACTCTTTTAAAAACAGATTTATTTTATCTTAAATCATGTGTATGTCTCTGTGTCTGTGTGAGTGTATGTGCACAGCAGGTGCTGTTAGAGCCCAAAGGTGTTAGATTCTCTTGGAGCTGGAGTTAAAAGTGGTTGTGAGCTGCTATGTGATGTTGGGAACTGTACTGTAATCCGATGCAAGAACAGTAAGTGCTCCTAACTGCTAGCATCTCTCAAGTTCCCATTCAAGTCTCTTGATAAAGGCTATATGTTTGTTTTCACAATGGAGGAATTTTATTTTATTTTTTCCTGTGGTACTGGGAATTGAACCTAGTGTTTGATAACCATGATAACCAACTTTCTTTTTATCTATTTTATTTTTGGTCTTTTTTTTTTTTTTTGAGACAGGGTCTTCCTGTTAGCCCCAGGCTATCCTGGAACTCAGTATGTAGACCAGGCTGGCCTTGAACTCACAGAGATCCACCTGCCTCTGCCTTCCAAGTGCTGGGGTTAAAGGCGTGCACCACCATGCCAGGCCCTCTCTTTTTATTTTTTATTTAGAGACAGTCTTACTCTGTGTCCCTGGCTGGCCTGAACCTTACTATGTGTATCAGGATAGCTTTGAACTCACAGAGATCCACCTGCCTCTGCCTTCCAAGTGCTGGGGTTAAAGGTACGTACTACCGCACTTGGCCCATACTGGCCTTGAACTGACTCTGTGGCTAAGGCTGGACTTGAACTTTATTTCCTCCTGCCTCAGCTTCCCAGTGGGTAAGATTTCAGGCACATACCGCTGAGCTTGGCTGGAATTTTACCTTTGAAAGTTGGTAGATGAAAATTATCTTGGGTCTCTTCCATTTTGGCCCTAATTGCTAGATTAGGTTGTTGGTCCTGAATGTAGCAGTGCTGGACTTAATCTGTGTTTAGGGCAGAGCCTGCAAACTCATGTACCTATGGGGACACACTGGTGAAAAAAGGTGTGATGCGATGAGTGGCACACTAATAAGCTCAGATAGTAATCTCAGAGGGTAATCTTAATTTTTATGTGAAATATAGCAGTTTCAAAAGTTGGGTACTCAGTTTTTAAGAACATAGTGCGCTGACACAAGTGTGCTTGTGTGTGTTCTGGATCCGGCACACACTGCTCCTACTTCCTTTCTGGGCTTTGTCACTCAGCTGGTGTCTAACTTGTTTTAACTGGTCTTCCCAGGGAAGCTTGGCTGGATATAAGGTGCCTCCTATGACCCTTTACCTATTTTCTTTTGTGGCTGCTGTGAGGCAGTCTCATGCAGTCGGGCTGGTCCTAATAAACTCACTGAGTAGGTGAGGATGACCTTAAACTCCTTATCCTCCAGTCTCTACCGCCCAAGGGTTGGGATTTCAGGCTTGAGCTAACACATTCATTGTCTGTGGTGCTGGGGTTGGATGCCAGGGTTTTGTCTGTGCTAGGCCAGCACTCTGCTGACTCAGCTACCCTAGCTCTTTTAGCCTTTTCCCTGTGGCAAACTCTCTTGTAATATTATAATTACCTCCCTATCTTTTTGTCCCCTTGCTTATAGAATCCTTGAGAGACCTCCAGAAATAGTGATTTGTTGAGTGAGCTGTGGGGAGTCACATGCCTGCATGTATCACTGGTGATCTGGTCTCTCAGGTGTTAGGATACTCTGGATCCATCCAGCAGCAGAGTTTAGATTTCTGTCTAATCAAACTGTCATACTCGAGAAAGGGAAGCCAAGGTAGGGGAGGATGGGGGCACGGAGGCCCATTTCCTAGAGTGCCACTACACTTTTATTATCCTCACTTCCTCAGTTTTCCTTTATTTCCCCCAAATCAACATATTCTAGAGAAGGTAGAGTGCAGATGTGTTTTTGTGACTCAAAGCCATATGAAGCCAAAATGAGTCTTTCTCCTGTCATAATTATAAGCAGGGCCTTAGGCTGTGTTTACTGTCTCTAAAATAAGCATGGTGCTTAGCTTCTCAGTTGCAACACTTTCCAGCTTTTATGAAAAGAAATAAACAAAAATAAAATGTTATTTTAAAGTACTGTCAGAAATTGAATAAATACACAATAAATCACCCTCAATAATGTTCTCTCTCTCTCTCTCTCTCTCTCTCTCTCTCTCTCTCTCTCTCTCGTGTGTGTGTGTGTGTGTGCATGTGTGTGTGTGTGTTTGTGTATTTTAAATTGGAGGGATTCCTCAGTAAAACCTCCACAACTAACAGCCTCCCCCTCCCTCTTCCCAAAAAACTAAAAGCTTTCTGTGTTTTGGCAATGGTCATATCTCATCTTGTTGTAACTGTTTAGTCTGCTTTTATATATTTTTTTCAAATTATATATACAGCCAGTCTGGTGTAGTTGTATAAGGCTTGGTGTCTGTTGCTACACTGTGTTGCTTCAATTCCTGGCTCTACTGCAGCTCACTGTGAACTGGCCACGTAATTATGGTATAATTACTGCCTCTATATCTCAGTTTCCTTTTCCTAAGTGGAGATCATAATAGCACCTGACTCAGAGATTTACTATGAAGATTTAATGAGCAGAAGAAAAGCAAAACCCTTATAAAAGTGCCTGGTATGTAAGTGCTGTATCCATAGTTGGTTATTATTTTAAGTCAATTTTATTGAGGTATAATTTGTGGCACAATTTAAAGTGCTGTGAAATTAACCCTTTATAATGTATGTGGTTATGTATTCTCCCCCTCAGTCAAGCTACAGAACACTTCTGTCATCTTCTTGTGTTTCTCATGTCCCCTGTAATATTCTTTCTTCAGCTCCTGAAATCACTGCTTTCTAATCTCATGCTTTGGTTTTTACTGAACATCGTTTATGCAGAATGATTTGAATCATGTACTACAGAGACCTTTGAGCCTGGCTTCTTTTGCTTAGCATAAGGACTGGTAGATTTTCTTGTGAAGGGCAGGCAAGTTGTTAAGCTTGTAGGCCACGTAGTCTATGTAGCTACCCTCAGCTCTGCACTGCATTGTGGACTCACAGATATATTGATGGTATGACAGTGTTTTAATAGAATTTGGGCTCTAGACTTTAATTTGTAGACTTTTGACTTAGCATAATGCATTTGAAATTCAGGCATTCTTTTCATCATTAGTTCTTTATTTTAAATTGCTGATCACTATTCTGTTGAAGAGATATTTAAGTTTAGGTGTTTGCCTAAACTTAAATAGGTAGGGTGTGGTGGTTAATCTCAGTTGCTAACCTGAAGAGTCTAGAATGACCTTGGGGATGCTCCAGTGGTCATGCCTGTGGGGTGGGGTTCATCTTGATTAGGTGAATAGAGATGGGAAGATTCACCCAGTGTGAGTGGCACCATTCCCTGGGCTGGGATCCTGGACTGTGTACGAAGATGAGCTGGACACGAGCTCCCTCTGCTTCTCCAGTGTGGATGCGATGTGACCGGCTCCTTCCAGCTCCTGCTTCTTTACTTCCCCACCAGATACAGTAGACCCTCGAATTGTGAGCTAAACAAATTCCCTCTCCTTTAAATTATTTATGTCTGAGTATTTTTAAACACAGCAATCAGAAAAGTAACTAAGGCACCAGGTGGAAAACTATGAGGTTTTCTTTTGTTTTTCCTACTTTGGGCAATTATAAATAAAGTCACTGTAAACCGTTACCTACAGATTTCAGTGTAGACACAGGCTTTTATTTCATTTGGCTAATTATCAAGGAGGGTAATTGCTGCCTTGCATGGCAGTTATATGTTTACTTTTAAAAAAGACTCCTAACTTGGACTGTATGTATCATTTCACATTTCTAGCAGCAATGTAGGAGAGTTCCAGATATATTGCATTCTCACAAGTACATGGTGTTGTCTTATTTTTTGTATTTGTTTAATTTTAGTCATTGTAAAAATATATGAAGAGTTTTAAGCACCAGAATAAAAATATGTACCTTTTTTTTTTCATTTCTGGGAAAATTTTATTGGCCTTTTGGATAGGATTTGTTTGCCAGGAAGAATGATCCCATCGTACTTCTGCTGGAACCAGCACGTGGCCTCCTCTTTGCTGATTCTGTGTTTGGCCCCAATGCAGCCTGTCCTGCAATTCTTGTCTGCGATGCTGAAACCTGGCCTACCCAGCACCACATAGAAATCCAGACTGTAGATACCAATGCTTGGGTAGTATTTGATGTCCATCCAGATCAATGTGTTCCTGGATTCCAAAACCAAAGTTTCCGGCGTTGGAGAAGTTGTTTTTTCTTAGCTCGTATTCCCGCACTTTCAGCCCTTTCTCCAGGATTTCCTCTGCCTTGGCCCCACGGACTGTGCAGTGAACTGCAATCTTCTCATTTCTCCTGATGCCAACGGACCTAACCTGTACTGAGCTTTGGAAAATACGGGTGTCTGGCCTGTGAGCTGCTCTAACACTTTGGCTGTGAGGGTCAATCCGTCTCCACTATCTCCGACACAGATGTTGAGGCAGAGCTTGCGGATTCGAAGTTCTCACATAGGATTCTCCTTTTCACCTTGATCCTGCGCCATGTTGGGAGAATGAAGAGAGAAAAATATGTACCTTTAACCCACTTTAATTGAAGACATCTGAGAGGCTTTATACCTGGAAATGACATTATCTGAGTTTTAAAATAACGAATCTAGCTGCAGTGTGGAGAAGGATTTGGACGGAGGCAAGATGAGTGCGGGAAGAACTCTGGGAGGATGTCACGTGTAGCGGAAGGGAAGGGAAGGCACTTGGAAGAGGAAAAAAGGGATTGGATGTGTTTCAGCAGGGGAGTAGGACTCAGTGAGTGAGCTCATATGGAACTTAAGACAATGAAAGTTGTCCAAGATGTTTCTAGAATTTTTGGCACAGGCAGTCACATGATTAAGATCATCCTTACTGAGAGGAAAAACACCACTGGAAGTTTAAACTAATAGTTTGGGGAGATAAAGTCACCCACTCAATATTGAGATGCACAGTTTGATTCCAGGGCAAATCATTGTGCCATAAAGAATATTGGATGGCCAGGCGTGGTGGCGTACCCCTTTGATCCCAGCACTTGGGAGGCAAAAGCAGGTGGATCTCTGTGAGTTCAAGGCCAGCCTGGTCTACATGGTGAGTTCCAGTCCAGCTGGGGCTAAAGAGAGACCCTGTCTCAAAAAGACCAAAAAAAAAAAAAAAAAAAATTGGGTGATAAAGGGGCACATGAAATTCTCTAGAGAGCTCATAGCCACTCAAGACAAGCGAACAAAATAAGCGGTATGTTCCTGATTCTTGTTGAGCAGGTGAGTGACATCCAGAGGAAGCCAGGAAGCCGAGAGAGAGAGAGAGAGAGAGAGAGAGGAGGAGGAGAGAGAGGAGAGAGAGCGAGAGGGGAGAGAGAGAGAGAGAGAGAGAGAGAGAGAGAGATTTAGTTGTCTTAGATACCAGGGAGGGAACAATCAGTTACGTGCTCTTGGATGTAGTAGGATATGGGCATGGTGAATGGTTGTGAAGGGGGTGTTGGTGTACATGTGAAAATCCAGATAATAGTGACTTGAGTTGAGGAGTGGGTTAGTAGCATAGCAGCCTATCTTAGAGGCTTAAAATCTTTGAGGAATTTTAGGATGATTGTTGGCAATGTTTGAAAGAAATCCTCCTTTCCTTTCTTCCCTGCTTCCTTCCTTTTTTTTTTTTTTTTTTTGGTCTTTTTGAGGCAGGTCTGGCCTGAGCCATTCCTGAACTCACTTGAGATCAGGCTGGCCTTGAACTTAGAGAGATCCACCTGCCTGTGCTGGAGTGTTGGGATTAAAAGGCGTGCGCCACCATGCCTGGCCTTCTTTCTTTTAAGACAGGGTCTTGCCCTATAGTAATTATTTCAACCTGGCCTTGAACTTGCAGTCCTCCTGCTTCTATCACCACTGCCTTGCAGAAGCTAAAACTTTTTTTAAATGTTAAGATGAGGGGCTGGAGAGATGGCTTGGTGGTTAAGAGAGCCAACTGCTCTTGCAGAGGATCCGGGTTTGATTCCCAGGACCCACATGGCGGCTAAGATTCAGGCATATCTCTGTGAGTTCAAGGCCAGCCTGGTCTACAGAGTGAGTTCCAGGCCAGCTAAAGCTATAGGGAGACCCTGACTCAAAAGACCAAAAAAACAAAAAAAAAAAAAAAAAAAAAAAAAAAAAAGATGAGCCAGGTTAGAGCATTCTCATGGGAAAGCTGAGGTGGGGAGGAAGCCAGCAGAAGCAGTGCAGCTAATGGGAATGAATGATGCTCCATGTGTATGAGTGTACTGTCAGCATGTAAGTAGGTGCACCCATGTTGTGCAATGTTGTGGAGATCAGAAGAGGGTGTTGGATTCCCCTGGAACTGGAGTTACAGACGGTTCTCGGCCACCACGTGGGTGCTGGGGATCGAACCCGGGTCCTCTGTAAGAGCAGTCGGTGCTCTTAACTGCTAGGCCATCTCTCCAGCCCCTCAGCTAGTCAGTTTAATCTTCATAGTTAGAACAGAGAATTTTTAGAGTTACCAAGTTACTAATATCATAATATGGTTTTAAACTTATTTTTCAACTATTTCTAGAAAACTTACCAAGCAGAAAATGTCAGCAATTCTGTTGATGTGTGAAAATGCTCTCGCGGTTTAGTCACTTGTCAGTCCCATGTCCAAGTCCTTCCCATCTGGCATGGCGTAGTTCTCCCTCCTGTGGCTGAGCGGTCATAGCCTGGTGGTGCTTTCTTTCTTTCTTTCTTTTTATTTCGTCTCTCTGTTTTGGCATTTGTTCTTTCTACATACTCATTCTGTATGCATATACTCTTTATCTCTGTATGTGTGTGCTCTCTCTTCTTAGTAGGTGATGGAAGAAAAAGTCCACAACTAAAAGATCATTCTGTTCTCTACAGTACCTAGCAATTACTTTGATTTAGTTTGTTACATGAGAAGGTAGCTAATAACAGGTGAATAGGAGCTATTGGGTAAGATTTTGTAGATTTTAACGCCATTATTTCATTCAGATTGAGGTTAATTTAGAGATGCTGAGAGGGAACTATCACCAGGATTTTATCTTTGTTCTACAAAACAAGAAGCTATGGTCTGGAGAGAAAGTCAGAGGTCACATTGCTGACATGGGAGTCTGGAGACCCAAGCTGGGTCCCGTTCCCAAACCTTGGGTTTTCTCATGCATTCTGTGGCTTCTAGCTTTAATTTTGTATTTATTTATTTATTTATTTATTTATTTATTTATTTATTTATTTTTGCATATGAATGTATTGCCTGCATTTATTGCACCATGTGGTGCAATGCCCTGGAGGTCAGAAGTGGGCATTGCATCTCCTGGAACTGGAGGGTAGGGATGGTTGTTAGCTGCCATTTGGGTGCTGGGAACCAAACCTGGGTCCTCTGCAAGAGCAGTCATTGATCTTAACCACTGAGCCACCTCTCCAGACCCTAACTTTATTTTAATAGAAATTCAATTAGCCTGATAATAATTAAACCAATAATAAGGAATAATTTGGTTTATTTTATTTAACTGAATGATCAGAACAATCTCTGTGTAATTGAGATCACAAGCCAACATACTGATGAATGTTAGTAAACCCTAGCACTCAGGAGCAGAGGCAGGGGGATCACGAATTTGGGGGCAGTTTGGCTGCATAGAGAATTCCAGCCCAGCTTGAGGATACATAAAAAGTGTCTTTCTCAGAAGACCTGATAGTACTTTGTACCCTGATCATTCAGAGCTTCATATGTGGCTTGCGGCAGGATAGGAAGGTCATGGTGTATGCTCTCATGCTGTGATGGAATGAGAAGGAAGGAGAGTGTCTGTGGAGAGCTAATTGAACAGCATGGGCTAATGCTCTTCAGTGTAGACGAACCCACATTATAGTGTGAAAAAAAAATCCCATTTTTCTATATGTTTGACTGTGACTTCTGGTTATTCCCACCCCTCCATCTTCCTTTTCCTCTCCCTCTCCCTGTCTACTTTTCTTTCTTAACCTGTGTCACTGTGTCATCATACAACTCGGGCAAGTCTGAAACTCATTAGAAGCCTAGGCTGGCCTCCTGCTCCAGACCCAAAATGTGGGAATGATACTTGTGTGCCACCACACATTGGCAAATCCTCTTTTTTTTTTTTTTTTTTTTTTTTGAGACAGGGTCTTCCTATAGCCCCAGTTGACCTGGACTTGCTATATAGACCAGACTGGCTTCGAATTCCGAGAGATCTTCCTGCCTCTGCCCCAAGCATTGAGATTAAAGGCATATGCCACCACTCTTGGCCAACAGATATTTTTAAAAATTCTATTGATTTAAACCAACAGAACACAAATTGTAGAATATATTTTCATTTTGAGAATTGAGGAATGGAAAATGCATACTTTTTGGAAATTACATAATGATATAAAATGCTCTTTCTCTTTCACGTGATGCCTGTACTTTTAAATCTTATTTGAATGATTAAATGTTACTGGGTAAAATATTTCCTTCTGGGAGCTGGAGAGATGGCCTGGCGGTTAAGAGTGCTGACTACTCTTGCAGAGGACCTGGGTTCGATCCCCAGCACCCACATGGTGGCTGAGAACCGTCTTTAACTCCAGTTCCAGGGGAACCTGACACCCTCTTCTGACCTCTAACACCCTCTTCTGACCTCTAACACCCTCTTCTGACCTCTAACACCCTCTTCTGACCTCTAACACCCTCTTCTGACCTCCACGGAATTGCACGACATGGGTGCACAGACCTACATGCAGACAGTGCATTCATTCACATAAAAAATAAATAAAGAAAATAAAAAATAAAAAAATATTTCCTTCTGATATCTCAAACTGGTTTAGAATATTTGGGCATTGCTACGTAATGGTAGAAATATTTAAACTTGGCTATATATAACACTAGAGGAGCAGCTGAGATATTGAATTTGAAACTTACCCCAGTCCGAGGCAGCTATTCCTGAAAGTTCATGTGGATAATGGTCTAGCTTTAATATTTATCATCTCCATTATGGTGTACTTTCTTAGTGTACTGTAAGCACTACACTGGGCATCCAGATGCATGACCGGAACTGGTCTGCTTTCCCTCAGGTGAGCCTGGCCTACGTAGAAGCAGCAGAGTGCCTCCCATTGAACAGGGAGCCTCCCTCCAGAGAAGCCCAGCTGCTGACCTTGAAGAACACATCGGAATTTGATATCCTTGTTATTGGAGGAGGAGCCACAGGCAGTGGCTGTGCACTAGATGCTGTCACCAGAGGTGAGTCCTGATGGGGCTGACTGTGCCATGGGGAAGCATCTTCCCTCATCATTGCAAATACAGACAGAATGCGTTCTACATGGAGGTCACTATCCTCTTGGTGATTTCCAGTTTTCCTGCCATTATGAAAATTTCAAAATCTAGGTATTTTGCACTAGTTTAAGATTAAATATAACCTGGTTTTACTTCAGTAGATTTATTTGAAAAGAAGCTTTATACTTTCCAAAGTTCATTCATGTAAACCTCATAACCTAAGTCCTTTTCTGTTTCATCCAAATTGTGGTCAGTTTAAAATATAGATCTTAGGGGCTGGAGAGATGGCCTAGCGGTTAAGAGCGCCGACCGCTCTTGCAGAGGACCCGGGTTCGATCCCCAGCACCCACATGGCGGCTGAGAACCATCTGAGACTCCAAATCCAGGAGAACTCCAGTTCCAGTGGAGTCCGACACCCTCTTCTGACCTCCGCGGCATTGCACGACACGGGTGCACAGACTTCCATGCAGACAGTACATTCATATACATAAATAAAATAAAAATAAAATAAAAAAAAATAAAAAAAATAAAATTTAGATCTTAGAATCAATCCTGTTACCATATCACAATTTTCATATAGTTTCTTATCTCTAATCATGGAACATCATTTGAGGGAGATTATACTCACATGCTGAAGCAGATGGGCAGAATACTTTACAGTCAACACAAAGTGACTTGAACCTTGCTTTCCATCCTAATGAGAGGTCTTCCATAGGACTGCTCAAAGGAATTGAAATTTACTAGTTGACAGTTTTCTGTGTTGAAGAGAAATTTCCCTAGTAGCATTCAGGAAACTATATTTGTCCTATGTCCAGTTGTTTTCATGCTTTATGCTAGAATACATAGTCATTCTTTTTTTAAATTTATTTTTGTATGTGTACGAATGTACTGTCTGCATGTAGATTTGTACACCCATGTCATGCAGTGCCACAGAGGTCAGAAGAGGGTGTCGGATTCCCCTTGAACTGGAGTCGAAGACAGTTCTCAGCTGCCATGTGGGTGCTGGGGATCGAACCCCAGTCCTCTGCAAGGGTGGTCGGTGCTCTTAACTGCTAGGCCATCTCTCCAGCCCCTACATAATCATTCTTTTAATTTCACTTTTGCAGATATTCAGAGAGCTTATTTTATGTGTGGCAGTATAAAAGGTGCTACAGGAGACTATGAAGACAGTTGATAGAATCAGCACCTTTATGGAGCTTGCATGCATAGATTATATCACAGGGAGTGTGTGCCTTTTGGAAATGTTCAGTGGCATTACAGATGTGCAAGTAGGTGAGGATGTTTATATCTACAGAGAGTGATCAGGGGTAGGAAAACCAGTGTTTGGCACATGTGAAGTTTAATAGGCAGATAATGCTTGCTGGAAAGGCCCCAACTGAAAAAATGATCAGTTGGAACTGCACGACATCAGTGAGGTGCATGTGATTGGAACATTGAAGCCACAGGTAGAATTACGAGGACTGGGGAGGCAGGACTGGGTCTGGAGTGCTAGGTGAAGTCCTCTGATTTTGCTGGGGCAGCTTCTGCAGTCAGTCTGTTGAAAATTCATGGAAAATTTAGTGCAAGTGATGGAAGAAGACCTTGTTCAACAGGGTCCTTTGAAACTATAAGGAAAGGTGGGCCTTAGTTTTGGTAGGAAGATGAAGCTTGTTTTCCAAAGACAGAAATAAGGGCTAAGGATTGTAAGATATAAAAAGGAGAGCTGAGAACTGTTGCTCAATAAACAAAACCAATGTGAGATGTTTGACTTACAGGCTGGATGAAGGGACTTCACTTCTGAAAGCATACTATCTTAATGACAAAGAGAGTTTCTTTGTTAAAGTTAGAGAAAGTTGATTTGTTATCCATATGCATGCAGATGTGTGTGTGCTGCGTCTGTCTGTCTGGTTGTCTGTCTGTCTGTCTGTCTAGTATTGGTGAGTGGGGCAGAGAAAGCAGGCAAGAGGCTGGAATCCAGAACTGAAAATTGAATACAGATTGGTAGTAAAAGGAGAAAATGAGCAGTTCTGTGGAAGACAGATGTAGGGCTGGAGGCAGCAGGTAAGAGAAGCTGGAAAGACAGGCTCTGCTAGCATGTGAGGATGGCTGAAGGACTGAGAGGCAGCAGCAACCAAGGAATCTCCAAGTGCTTCTTGTTTCTTCTTTTGAACAGTGTCATTTCTGCCCTCTCTATGTACTTTATGTCATCTTAAACAGAAAAGATCAATTATAGTTACTCTGTTTTAGTGTGTTTCTTTTAAATAACAGTGTAGTCAATCATTACATGTATAGTGTATTCATTCTTTTTAATGGAAAATTCAATTTATTTATTTTTATTTTATTTTATTTATTTTTTGGACTTTTCGAGACAGGGTCTCCCTGTAGCCCCACCTGTCCTGGAACTCACTCTGTAGACCAGGCTGGCCTTGAACTCACAAAGATCTGCCTGCCTCTGCCTCCCAAGTGCTAGGATTAAAGGCGTGCGCCACCACACCCGGCCTATTTATTCTTTTTGAGACAGGGTCTCCCTATAGCCCCAGCTGTCCTAGAACTCGCTCTGTTGGCCTTGAACTCACAGAGATCTGCCTGCTTCTGCCTCCCGAATGCTGGGAGTTTTATTTATTTTTACTCAATGGATGCAGTATTGTCTTCATGTGTGTGTGCACGCACTGGTGCAGCATGTGTGGAAGTCAAGGATTGATGCTGGGCATCTTCTTCAGTCATTCTCCATGAGCTTAGTTGTTTTTGAAACAGGGTCTGGCTAGGAAAGCAAGCCTGACCTCAAAATTGAGATCCTCCTGACTTAACCTCCCAAATGCCTGGATTTCAGGCATTTAACACTGTCCCTGGCTGCTTTTATGTTGTATGCTGGAGACTGAACCCGTCATTGCTGAGCCTCAACACTTCATATTCTTTGATTTAAAGCAATGCCATTTATGAGTTAAGTATTGAACATACTCTGAGTATATAAAAATCTAGTAAGATATGCCATTGCCTACAAGGAGCATACACTTTCTCAGTATTTACTGAACTAATACATTTTTTTGTTTGAACAGTGAAGGACATTCAGTAGTCATCAGGACATTGACTACTACCTTTGCAGAGGATTATGGGTAATGATAGTGATGTTGGTTAGAGTTTGCATCAGCATTTCATAGTTAATACCAACTATGAAAATTTAGTATCATGTAGCATGTTGAGTGCTATCTTAAAATAATTGTCTGAATATCTTATAGGATTATTATTTACAGAAGATACAGGGTAGTGTTTATAATTAAAACATATAACGAGGTGCTGAAGGTAGTCCATATTTATCCTCTCACTACAATTTCTGGTTTTATCAGTAACCCTCTGAAGTGTGAAATAAGCATGGGCTTTTGGTTAATGAATTGTGCATTGTTTCTGTTCATTCATGGAATTTGCTCTTTTATTATATTTGATGCTTCACTTAACAACAAATTTTGCTTTCTCTGTGTTTGATATGTTTTTACCAAATGATTCTTGATTGTATCCATTAATCTCTAGTCACGTTTGACAAAAATAAATTACTGTGATCTTTTAAAGTTACCAGTAATAATTAGATTTTTCAGGACATCAAAGTTTTGGGGGGACCACTAGATGTTAAAGGGCTTCTATAAAAATGTTTACACAAGGTTTTTGATAAAATGCAATGCCCAAATGTGATTTTGGTAATGGATAAAAAAAGGCTGGAGGGAGGGGAGTCCTCATAATGCTTGTTATTTGCATTCTCATCATCTGCATTTTCTCTGGAATCAATTTTCATTTGGGAATATTATTTCATAAACATAATATGCATGATTCTTCTCATGTTCTCCTGCAACTCTAGATCAATAGAAATGGCTTCAGTGTTCAACACCTCTGTGTCCAGTTCCAGAGCTGAAGCATAGCCCTTGGGCTCCGTGGTGGGGGGGCTTTGTTCCACAGAAGCCAGTAAAGAGATTCTGATTAATGTGCTCTCTGCTGCAGGTCTCTCTACCTGTTTCCTTCCTTCCTTATGTGACTTTACCTGCTAGTATCTGTGATTACTTAGGACATTTTTGTTTAAAATCTGATTTAAGAGGCGGCAGATCTTTGTGCGTTCAAAGGCAGCCTGGTCTACAGGAGTGAGTCCAGGGAAGGTGGGGCTACAGGGAGCCCCTGTCAAAAAAAAAAAAAAAAAAAAAAAAAAAAAAAATCTGATTTATAAAACTTAACCATTTTTCTGTTTAAATGGCAGAAAAGGCTGCCTCTTGCTGGAGAAAAATATTAATTGTAGTTCTCTTGTTTGAAAATGTATTTTAGAGCCAGATGAGGTGGCTGAAAATGGAGGGTCATGAGATACTAACTCAGAAACCTGAAAACAAAGCAAAACAACAATGACAACAACAGGAAGTGCATGGGCACTTCTAGTTTGTAAGTGGTGTTGGGCTAATGGTCCTTGAGTCTCACCGTGGTCCTTTCAAATCTGGGCAGCACTACAGCACAATATGCACACAGGTTATGGACCCAGAATGAACTGGGCTCAAATTTTGGTTTCATTGATTACTAGCTCTATGACCTCGAACAAGTGTCTTAACCTTTTAGCCAATGGCAGGATTTTCAGGAATAAATGGAAGATAACAGTAACATAGTTCCCAAAAAGTTCTAGAAAGGAGGAGGATCCTTGCAGCAAAAACTGAAGAGCTAGGAGGAGAGCCTGGGAGATGGTTATCTGTCCCGCTAAGGGTGTGGGAGCCACTGGCAAGAAGTGAAACTGAAGAAAGGTCACCCTTGCTAGGCACTGCCAGTTACACTAGACTGCAGATTTCTTTTACCATTCTGGAAATTTGACATAATGTTAATGTAGCGATTTCCTTTGTCAAGGAGTCAGGCAAGGGACTTCAGAAATTTACTCGGGATCTAAGAGATTTCCTGGATTAGTTGTGAGATTTACTAGATTAATTTTGTTAAAGATACTGCTGTGGAAGGTTGAGACCTATTAATTATTAAAATATATTTTAAAGCCACTATAAAGTAACTTGGTGAAGGACTAGAACTGTGGAACAAAAGAGTTTAGAAGTTGATGTAAATATGTAAAATGTAGAATATAGTTAAGGACGCCTGGCGTGGTGGCACCTTTAATCCTAGCACTTGGGAGGCAGAGGCAGGCNTGGCCTTGAACTCACAGAGATCCACCTGCCTCTGCCTTCCAAGTGCTGGGGTTAAAGGCGTGCACCACCATGCCAGGCCCTCTCTTTTTATTTTTTATTTAGAGACAGTCTCACTCTGTGTCCCTGGCTGGCCTGGACCTTACTATGTGTATCAGGATAGCCTTGAACTCACAGAGATCCACCTGCCTCTGCCTTCCAAGTGCTGGGGTTAAAGGTGCGCACTACCGCACTTGGCCCATACTGGCCTTGAACTGACTCTGTGGCTAAGGCTGGACTTGAACTTTATTTCCTCCTGCCTCAGCTTCCCAGTGGGTAAGATTTCAGGCACATACCGCTGAGCTTGGCTGGAATTTTACCTTTGAAAGTTGGTAGATGAAAATTATCTTGGGTCTCTTCCATTTTGGCCCTAATTGCTAGATTAGGTTGTTGGTCCTGAATGTAGCAGTGCTGGACTTAATCTGTGTTTAGGGCAGAGCCTGCAAACTCATGTACCTATGGGGACACACTGGTGAAAAAAGGTGTGATGCCAGTGAATGAGTGGCACACTAATAAGCTCAGATAGTAATCTCAGAGGGTAATCTTAATTTTTATGTGAAATATAGCAGTTTCAAAAGTTGGGTACTCAGTTTTTAAGAATATAGTGCGCTGACACAAGTGTGCTTGTGTGTGTTCTGGATCCGGCACACACTGCTCCTACTTCCTTTCTGGGCTTTGTCACTCAGCTGGTGTCTAACTTGTTTTAATTGGTCTTCCCAGGGAAGCTTGGCTGGATATAAGGTGCCTCCTATGACCCTTTACCTATTTTCTTTTGTGGCTGCTGTGAGGCAGTCTCATGCAGTCGGGCTGGTCCTAATAAACTCACTGAGTAGGTGAGGATGACCTTAAACTCCTTATCCTCCAGTCTCTACCGCCCAAGGGTTGGGATTTCAGGCTTGAGCTAACACATTCATTGTCTGTGGTGCTGGGGTTGGATGCCAGGGTTTTGTCTGTGCTAGGCCAGCACTCTGCTGACTCAGCTACCCTAGCTCTTTTAGCCTTTTCCCTGTGGCAAACTCTCTTGTAATATTATAATTACCTCCCTATCTTTTTGTCCCCTTGTTTATAGAATCCTTGAGAGACCTCCAGAAATAGTGATTTGTTGAGTGAGCTGTGGGGAGTCACATGCCTGCATGTATCACTGGTGATCTGGTCTCTCAGGTGTTAGGATACTCTGGATCCATCCAGCAGCAGAGTTTAGATTTCTGTCTAATCAAACTGTCATACTCGAGAAAGGGAAGCCAAGGTAGGGGAGGATGGGGGCACGGAGGCCCATTTCCTAGAGTGCCACTACACTTTTATTATCCTCACTTCCTCAGTTTTCCTTTATTTCCCCCAAATCAACATATTCTAGAGAAGGTAGAGTGCAGATGTGTTTTTGTGACTCAAAGCCATATGAAGCCAAAATGAGTCTTTCTCCTGTCATAATTATAAGTAGGGCCTTAGGCTGTGTTTACTGTCTCTAAAATAAGCATGGTGCTTAGCTTCTCAGTTGCAACACTTTCCAGCTTTTATGAAAAGAAATAAACAAAAATAAAATGTTATTTTAAAGTACTGTCAGAAATTAAATACACAATAAATCACCCTCAATAATGTTCTCTCTCTCTCTCTCTCTCTCTCTCTCTCTCTCTCTCTCTCTCGTGTGTGTGTGTGTGTGTGTGTGTGCGTGTGTGTGTGTGTGTTTGTGTATTTTAAATTGGAGGGATTCCTCAGTAAAACCTCCACAACTAACAGCCTCCCCCACCCTCTTCCCAAAAAACTAAAAGCTTTCTGTGTTTTGGCAATGGTCATATCTCATCTTGTTGTAACTGTTTAGTCTGCTTTTATATATTTTTTTCAAATTATATATACAGCCAGTCTGGTGTAGTTGTATAAGGCTTGGTGTCTGTTGCTACACTGTGTTGCTTCAATTCCTGGCTCTACTGCAGCTCACTGTGAACTGGCCACGTAATTATGGTATAATTACTGCCTCTATATCTCAGTTTCCTTTTCCTAAGTGGAGATCATAATAGCACCTGACTCAGAGATTTACTATGAAGATTTAATGAGCAGAAGAAAAGCAAAACCCTTATAAAAGTGCCTGGTATGTAAGTGCTGTATCCATAGTTGGTTATTATTTTAAGTCAATTTTATTGAGGTATAATTTGTGGCACAATTTAAAGTGCTGTGAAATTAACCCTTTATAATGTATGTGGTTATGTATTCTCCCCCTCAGTCAAGCTACAGAACGCTTCTGTCATCTTGTGTTTCTCATGTCCCCTGTAATATTCTTTCTTCAGCTCCTGAAATCACTGCTTTCTAATCTCATGCTTTGGTTTTTACTGAACATCGTTTATGCAGAATGATTTGAATCACGTACTACAGAGACCTTTGAGCCTGGCTTCTTTTGCTTAGCATAAGGACTGGTAGATTTTCTTGTGAAGGGCAGGCAAGTTGTTAAGCTTGTAGGCCACGTAGTCTATGTAGCTACCCTCAGCTCTGCACTGCATTGTGGACTCACAGATATATTGATGGTATGACAGTGTTTTAATAGAATTTGGGCTCTAGACTTTAATTTGTAGACTTTTGACTTAGCATAATGCATTTGAAATTCAGGCATTCTTTTCATCATTAGTTCTTTATTTTAAATTGCTGATCACTATTCTGTTGAAGAGATATTTAAGTTTAGGTGTTTGCCTAAACTTAAATAGGTAGGGTGTGGTGGTTAATCTCAGTTGCTAACCTGAAGAGTCTAGAATGACCTTGGGGATGCTCCAGTGGTCATGCCTGTGGGGTGGGGTTCATCTTGATTAGGTGAATAGAGATGGGAAGATTCACCCAGTGTGAGTGGCACCATTCCCTGGGCTGGGATCCTGGACTGTATACGAAGATGAGCTGGACACGAGCTCCCTCTGCTTCTCCAGCGTGGATGCGATGTGACCGGCTCCTTCCAGCTCCTGCTTCTTTACTTCCCCACCAGATACAGTAGACCCTCGAATTGTGAGCTAAACAAATTCCCTCTCCTTTAAATTATTTATGTCTGAGTATTTTTAAACACAGCAATCAGAAAAGTAACTAAGGCACCAGGTGGAAAACTATGAGGTTTTCTTTTGTTTTTCCTACTTTGGGCAATTATAAATAAAGTCACTGTAAACCGTTACCTACAGATTTCAGTGTAGACACAGGCTTTTATTTCATTTGGCTAATTATCAAGGAGGGTAATTGCTGCCTTGCATGGCAGTTATATGTTTACTTTTAAAAAAGACTCCTAACTTGGACTGTATGTATCATTTCACATTTCTAGCAGCAATGTAGGAGAGTTCCAGATATATTGCATTCTCACAAGTACATGGTGTTGTCTTATTTTTTGTATTTGTTTAATTTTAGTCATTGTAAAAATACATGAAGAGTTTTAAGCACCAGAATAAAAATATGTACCTTTTTTTTTTCATTTCTGGGAAAATTTTATTGGCCTTTTGGATAGGATTTGTTTGCCAGGAAGGATGATCCCATCGTACTTCTGCTGGAACCAGCGCGTGGCCTCCTCTTTGCTGATTCTGTGTTTGGCCCCAATGCAGCCTGTCCTGCAATTCTTGTCTGCGATGCTGAAACCTGGCCTACCCAGCACCACATAGAAATCCAGACTGTAGATACCAATGCTTGGGTAGTATTTGATGTCCATCCAGATCAATGTGTTCCTGGATTCCAAAACCAAAGTTTCCGGCTTTGGAGAAGTTGTTTTTTCTTAGCTCGTATTCCCGCACTTTCAGCCCTTTCTCCAGGATTTCCTCTGCCTTGGCCCCACGGACTGTGCAGTGAACTGCAATCTTCTCATTTCTCCTGATGCCAACGGACCTAACCTGTACTGAGCTTTGGAAAATACGGGTGTCTGGCCTGTGAGCTGCTCTAACACTTTGGCTGTGAGGGTCAATCCGTCTCCACTTTCTCCGACACAGATGTTGAGGCAGAGCTTGCTGATTCGAAGTTCTCACATAGGATTCTCCTTTTCACCTTGATCCTGCGCCATGTTGGGAGAATGAAGAGAGAAAAATATGTACCTTTAACCCACTTTAATTGAAGACATCTGAGAGGCTTTATACCTGGAAATGACATTATCTGAGTTTTAAAATAACGAATCTAGCTGCAGTGTGGAGAAGGATTTGGACGGAGGCAAGATGAGTGCGGGAAGAACTCTGGGAGGATGTCACGTGTAGCGGAAGGGAAGGGAAGGCACTTGGAAGAGGAAAAAAGGGATTGGATGTGTTTCAGCAGGGGAGTAGGACTCAGTGAGTGAGCTCATATGGAACTTAAGACAATGAAAGTTGTCCAAGATGTTTCTAGAATTTTTGGCACAGGCAGTCACATGATTAAGATCATCCTTACTGAGAGGAAAAACACCACTGGAAGTTTAAACTAATAGTTTGGGGAGATAAAGTCACCCACTCAATATTGAGATGCACAGTTTGATTCCAGGGCAAATCATTGTGCCATAAAGAATATTGGATGGCCAGGCGTGGTGGCGTACCCCTTTGATCCCAGCACTTGGGAGGCAAAAGCAGGTGGATCTCTGTGAGTTCAAGGCCAGCCTGGTCTACATGGTGAGTTCCAGGCCAGCTGGGGCTAAAGAGAGACCCTGTCTCAAAAGACCAAAAAAAAAAAAAAAAAAAATTGGGTGATAAAGGGGCACATGAAATTCTCTAGAGAGCTCATAGCCACTCAAGACAAGCGAACAAAATAAGCGGTATGTTCCTGATTCTTGTTGAGCAGGTGAGTGACATCCAGAGGAAGCCAGGAAGCCGAGAGAGAGAGAGAGAGAGAGAGAGAGAGAGAGAGAGAGAGAGAGAGAGA
>VZQC01001376.1:2211765-2255300 GCA_009823505.1 Rhizomys pruinosus | reverse complement strand
TTTTTTCTTTTGAGACAGGGTCTTCCTATAGCCCCAGTTGACCTGGAACTTGCTATATAGACCAGACTGGCTTCGAATTCCGAGAGATCTTCCTGCCTCTGCCAAAGCCCCATGCACTCTTGGCCAACAGATATTTTTAAAAATTCTATTGATTTAAACCAACAGAACACAAATTGTAGAATATATTTTCATTTTGAGAATTGAGGAATGGAAAATGCATACTTTTTGGAAATTACATAATGATATAAAATGCTCTTTCTCTTTCACGTGATGCCTGTACTTTTAAATCTTATTTGAATGATTAAATGTTACTGGGTAAAATATTTCCTTCTGGGAGCTGGAGAGATGGCCTGGCGGTTAAGAGTGCTGACTACTCTTGCAGAGGACCTGGGTTCGATCCCCAGCACCCACATGGTGGCTGAGAACCGTCTTTAACTCCAGTTCCAGGGGAACCTGACACCCTCTTCTGACCTCTAACACCCTCTTCTGACCTCTAACACCCTCTTCTGACCTCTAACACCCTCTTCTGACCTCTAACACCCTCTTCTGACCTCCACGGAATTGCACGACATGGGTGCACAGACCTACATGCAGACAGTGCATTCATTCACATAAAAAATAAATAAAGAAAATAAAAAATAAAAAAATATTTCCTTCTGATATCTCAAACTGGTTTAGAATATTTGGGCATTGCTACGTAATGGTAGAAATATTTAAACTTGGCTATATATAACACTAGAGGAGCAGCTGAGATATTGAATTTGAAACTTACCCCAGTCCGAGGCAGCTATTCCTGAAAGTTCATGTGGATAATGGTCTAGCTTTAATATTTATCATCTCCATTATGGTGTACTTTCTTAGTGTACTGTAAGCACTACACTGGGCATCCAGATGCATGACCGGAACTGGTCTGCTTTCCCTCAGGTGAGCCTGGCCTACGTAGAAGCAGCAGAGTGCCTCCCATTGAACAGGGAGCCTCCCTCCAGAGAAGCCCAGCTGCTGACCTTGAAGAACACATCGGAATTTGATATCCTTGTTATTGGAGGAGGAGCCACAGGCAGTGGCTGTGCACTAGATGCTGTCACCAGAGGTGAGTCCTGATGGGGCTGACTGTGCCATGGGGAAGCATCTTCCCTCATCATTGCAAATACAGACAGAATGCGTTCTACATGGAGGTCACTATCCTCTTGGTGATTTCCAGTTTTCCTGCCATTATGAAAATTTCAAAATCTAGGTATTTTGCACTAGTTTAAGATTAAATATAACCTGGTTTTACTTCAGTAGATTTATTTGAAAAGAAGCTTTATACTTTCCAAAGTTCATTCATGTAAACCTCATAACCTAAGTCCTTTTCTGTTTCATCCAAATTGTGGTCAGTTTAAAATATAGATCTTAGGGGCTGGAGAGATGGCCTAGCGGTTAAGAGCGCCGACCGCTCTTGCAGAGGACCCGGGTTCGATCCCCAGCACCCACATGGCGGCTGAGAACCATCTGAGACTCCAAATCCAGGAGAACTCCAGTTCCAGTGGAATCCGACACCCTCTTCTGACCTCCGCGGCATTGCACGACACGGGTGCACAGACTTCCATGCAGACAGTACATTCATATACATAAATAAAATAAAAATAAAATAAAAAAAAAATAAAAAAAATAAAATTTAGATCTTAAAATCAATCCTGTTACCATATCACAATTTTCATATAGTTTCTTATCTCTAATCATGGAACATCATTTGAGGGAGATTATACTCACATGCTGAAGCAGATGGGCAGAATACTTTACAGTCAACACAAAGTGACTTGAACCTTGCTTTCCATCCTAATGAGAGGTCTTCCATAGGACTGCTCAAAGGAATTGAAATTTACTAGTTGACAGTTTTCTGTGTTGAAGAGAAATTTCCCTAGTAGCATTCAGGAAACTATATTTGTCCTATGTCCAGTTGTTTTCATGCTTTATGCTAGAATACATAGTCATTCTTTTTTTAAATTTATTTTTGTATGTGTACGAATGTACTGTCTGCATGTAGATTTGTACACCCATGTCATGCAGTGCCACAGAGGTCAGAAGAGGGTGTCGGATTCCCCTTGAACTGGAGTCGAAGACAGTTCTCAGCTGCCATGTGGGTGCTGGGGATCGAACCCCAGTCCTCTGCAAGGGTGGTCGGTGCTCTTAACTGCTAGGCCATCTCTCCAGCCCCTACATAATCATTCTTTTAATTTCACTTTTGCAGATATTCAGAGAGCTTATTTTATGTGTGGCAGTATAAAAGGTGCTACAGGAGACTACGAAGACAGTTGATAGAATCAGCACCTTTATGGAGCTTGCATGCATAGATTATATCACAGGGAGTGTGTGCCTTTTGGAAATGTTCAGTGGCATTACAGATGTGCAAGTAGGTGAGGATGTTTATATCTACAGAGAGTGATCAGGGGTAGGAAAACCAGTGTTTGGCACATGTGAAGTTTAATAGGCAGATAATGCTTGCTGGAAAGGCCCCAACTGAAAAAATGAGCAGTTGGAACTGCACGACATCAGTGAGGTGCATGTGATTGGAACACTGAAGCCACAGGAAGAATTACGAGGACTGGGGAGGCAGGACTGGGTCTGGAGTGCTAGGTGAAGTCCTCTGATTTTGCTGGGGCAGCTTCTGCAGTCAGTCTGTTGAAAATTCATGGAAAATTTAGTGCAAGTGATGGAAGAAGACCTTGTTCAACAGGGTCCTTTGAAACGATAAGGAAAGGTGGGCCTTAGTTTTGGTAGGAAGATGAAGCTTGTTTTCCAAAGACAGAAATAAGGGCTAAGGATTGTAAGATATAAAAAGGAGAGCTGAGAACTGTTGCTCAATAAACAAAACCAATGTGAGATGTTTGACTTACAGGCTGGATGAAGGGACTTCACTTCTGAAAGCATACTATCTTAATGACAAAGAGAGTTTCTTTGTTAAAGTTAGAGAAAGTTGATTTGTTATCCATATGCATGCAGATGTGTGTGTGCTGCGTCTGTCTGTCTGGTTGTCTGTCTGTCTGTCTGTCTAGTATTGGTGAGTGGGGCAGAGAAAGCAGGCAAGAGGCTGGAATCCAGAACTGAAAATTGAATACAGATCGGTAGTAAAAGGAGAAAATGAGCAGTTCTGTGGAAGCAGAGGGCATTTAAAGACAGATGTAGGGCTGGAGGCAGCAGGTAAGAGAAGCTGGAAAGACAGGCTCTGCTAGCATGTGAGGATGGCTGAAGGACTGAGAGGCAGCAGCAACCAAGGAATCTCCAAGTGCTTCTTGTTTCTTCCTTTGAACAGTGTCATTTCTGCCCTCTCTATGTACTTTATGTCATCTTAAACAGAAAAGATCAATTATAGTTACTCTGTTTTAGTGTGTTTCTTTTAAATAACAGTGTAGTCAATCATTACATGTATAGTGTATTCATTCTTTTTAATGGAAAATTCAATTTATTTATTTTTATTTTATTTTATTTATTTTTTGGACTTTTCGAGACAGGGTCTCCCTATAGCTCCACCTGTCCTGGAACTCACTCTGTAGACCAGGCTGGCCTTGAACTCACAAAGATCTGCCTGCCTCTGCCTCCCAAGTGCTAGGATTAAAGGCGTGCGCCACCACACCCGGCCTATTTATTCTTTTTGAGACAGGGTCTCCCTATAGCCCCAGCTGTCCTAGAACTCGCTCTGTTGGCCTTGAACTCACAGAGATCTGCCTGCTTCTGCCTCCCGAATGCTGGGAGTTTTATTTATTTTTACTCAATGGATGCAGTATTGTCTTCATGTGTGTGTGCACACACTGGTGCAGCATGTGTGGAAGTCAAGGATTGATGCTGGGCATCTTCTTCAGTCATTCTCCATGAGCTTAGTTGTTTTTGAAACAGGGTCTGGCTAGGAAAGCAAGCCTGACCTCAAAATTGAGATCCTCCTGACTTACTTAACCTCCCAAATGCCTGGATTTCAGGCATTTAACACTGTCCCTGGCTGCTTTTATGTTGTATGCTGGAGACTGAACCCGTCACTGCTGAGCCTCAACACTTCATATTCTTTGATTTAAAGCAATGCCATTTATGAGTTAAGTATTGAACATACTCTGAGTATATAAAAATCTAGTAAGATATGCCATTGCCTACAAGGAGCATACACTTTCTCAGTATTTACTGAACTAATACATTTTTTTGTTTGAACAGTGAAGGACATTCAGTAGTCATCAGGACATTGACTACTACCTTTGCAGAGGATTATGGGTAATGATAGTGATGTTGGTTAGAGTTTGCATCAGCATTTCATAGTTAATACCAACTATGAAAATTTAGTATCATGTAGCATGTTGAGTGCTATCTTAAAATAATTGTCTGAATATCTTATAGGATTATTATTTACAGAAGATACAGGGTAGTGTTTATAATTAAAACATATAACGAGGTGCTGAATGTAGTCCATATTTATCCTCTCACTACAATTTCTGGTTTTATCAGTAACCCTCTGAAGTGTGAAATAAGCATGGGCTTTTGGTTAATGAATTGTGCATTGTTTCTGTTCATTCATGGAATTTGCTCTTTTATTATATTTGATGCTTCACTTAACAACAAATTTTGCTTTCTCTGTGTTTGATATGTTTTTACCAAATGATTCTTGATTGTATCCATTAATCTCTAGTCACGTTTGACAAAAATAAATTACTGTGATCTTTTAAAGTTACCAGTAATAATTAGATTTTTCAGGACATCAAAGTTTTGGGGGGACCACTAGATGTTAAAGGGCTTCTATAAAAATGTTTACACAAGGTTTTTGATAAAATGCAATGCCCAAATGTGATTTTGGTAATGTATAAAAAAAGGCTGGAGGGAGGGGAGTCCTCATAATGCTTGTTATTTGCATTCTCATCATCTGCATTTTCTCTGGAATCAATTTTCATTTGGGAATATTATTTCATAAACATAATATGCATGATTCTTCTCATGTTCTCCTGCAACTCTAGATCAATAGAAATGGCTTCAGTGTTCAACACCTCTGTGTCCAGTTCCAGAGCTGAAGCATAGCCCTTGGGCTCCGTGGTGGGGGGGCTTTGTTCCACAGAAGCCAGTAAAGAGATTCTGATTAATGTGCTCTCTGCTGCAGGTCTCTCTACCTGTTTCCTTCCTTCCTTATGTGACTTTACCTGCTAGTATCTGTGATTACTTAGGACATTTTTGTTTAAAATCTGATTTAAGCCGGGCGTGGTGGCACATGCCTTTAACCTAGCACTCGGGAGGCAGAGGCAGGCGNGCTGTGTTTCTTTTAAATAACAGTGTAGTCAATCATTACATGTATAGTGTATTCATTCTTTTTAATGGAAAATTCAATTTATTTATTTATTTTTATTTTATTTATTTTTTTGGACTTTTCGAGACAGGGTGCTCCCTGTAGCCCCACCTGTCCTGGAACTCACTCTGTAGACCAGGCTTGCCTTTAACTCACAAAGATCGCCTGCCTCTGCCTCCCAAGTGCTAGGATTAAAGGCGTGCGCACCCCGGCCTATTTATTCTTTTTGAGACAGGGTCTCCCTATAGCCCCAGCTGTCCTGAACTCGCTCTGTAGCCAGTTGGCCTCACTCACGAGATCTGGCCTGCTTCTGCCTCCCGAATGCTGGGATTTTATTTATTTTTAACTCAATGGATGCAGTATTGTCTTCATTTGTGTGGTGCACGCACTGGTGCAGCATGTGTGGAAGTCAAGGATTGATGCTGGGCAATTTCTTCAGTCATTCTCCATGAGCTTAGTTGTTTTTGAAACAGGGTCTGGCTAGGAAAGCAAGCCTGACCTCAAAATTGAGATCCTCCTGACTTAACCTCCCAAATGCCTGGATTTCAGGCATTTAACACTGTCCCTGGCTGCTTTTATGTTGTATGCTGGAGACTGAACCCGTCATTGCTGAGCCTCAACACCATATTCTTTGATTTAAAGCAATGCCATTTATGAGTTAAGTATTGAAACATATCTTGAGTATATAAAATCTAGTAAGATATGCCAATGCCTACAAGGAGCATACACTTTCTCAGTATTTACTGAACTAATACATTTTTGTTGAACAGTGAAGGACATTCAGTAGTCATCAGGACATTGACTACTACCTTTGCAGAGGATTATGGGTAATGATAGTGATGTTGGTTAGAGTTTGCATCAGCATTTCATAGTTAATACCAACTATGAAAATTTAGTATCATGTAGCATGTTGAGTGCTATCTTAAAATAATTGTCTGAATATCTTATAGGATTATTATTTACAGAAGATACAGGGTATGTTTATAATTAAAACATATAACGAGGTGCTGAAGGTAGTCCATATTTATCCTCTCACTACAATTTCTGGTTTTATCAGTAACCCTCTGAAGTGTGAAATAAGCATGGGCTTTTGGTTAATGAATTGTGCATTGTTTCTGTTCATTCATGGAATTTGCTCTTTTATTATATTTGATGCTTCACTTAACAACAAATTTTGCTTTCTCTGTGTTTGATATGTTTTTACCAAATGATTCTTGATTGTATCCATTAATCTCTAGTCACGTTTGACAAAAATAAATTACTGTGATCTTTTTAAAGTTACCAGTAATAATTAGATTTTTCAGGACATCAAAGTTTTGGGGGGACCACTAGATGTTAAAGGGCTTCTATAAAAAGTTTTACACAAGGTTTTTGATAAAATGCAATGCCCAAATGTGATTTTGGTAATGAATAAAAAAAGGCTGGAGGGAGGGGAGTCCTCATAATGCTTGTTATTTGCATTCTCATCATCTGCATTTTCTCTGGAATCAATTTTCATTTGGGAATATTATTCATAAACATAATATGCATGATTCTTCTCATGTTCTCCTGCAACTCTAGATCAATAGAAATGGCTTCAGTTGTCAACACCTCTGTGTCCAGTTCCAGAGCTGAAGCATAGCCCTTGGGCTCCGTGGTGGGGGGGCTTTGTTCCACAGAAGCCAGTAAAGAGATTCTGATTAATGTGCTCTCTGCTGCAGGTCTCTCTACCTGTTTCCTTCCTTCCTTATGTGACTTTACCTGCTAGTATCTGTGATTACTTAGGACATTTTTGTTTAAAATCTGATTTAAGCGGGTGTGGTGGCACATGCCTTTAACCAGCATTGAGGAGGCAGAGCAGGCGATCTTTGTGAGTTCAAAGACCAGCCTGGTCTACAGAAGTGAGTTCCAGGACAGCTGGGGCTACAGGGAGACCCTGTTCTGAAAAGAACAAAAAAAAAAAAAAAAAAAAAAAATCTGATTTATAAAACTTAACCATTTTTCTGTTTAAATGGCAGAAAAGGCTGCCTCTTGCTGGAGAAAAATATTAATTGTATTCTCTTGTTTGAAAATGTATTTTAGAGCCAGATGAGGTGGCTGAAAATGGAGGGTCATGAGATACTAACTCAGAAACCTGAAAAACAAGGCAAACAACAATGACAACAACAGGAAGTGCATGGGCACTTCTAGTTTGTAAGTGGTGTTGGGCTAATGGTCCTTGAGTCTCACCGTGGTCCTTTCAAATCTGGGCAGCACTACAGCACAATATGCACACAGGTTATGGACCCAGAATGAACTGGGCTCAAATTTTGGTTTCATTGATTACTAGCTCTATGACCTCGAACAAGTGTCTTAACCTTTTAGCCAATGGCAGGATTTTCAGGAATAAATGGAAGATAACAGTAACATAGTTCCCAAAAAGTTCTAGAAAGGAGGAGGATCCTTGCAGCAAAAACTGAAGAGCTAGGAGGAGAGCCTGGGAGATGGTTATCTGTCCCGCTAAGGGTGTGGGAGCCACTGGCAAGAAGTGAAACTGAAGAAAGGTCACCCTTGCTAGGCACTGCCAGTTACACTAGACTGCAGATTTCTTTTACCATTCTGGAAATTTGACATAATGTTAATGTAGCGATTTCCTTTGTCAAGGAGTCAGGCAAGGGACTTCAGAAATTTACTCGGGAACTAAGAGATTTCCTGGATTAGTTGTGAGATTTACTAGATTAATTTTGTTAAAGATACTGCTGTGGAAGGTTGAGACCTATTAATTATTAAAATATATTTTAAAGCCACTATAAAGTAACTTGGTGAAGGACTAGAACTGTGGAACAAAAGAGTTTAGAAGTTGATGTAAATATGTAAAATGTGATAAGTTAAGGACGCGCCTGGCGTTGTGGTGGCACCTTTAATCCTAGCCTTGGGAGGCAGAGGCAGGCGGATCTTTGTGAGTTCAAGGCCAGCCTGGTCTACAGAGTGAGTTCCAGGACAGCTGGGGCTCACAGGGAGGACCCTGTCTCAAAAAGAACAAAAAAAAAAAAAAAAAAAAAAAGAATATAGTTAAGGAAGCATTTCAAATCTATCATCATTAATAAATGATGTTCAAGCATCCACTGTCTTCAGTTAGTACATCTGTGTAATGCATACATATACATATCTATCTGTTCTGTTTATGACACTCTGTGTGGATCAATGACTTAGCAATAAAACACTGTAAAATTATGAGAATGGATATGTGAATTAAAAAGAGTAGGAAAGATTTTTTTTGCATTAATTACACTCCCACCCACATACACTTGTAAAGAAAAAGCCTTTTAAATGTGATCTGTAAAAACTAAAAGCTTGTTTGTGGTTGCAGCTCATAGGTAGAGCATTTATCTAGTATGCCAAAGCTACGGGTTTGAGCTTAACTCACACACACACACATACCCCACAAAGAAAAAAGATAAAAAAGTTTCATTGTGGCAAAAGTAATAAAACCATATGAAATTTTTGGACATATTTATTATAGCATATCAGATAGGGTTTGTTTGTTTGTTTGAGCTAGGGTCGCATACATCCCAGGCTGACTTTGAACTAGCTAAGTAGCAAAGGAACTTTTGATGCTTCTGCTCTACCACCCGAGTTCTGGGATTGCAGGCCTACATTACCATGCTCAGTTTAAATTTTCAATATTTTCACTGTTTTCTTTGTCTATGATAGATAGTATATAACTGGTTTCCATTTATTTTTAGTTATTTATACTTAATAGACAGACTATATCTTTCAGTAGATGAATTTAATCCACTTATTTATTTTGTTTCATGAACATGTATTTTTTTAACCCTTTTGTTTTGCTTCTCTTCCCCCCACCCCCATTTGTTTTTTTTATCTTTTTGAGGCAGGGTCTCCCTTAGTCCCAGCTGGCCTGGAGTTGCTGTAGACCAGGCTGGCCTTGCACTCACTGAGACCCTTCTGCCTGGGTTTTCCCCTTTTCTATTTTGTTAGACCAGTTTTCTTTTTAAGAAAGTTATTTAGCCGGGCATAGTGGCATATGCCTTTAATCCCAGCACTCAGGAGGCAGAGACAGGTGAATCTCTGTGAGTTCAAGTCCAGCCTGGTCTACAGAGTGAGCTCCAGGCCAGCTGGGACTAAAGGAAGCCTGTCTCAAAAATACAAAAAAAAAAAAAAAGTTATTTAGGGAAGAGGTGGCTGGAGAGGTGGCTCAGTGGTTAAGGGCACTGACTACTCTTGCAGAAGACCCGGGTTTGATTCCTAGCACCCACGTGGTGGCTAAGAACTGTCTTAGGCCAAGCGTGGTGGCACACGCCTTTAATCCCAGAGGCAGAGGCAGGGGGATCTCGGATCTCTGTGAGTTCAAGGCAAGCTCCAGGCCAGTTGGGACTAAAAGAAGACTCTGTCTCAAAATAAATAAATAAAAAAAAAGTAAAAAAAAGTTTAGTTCTTTCCCAATTCATAAACTTCTGTGAAATGCATTCTGGTTGCTCTCTCCTCTTTTCTCCCTCCTGTCCCCATCAACTCCTCCTTCATAACTGCCCCATCTCAGATTTGTAACATTTGTTTTTTTTTTTTTTTAATTTTTTTTTTATTAATTTTATTTATTTCTATATGTGTATGAATGTACTGTCTGCATGCAAGTCTGTGCACCCGTGTCGTGCAATGCCGCGGAGGTCAGAAGAGGGTCTCGGATTCCCCTGGAACTGGAGTTCTCCTGGAATTGGAGCTTCAGACGGTTCTCAGCCGCCATGTGGGTGCTGGGGATCGAACCCGGGTCCTCTGTAAGAGCGGTCGGCGCTCTTAACCGCTAGGCCATCTCTCCAGCCCAACATTTGTTTTGTTTTTAAGACTCACTTAGTTTAACCAGGGCCAGCTGTGTGACCATTGGGTTGGGATCATCCATTGGACCTGGTTGGGGCCACCAGTGGATGCAAAGCCGAAGTCAGTGACCGCCACATCTGTCAGAAGGAAGCAAGACAGTTTTCTCCCCTGTTCTATTTGTAGATGTAGATGCTACTACCTTTAGGTCCCATTAGGGACATTTCCTAGTTTTGGACTGGAATTTCTGACATATATTGATCTTGACTATCTGCTGATCCAGCTGGATCCTTGGCTCTGGTGGTGGGGTCCAGGCTATATCTTTCTTCCTCCATCCTGGTTGTGACTCAGCAAATAGTCCCCAGCCCCAGACAGTGGTCTGGAGTAGCTTTTAACCTCCTGTGCCAAGAGGAAGAGCCCTTCTTCCCTCTTAGCCATCAGAGGCTCATCTGGCTTCTGTATTTACTCACAGTGGATAGTAGTATTGCTTACCATCCAGGAACCTGTTCCTGGATTCTGCCCAGCAAGATATAGGTATTTGGTCTAAAGACATCACTCAGCTTCATTTCTGGTCCCTGGGGTATTTATTTAGTTTTGATTAAACTATATCCTTTAAAGTAATTTTGTTTGAATGTAGAAAAGAGTTGTTCAAAGTTGGGTGTACAATGCCATATGAATCTCAATTTTATTTATTTTACTATTAAAATTATTATTTTTTGGGGGGGTTTGAGACAAGGTCTCTCTGTAGCCCCAGCTGTCCTGGAACTCACTAGGCCAAGCTGGCCTTGAACTCACAGAAATCAGCCTGCTTTTGCCTCTGGATTGCTGGGATTAAAGGCGTGTGCCACCATTCCTAGCTAAAATTATTATTTTTTACTTATATATTTTATTTATATTCTGTGTATGAATGAGTCATAGTAAGAGTGCTGAGATTACAGATGTGCATCATTGCATCAAGCTTTTTATGTAGGTTCTGGGGATCAAACTCAGGTCATCAGCTTGTGTGGGTAGTTTTTACTTCCTGAGCCACCTCCCCTGCCCCTAGAGTTTATCTGTAACAATGTATTTTATTTATAACCATAAGTTAGCAAGAAGGTGAGTAAAAATCAGGAAATATTCAGTTATTGAAAAAAATCAAATAGATCTATAAGTAATTGTAGAGAAAATGGTCAAGATTTGTTACAGGTTGAAGAAGATAATATGGAAAACTCTTAGTTTATATATGTTTCAAGCAAAAAAAAAATGTGTGGGCTGTGTGCTTTCATAAGTATAGCAAGATTTTTTTTTTTTTTTTGGTATTTTTGAGACAGGGTCTCCCTTTAGTCCCAGGGCCTGGAGCTTGCTCCGTAGACCAGGCTGGCCTTGAACTCCCAAAGATCCACCTGCCCCTGCCTTCCGAGTGCTAGGATTAAAGGCGTGTGCCACCACGCCCGGCCTAAGTATAGCAAGATTTTGGTAACATATGAAATACTTAAGTAGTTAATCTCAGTTCCCTCTGGATGTTTTATTATTTTCATAATATTTCTTTTTGTCTTTTTTCATTGTTTGAGATTTCCTTCTCTTAGAACACTGGCTTTTTTTTTTTTTTTTTGGTCTTTTTGAGACAGGGTCTCCCTTTAGTCCCAGCTGGCCTGGAGCTCACTATGTAGACCAGGCTGGCCTTCAGTTCACAGAGATCTGCTTGCCTCTGTGAACAATGACTATTTTTATACTAACAAACTGAAATGAGAGTGAAATACCAGTAATTGTCATATTCCTTACAACTGTTATATGTTTTAAATGCAATTTTTTGGCCTTTCAATTATATCTATATTTAAGGAGCACAAAATATTTTACTGATATAATCTTACAGTCAAATGGTTGTAGTCTAATGGTCTAATGGTTAATTCCATACTTTTCCATCTCCTAATATAAACATAAAATAGACATTAAAATAACAAAAATTCATTTTACATGTATATAAAATGCAAACATTCACGGCCAGAAAATGCAAGGCAAAGTGTAGGTTTGTGAATGTGGGGATTAGCAATCAGGATTACCAGGCAGCCTTACACAGGTGTTAAAGAGAAGTTAATCCTTGATATGGATGTCTAGCCTTTGGTGGGGGTAGTCCCTTGTGTTATTAATGGCAGTGGCTCTCTGAAATCCAAAGTTCAGTGCATGAAGTCTTATTAGAAGAAGATGATCTCACCTTTAAAGTAGCTTTCCTCATGGAGCATATGAAGTTAGTATCTACGCTATAACTTTTCGAATCATGTGTTGGCATCTCTGATTATTTCATGGTGAGGACTCCTTTCCATTTAGGAAACTTTAATGATTTTATTTCTGAAATTTTACCCTAATGAAATAATTAAAGATACATCGGGTTTAAATGAAAATGCAATCTTGCAATGCAATCTGTAATAGTGAAAGAAGAAAATAAGCCAAATGTTCAAAAGTAAGGAGCTGAATAAATAAATGATGGTAAGCGTTTAATGTAATACTATCCATGCTTTGAAAATGAAATTGGGGAAAATATTTATTGATACACAAAGTGTTTACAATAAACAGCATTAAAGAAACAACTTAAGCATACCATATGATCCCATTTCTGTAAAAAATGTACATATGTGATTATATACATGCAGAAAATGTGAACGTTAAACACTCAAATGTCAACTGTGGTTATCTCTGAGTGCCATAATTATAGGAGAGTTTTATTTTGTTCTCTTTGCTTCTGCGCATTTATTATATTGAGCATGTTTTCATGCATAATAAGATAATCAGTAAAAGGTATTAAAATATACTTCTGTTTCATTCCACGTTGGGAAAGTTAAATGTCGCACCATTTCTCCCTTTAGGTTGTACTTACCCCCCTGTATTCAGCCAACTGTCTTGATCCATGATTTGATTTAGTTGGAAACAGCTAGACAGTGTCGCTTATGTCAGAAAAGCTAAGGACAGAGCTGTGCTTAGTTTTCACCCCTTGCCCTACCTGGAAGATAGAATTCAGCTGAAAGATGGGATGACGATGAGTGAAAGGTAAATTTTAAGGTGACGACATCTGCTACAACTGATCTTTCTGCTTGAGATTTTATTCCAGATTTTATTACTCTATCACTGCTCTGAAACTCTGTAACTAAAATTACTAAAAGCCCCCAATAAACTGATACCGGCACTCTTAGTTCTGGTGCATTTCAATAGTGATTGATTGGGCCTCTCATAAAAAATTACTGCTGGGCTGGGTATGGTGGCACATGACTTTAATCCCAGCACTTGGAAGGCAGAGGCAGGAGGATCTCTGTGAGTTCCAGTCCAGCTGGGACTAAAGGGAGACCCTGTTTCAAAAAGCGCCCCCCCCCAAAAAAATACTGCTAACAATTGGAGAGAGAGAGAGAGGGAGAGAGAGAGAGAGAAAGAACAGCCTTCTCCATAGAATCTGGGACTAGTTGGTAAGTTGCTATAAGTACTCCCTGCCTAGGATGAAGAGATCAGCCTTTCTTCTCTGAAACATTATTTTTGGTTTCTTTAAACCTGTTACCAGAAGAATGCAAAATGTGAGCACATAAGCATTGAATGACACATGAGATTACCTATCAGCCAGACTGATAGGATAGAACAAGTCTCTTTAAAAAATTTCCCTTTTGTATACTTAAATAGGAAAATAAAGCTTTCAATTTAAGACCAGAGCGGTTATCTTTTTTGTTTGTTTGTTTGTTTGTTTGTTTGCTTGCTTGAGACTTGGTCTCTCAGTGTGTAGCATTGGTGGACCTGGAACTCCCTAAGTAGACCAGGCCATAGATCTGGTGGCCTCTACCTCCTGAATTCTAGCATTAAAGGTGTTAGACACCAAGCCAAGGCCTAAGACCAGTAACCTTTGAGGAGGGAATCAGACTAGATTTAAAAACAAACAAAAAAGCAAAAGTCTAAAAATATGGTGATACAAGGCTGTAATCCCATAATCCCAGCACTCAGGACACTGAGGCAGGAAAATCCTATGTTTCAGGCCAACTGGAGCTATACAGTGAGTTACAGGAAAGGCTGAGATACATAGATTCTATCACCCCCAAAACAACATAGACACACACAGACGCACAGACACACAGACACAGACACACACAGACACACACACACCATAAACACCAAAAGTCTCATAATTTTATTTTTATTACAAGTAGTTAAGTAGTTATGGAGTGAAGTTAGAGAAGTATCTCTAACTTCTGATAATGCCTTGATTTTGTTTTGTTTCGTTGGCCCCTAGAGGGCCTAGAACTCAGATCCACCTGCCTCTGCCTTCCAGGGCTGAATCTAAAGGCCTGTGTCACCATGCCTGGCCCTGTCTTGGTTTTGTTTTTGCTTTGGAAATGATCTCATTTCTCTTGAGAAATTCTGGTGGGTAGCTTGGTGATTTGACACCAGATAAAAGAACAAAACAACTACAGAGACATTAGCCTGGTTTGACTGAGAGGCTTATTTTAAACTTTGTTGTTACCCACTATGGCTTCTCACATAAATTACTATGAATAACTTGTAAAATGCCCACTGCAGGAGAAAGCAGTTCAGAGAACTTGAAAGTGTGAACTCTTATTTAAATACCCTGAAATGCCTGCCTGAGGTGGCTTGGTAGTCCCTAGAGCATCTCACAGAGTCCAGGAAGGTCCACTTTGACGACAGGGCCCTGAGGTTCTTCCTGTCTGCTCAGCACCTGCCTAAAACAGACCTGCTTTTCAAGGCCGGACTTCTGGTGCCCTGGTCACATTGTGAGGCTCAGGTCTGTTCGAAGCAACTTTCCAGCCCCATCCCTACCTCCTCAGTCAGAAAAATCTTTCTAGAACGTTAAGTCAGATTCCTCAGCTTAAACATTGTAATGTTTCCCCTGACAGGCAACATAATAGTGTTTCACAAACAGCAAGCATCAAAGTACACGTGAACGTGCTTGATGTTTGTGATGAAGCATAGTATGAGAACTCAGTTTGGACCTGCAGCCATGTTCACAGAGGCATTTTTCCTTTTGAGGATACCTAGAAATTAGTGTTGCAACCAAAAGAGGCCTGAAGAATAGGATCCAAATGCCCCAGTGTGGATGAAAACTCCTTTGTGATCTACTTTGTCCCTTCCCCTACTGGGCTTCTCACAGTTTCCTACCTTCTTCTCCAGCCCCTAGTGACTAGCTGCCTCTGTGTAGCTGGACAGTTTCAAGCATTTAATGCCTTCCCTTCTGTCTTCCTTCCTCCCTCCTTCCTTCACGCTTCTCCTTCCTCTTCCTCCTCTAGGGTTTCATTGTGTAGCCCTGGCTAGTGGTAGTATTCACAATTCTCCAGCCTCACCTTTCTGCAGGCTGGGATTACAGGATTACAGGTGTGGCACCATCACTGTCCAGGTTGTCCCCCTTTTAAAGTTAAGCTATGTCTATCACAGCTCTCCTCAGTCACCCATGCATGCTTAGCATAATAGCTCTGTGAACTGACTGAGCCTTTGCTGAAGGCTGCATCCCCAAGAGTGATTAAATAGTAAACCGGGTGCCTAGAGAGATGGCTCAGCTGTTAAGAGCAGTGGCTGCTCTTGCAGAGATGGGATTCAATTCCAATCACCCATGTGGATTCTAAAAACCATTCTCAACTCCAGTTCCAGGGTAACTAACACCATGCATACATGGATGTACTTACTTGCAGGCAGAACACTCATTTACATTAAATAAAAATAAGTGAAAATTGCAAAAAGGTAAATTGGATGCCACTATTCCCCACACAGGGAATTGTTACCAGTAAATCATGCTTCACATTTAGTTGCTTAAAACAGGAAACACCCACATTCTTTCCTTTCAGTGGTCAGGAATCTGGGGTGATCCTCAACTGGGTCTACGGCCCTGAGTGTCCTAGCTTCAGTGCTTTCCTGTGACTCACATGGCATCATCAGCAGGGGTCAGTTCCTCTGGTTGTTGGACTGGGGCTTGAGCTCCTCAAGACCTGTAACCTCAAGCCTTTCTTGGTTTCTACACACTCCATTTGACAGCTTGCTTCACAGCAAGGGTTGCAGGGGCCAGGTAGAGAGAAGTTGTTTTTTATACTGAGTCATGGTGGTGACATGCCCTCAGGGTTGCTTCGGTCTCCCAAGGAGAGAGCCACTGAATGTAGCCCACACTCAAGGGCAGTGGACTTCACAGTAAATGGGGAATGGCTGTAGAGTCTGGGATCCCCACCTAGAAGGTGTTTGGGGCTTGAGGAAGCTGTGGTTGGGTGCTGCCCTTCTTATCCACTCAGTCTCACTTTCCTGTCTCTCCTGGTTTGGGCATTTTGATCCTACGACTGATTCTAGGGTTTAAAGAGAGGCATATTTTAAATAATCTGGCTCCTAAATGCCATCTGAAAGTCAACTCCCTCGTCTGATCTTCAACTGAAGAAAAAATGGACCATTTTAGAATACCAAAGGAACTCTGTGACTTACTAAGTTCAGAAGAGGCTTGCAAATGTGATTGTGGTTATATGCAGTCTTGGGTTCATGCCCCAAATTCGGGGTCTAGCCTAGGGGTAGATGAGGGCCCTCTCCCCTCTGTACGAGGCCCCAGTGAAGCTCCGCTCACTTTGCTTTCTTGCCTGTCAGAGCTGAGAACTTGACAGCAGCCTGCCTTGTCATTCATACCCAGTGCCTGCACTTTGACTCACAGAACTTTTAAATTATGTTCGATCTTGCTATCTTTCTCTGTGTCTTTAGTGTCTCTAGGACTAAGTTTATCAAGCATTATTAATGTTTTAAAAGTTTAGAATGTTGCAGAACTTCCTCTGGCTTACTTGCTTAAAAACAGTGACATGCTTAAAAACAGTGACATGGTACCTTGGTACTTGTAATTTCTGTTATTTTATCTAGTTGGGATGTTAGCACTGTTTGACCTTCATTCTCTATTTTTCAGTCTTCACAGTTTCCAAATATTTTGTCTTTTTTTTTTTTTTTTTTTTTTTTTTNGGCAAGATCTTCAGTCAGAGGACAGGCCTCTGCATCCCCCAGTGAGTGCGCACAAAGGAAACCATTTCAAAATATCAGTTCTATAAGTTGTTTTGCTGGGTTCAACATCTTTTTTTTGTCCTTTTGATACAGGATCTCCCTCTAGTCCCAGCTGACCTGGAACTCACAGAGATCTACCTGCCTCTGCGTCCTGAGTACTGGGATAAAGGTGTGTGCTACCCTGCCCAGCTATTTTGTTCTTTTTTTTTTCTTTTCTGAGACAGGGTCTCCCTTAAGTCCCAGCTGGCCTGGAACTCACTCTGTAGACCAGGCTGGCCTTGAACTCACAAAGATCTGCCTGCCTCTGCCTCCCGAGTGCTGGGATTAAAGGCGTGAGCCACCACTCCTAGCACTAATGATGGTTCTTAGCCACCATGTGGGTGCTGGGAATAGAACCCGGGTCCTCTGCAACAGCAGTCAGTGCTCTTAACTGCTGAGCCATCTCTCTAGTCCCAGCTATTTTGTCCTTTTAAGTCATGGAAATTGCTCTGATTTTATGATGACATTTTGGTATGATTTTGATGTGATTAAAAGTTATAAAAAAATGACCCTTTGGTATTAAATGTAGTAAATGGCTTTGAATGAATACATACATGGGTTCATCTGTCCCAGTTTTGTGAGTTCAAACTGCTCCTGATGCACATTCTTACTGTAATCCAGCTCTATGACTTTCCTCTCTGCCCAAGAGTAGCAGCCCTGGGCCCCTCCTCATGGTGTGTATTGATGTGTGCCTCAGGTCTTGTGGAGTTTAAGTTCTCTCCTCTGGGCTAGTGTGCCCCACTTGCATCACTATTGGTCATCTCCAGCCCTAAAGAGGCAGAAGTAGATTTGTCCTTAAGACATTTATAATAACTTTCAAATTAAGAGGACTGAGTGACTTCTAAAATGGACCTGTCTTTGTTCAACCTCACCCTTTAAAAAATCTTTTGTGTGTGTGTGTGTGTGTGTGTGTGTGTGTGTGTGTGTGTGTTATGTGAGTGCAGGTGCCTGCAGAGGCCAGAACCTTTTGTTGGAGCCACTGGAATTACAGATGGTAGTAAGCTGCCTGATGGGGTTCTAGGAACTGAATTCTATCCTCTCCAAGAGCAGCAAGTGCTCTTAACTGCTGAGCCATCTCCCCAGCAACAGGTATATCTCCCTTTTCCCATGGATATTGCCTTGGGGTAATTTGTACTAGCTTGTGTTTCTTTTAAATTCTAAATAATCCTAAAATATTATCATATGTAAATGTTTTAAAGTATAAACGAAGTAGACATTCTCTTCTTTTTTCTGTTTTTTAATTTTTATTTTAATATATATATATATATATATATTTATTTATTTATTTATTTATTTTTGAGACAGGGGCTACCCGTAGCCTCAGCTGGCCTAGAACTCACTATGTAGACCAGGTTGGTCTTGAACTCACAGAGGTGCTCCTGCCTCTGCCTCCCAAGTACTGGGATTAAAGCCATGCGCCACCGGAGGCTTTTTTTTCCATCTTGGTGTGTGTGTGTGTGTGTGTGTGTGTGTGTGTGTGTGTATGCATGCATGTTTGTGTCTCTGAGTTCAGATGTGCATGTGTCACAGGCACATGTTGAGGTCAGAGGACAATCTTGTTTGAGGAAGGGTCTCTTGTTTACAGGTATACACACCAGGCTTGCTAGCCCTGGAGCTTCTGCGGATATCCCTGTCTCTGCCTTCCATTTCCCTGTAAGAGTGCTGGGATATTACACACAGGCTAGACTACCCTGTGGGCCTCTGTGTGGCTTCTGGGGATTGAACTCAGGTCCTTATGCTTGCATAGCAAGCAGTTTACCCAGTAAGCCATCTCCCCAGCCCCTATTCTCTTTTACTCCATAGAGTATCTTGGATAATTGCACCCCCTCTCCCCCCATGTCACAGGTTATATCACCACCTTAGGTACTTTGCAAGCAAGAGCCAGCATACAGGAGTCTAGCCTGAATTTGTTGGCGAGTGCATTAGAATAGCACGGAGGGGACCAAGCAGTTCTGGATTCAGTAGGGAGGGACAGATATGCATTCCTGGAGGTGTTGTGACTATACCTGGTGAATTTCACATGGGTAAAGATGGTGTCAGGCTCTCCTTTAATCCCCTAAATGCACTAGAGTATGTGGCTGCCATGAAATTGTACTGTAATGTTTTCTAGGTGTGATTCATTCACAGTTTAATATGCTTCTAGTTCTTGCTTGACTTTTCCCTCAGGAAGAGTCTAAAATCTCTTCATTATAATATAGACAGTGTACTGCACTTTGAATACAAATTTATCCATGTTCAGACTAATTTTTCCTGTGATGTCTCTACCCTGGAGAAGTGCCTTTAATGAATTACATACAAATTGTGTAATTTAAGAAGTTAATTTGGTTTTCTGGTTACACAGGACTAAAAACAGCCCTTGTAGAAAGAGATGATTTCTCATCGGGGACCAGCAGCAGAAGCACTAAATTGATCCATGGTGGTGTGCGATATCTTCAGAAGGCCATCATGAAGTTGGATATTGAGCAGGTAATTGTGTATGCTGGTTGTTAAACAAAAATTGCGACTATGCTTTTTCTACCCAATTAAATCAGTCTCTCTCTCTTGTCTTTTTTAATGGCTTTAAATATGTCTTCCTGTTGGAAATACTTATTTAGTGTATGCTGTTGGAGTATCCTTCAAGAGACGTGCCTGTTCTTTCCTGTAGTATTATTATTTTTTTTCCTGTAGTATTATGTTTATGTGTAGTCGGGGGCCTTTTCTGTGTAAGCATGTCAAAGTAGCAGATTTACAAAACATTTTTGGAGGTGTTGTCTTTTAACAATTGTGATTGGGTTTTTGCCAGTGGCCACCAATTGCTACTTCGAGAGTGGTTTCAGGGGGGTTGTGTTGTACGCAGAGAGAGTGCCAAACTGATCTCTTAACGGCGGCTGCAGTCATGTACTCAGAGATGTCACTGACACATTCTTCAGGAGAAGATGATCTGAGTCATGCTTTCCGTGTGTCACACTTTATTGTGTCCAGTCTGCCACCATTTGAAAACTGCCAAGGCAGTGTGGAAAATGACATTTCCCAGAGGGGCAAGGAAACCAGCTTCCCTCCCTATCTGCTTTTCGTACAAGGAAAACACAGTGGCGAGGACTTGGCATTGTCAAGTTTTGAGTCTGCCCCTTTCTTGCCTTGACAAGTCAGTTTTGAATCTGTTCCCTTTTCTTATGCTTCTTTTCAGCATCGTCTGCTAACTTCTGATGTGTTCTGGCTTATTTAGCCTTATTCTCCTATATAAAATTTGTATTATAATAATAATGCCATCTTTTTAGGTGGGCATAATGAGGGCCACAGGAGTGAAGACAAAGGCTTCTTTACAATTCTATAAAATACCCACCAACGACTTTGTATCGTCTTTGTTGGGCTTAGGGACAGCAAGAAGAAGTTTTCTAGTGAATTTGAGCAATCCGTTATCTCCTACCTGGAGAAAACATAATAGGACTGAGTGAGGGAGATAATCCGAGAATGCAAGATAAATGGTTACAATAATCTTGTAACTCAAGTCAGGAAAATATCTTACACCTGGGAACTCTGACAGCATGTTTTTTTCCTATGCAAATACAGTTAAGGTTTCTAAAAAATCTTTGAGGTTGACAGCATGATGTATTATTAGAAATTTGATTAGGAGGGAGCTATCCTCGCTCAGAGGTAGAAGGTTTCTGTATATCAATCAGTTGGCAGGGTGTCTATTTGCCATTTGAAAATATTATGATCTGTTACTGCCAAACTAATTTTCTCTGTTTTGATTTTCAGTACAGGCTGGTGAAAGAAGCTCTCCATGAGCGCGCCAACCTACTAGAAATTGCTCCCCATTTATCAGCTCCGTTGCCTATAATGCTTCCCGTTTACAAGTAAGCCCTTGGTATCACCTGTGTGCTGTGTGTTTGTCTGGGGTCAGTAGAACAACACAGTTCTAATGGAAATAATCCCTCAGAGTATATTTCTTAATGTGTTGTTAATTGGTCCTAATCTTTAAACCATTTCAAACACTTTCTTCGGTGTATTTAGAAGTGTAGATTTTCTTAAATAATCTCTGTGAATCTATGTCTAAGGACCGGATCTTGAAGGCAAAGGGGGTTGCATTCTGTGTTTATAATTAATGGTATCTTATTCTAGTTTCTAAGAGTTTGCAAATGAACAGCTGCATTCATGCAGAAGCTTTGGGATGATGGTCATGTGCGGAGTGTAAAATGCAGATACTCCTCCACTCCAAATACCATGATGTAAAAACTGAATCTACTGAGTAGCAAGCAACTCAAAACCTAGATCATACTGGATCGTTTTTATTGTTCGAGTTAACCTAAACTGAATTTTGTTTAGGAGTCGTCAGACTATACATGGTCAAACCTCATTTTCCTAATGCATGAAGTTGCCTTAAGTTGGTGGCACAGACTTGGGGACGTGGAAAGTGGATTATGTAACTTTTGCCCACATGAGTGGTGTCGAACTCGAAGCCAGTTTGGTCACTTTGTCTATGTTTTGCCACAGATTGCTCAGGGCGTCTTTCAGCATGAGTGCAGTTTACCTTCACCAAGCCTCCCAACCTACACTAGTTAAATCCATCTCTAGATCTGTGACGTCCAGGCATTGGTATTTATTTTGAATATTTCTCAAAGAATTCTAATATGCAGCAGGGATGAGAGCTGTGGAGAGGAACTTAAACATTCACTGATTGATTCACTTGTGTATGTCAGCTAAATTGGTGTCAGAAGCAGATACGCAGGTTCTTCCCCCCCCCCCCCGCCCCCTGCCCCACCCCAAGTCCATTTATAGGTATACTTTGGTTTTCTTAAATGACAGTTCTTGTGCCATTCCATCAGGTTAAATTGTGTTTCTAGGGGCTGGAGAGAGGCTCAGCGGTTAAGAGCACCGAATGCTCTTGCAGAGGACCCGGGTTTGATTCCCAGCACCCACGTGGCGGCTAAGAACCAGTTCTAGGGGAATCTCACACCCTCTTCTGACCTCGCAGCATTGCCCGACACTGGTGCCCCTACTTACATGCAGACAATACACTCATACACATGAAATAAAATAAAAAAAATTTGTGTTTCTAAAGAAAGCTCTCTCCCTGCTTATGTTGTAGGTGGTGGCAGTTACCTTATTACTGGGTGGGAATCAAGCTGTATGATCTGGTTGCAGGAAGTAATTGCTTGAAGAGCAGTTATGTCCTCAGCAAATCCAGAGCTCTTGAGCACTTCCCCATGCTCCAGAAGGACAAGCTGGTGGGAGCCATTGTCTACTATGATGGTATGTGATTTTTTTTTCTTTGTTATGCTCCCTGAGAGCACACTACTGCCATTATAGTATACTACTGCCATTATAGTGCACTACTCCATTATTGTACACTATCCCCATTATAGTGGATTATCCCCATTATAGTACACTACCCCATTATAGTACACTACCCCCATTATAGTATGCTACCCCCTTATAGTGCACTACCCCCATTATAGTACACTACCCCCATTATAGTACACTACCCCATTATACTACTCTATCCCCTTTATAGTACACTACCCCATTATAGTACACTACCCCATTATAGTACACTACCCCCATTATAGTACACTACCCCATTATGCTACACTATCCCCTTTATAGTACACTACCCCATTATAGTACACTACCCCATTATAGTACACTACCCCCATTATAGTACACTACCCCATTATACTACACTATCCCCTTTATAGTACACTACCCCATTATAGTACACTACCCCATTATAGTACACTACCCCTATTATAGTACACTACCCCATTATACTACACTATCCCCTTTATAGTACACTACCCCATTATAGTGCACTACCCCCATTATAGTGTACTACCCCCATTATAGTACACTACCCCATTATAGTATACTACCCCATTATTGTACACTACCACATTATAGTATACTACCCCATTATACTACACTATTCCCTTTATAGTACACTAACCCCATTATACTATGCTTAGTTACTGAATGTATAGGTAAGTTCTTTTTAATGTTAATCCTACACTATACACAAAGGTACCATCACATGTACACCATGTCCTCTAGTACTAGCGGAAAAGTAAACTATCATGGGTATATTTTTGGACATTCTATAATAGTGGCCTGTAACTCATTATGGAGTTCAGGCTGGCTTCAAACTTGTGCCAATTCTCCTGTATTTCTCTTTTACCTCTATTCATGTCTCATGGTTGGTTTGGTCCATTTCTTTTTTTTTTAATTATTTACTTATTATTATTATTTTTTGCAGTTCTTTTTTTAAATTTTATTTATTTATTTACTTTTTTTATGTGTATGAATGTACTGTCTACATGTAGGTTTGTGCACCCATGTCGTGCAATGCCGCGGAGGTCAGAAGAGGGTGTCAGATTCCCCTGGAACTGGAGTTCTCCTGGAATTGAAGTTACAGATGGTTCTCAGCTGCCATGTGGGTGCTGGGGATCGAACCCTGGTCCTCTGCAAGAGCAGTCAGCACTCTTAACCGCTAGGCCATCTCTCCAGCCCCATTTTTTTTTTTTTTTTTGCGGTTCTTAGCCTCAGCCTCTAATGGCTGCACTATCCCTCCAGCCCTATTTATTATTTTTTATGTGTATGAGTGTACTGTATTCATGTAGGTTGGTGCACCCATGTCATGCAGAGGTCAGAAGAAGGCGTCGGATTCCCCTGGAACTGCAGTCAAAGACGGTTCTCAGCCGCCATGTGGGTACTGGGAATTGAACCTGGGTCCTCTGCAAGAGCAGTCGGTGCTCTTAACCGCTGAGCCATCTCTCCAGCCCCTGCTCCATTTCTTATAGTTATGAATTTCACCCCACCTTCATGCCATTCAATTTGTCATATGTTTGCCAATGAATACTTATCTTATGAATATATTTTAATGTTGAAAGCAGCTGAGGATCTTAGGTTTTCTAGATGAAACCTCTATTTTCAAGGGGTTATGAATCTAGAGAAAAATTCCCCTTGGGCTGAAATTGACATGTTTTTGTTTTGCATAGGACACATTCTTGGATGTATAATTTATGTTTTAAAGGTAGATGAACATTGCATCTGTTGAACCAAACCCTCAGGTTTTATTGCTCATTTTCTTGCTGGTGGTTGTTTTCTGACTGACATTACCTAGTGACTATTTGCTATGTGTTTAGTGTGAATTTTTCTGTATATGTGTGTAATAATATAATTTGCGTATTCTTTATTTGAAGGAACTAAACAATGTATTTCCAATAGAATACAAACAGCAATACAAGATAATACAGGCATGAATCTTTTCTGGTCATTTCAAAGGTATACAGGACTTGTCCAGGGATATTAGTTTATGAGTAAATAGGTTGACATAGATAATTGTACATATTGAAAAGTTTAGAAATTTTATGGTGCAAAAGACAATTTAGGCTCAATATCTCATGACCCCTCACCATTATATATTACAGATATATGAACTGTAATCATGAAGAAATTTTTTTTGTTGTGTTGTTTTAGAATATTTGATACATATGCTTATTATATTACATTATATTATATTATGCTATCTATGCCTTTAAGGCCACCTTTACTTTTTTTGTTGTTGTTGTTGTTACTTCGTTCCTGTGTTACCTTTCTGAATCAATTCAGAAAGCCTTTCTGACAGGCTTTCATGTATAAATGCAGAATGTATATGTGCAGAGGGGGCAATGGGGACCAAAGTCAAGAAAATGTCCTAGGAGCAACAGTATTAGAAAAATGTTAAGGGTCTTAGACAGACATTAAAAGCTAGAAAATTAACAGTTTGCAGGGCCTTTCAGCTTCTAAAACACCATAGGGGGGGACACTTAACTACTTTTTTGGTGCCCTTGATGGAACCTTCGTGTTAAAGGACAACCTTCACTGTGAATCTGCTTTCTTTGCATCGGGCCCTTAATGTTAATCCATTGTAGTTTATTGGGTGATTACAGTAAAGAGGTTTTTGGTCCAGGAGGAGAAGGCATTCTGTAAATAGCATCCTGTCTGTCCTGATGTGGAAGTGTTTGTGGCCTTGGCCTTCTACGGCTCCCTCTCTCCACACAAACCCTTTCAAATTCTTACCATTTTCTATACATGTTAGGTACTAACTAGTTTTTTTTTTTTTTTTTTTTTTTTTTTTTTTTTTTTTTTTTTTGCTAGTTCTTATTTTATTAGCATGTACATGTTGGAGTCCCCTACTGTACAACATTAGTGGATGTCACATCATGGCTTCTGACTCCATAGTTTTTTTGCTACTGTTAATGAATTATAGATTCTCATTGTTTCTTCATGGAGATTCAAGGAAAGTGTATGTGTTATAAAGCAGAGGAAACACTACTGTACTAGAATTAAGAAGAATTCTATTAATCTAGAATTGATCTTTGTAGCTGGCTATAGGCTGCAGAAATAAGAATTGAGCAAAATTATTGAAAATTTCCTTAATGTCCAGTTGCTGTTTGGAAATTGATAGTACAATCTTAAGTCTTGATCAAAGAAGTGAAAATAATTATATTCTAGTTATTTTAAATCAATTATTTGGCCTTTCACTTTGTTCTGAAATTATTCAGGGTCAAATGTGCTATATTCAAAGTGAGACAAAAATATGTTAAATAGTCGAGTTCTTTGGTTTCAAAGTATATTCACAGATAGAGGCTACTCCTGGTTTATGCAATATGGTGTGATGAGTAAAATACGTGTCTCTGTGAAAACGCAGAAAGAAGGGTGAAGGCAAAGGAAGCATGTGCACTAATGGCATCCTCAGGAGAAGAAGAAAGCCATGGTTAGAAAAGTGGTATTTCACAGCTTTCAGGCAGAAAACAATATTTGAACCATCACACACCCATGTACTTTATAAGATAAAAGCTTCATTACTGAAACTAAATATATTCCTCTTCATAAATAGCATTATGTGGGGCTGGAACATGGCTCGGTGGGTAAGAGCACTGGCTGGGCAAGCACAGAACCTGAGTTCAGAGCTCTCGTACCCACATGCAAAACCAGGCAGGGTTATGTTCACTTAAAATCTCTTTGCTGAGGAGCGGGGTGGACAGAAGCAGAAGTATTGCTGGGGCTTGCTGGCCAGCCAGTCTAGCCAGCCAGACGGTAAGCTCTGTGCTGAGAGAGAGAGAGAGAGAGAGAGAGAGAGAGAGAGAGAGAGAGAGAGAGATAGCTTGTTTCAAGGGAACAAAGTGAAAAGCCATTGGGCTTCTGTGCACCTAGCTGCACACACATACAAACACCACATCAGCACAGAACTACCACACATACAAATAAGGAAAGACAAATAACCACTGAGAATATATCAACCCAAGTTTTTTCCAAATGAATTTGGGTTTGAAATAATTAGAAAAAACTTAAATTCATATGTAATTACTTTTTTTCTTTTTTGTCTTTTTGAGACAGGGTCTCCCCTCTAGTCCCAGCTGTCCTAGAACTCACTGTGTAGACCAGGCTGGTCTTGAACTCATAGAGATCCGCCTGCCTCTGCCTCCCGAGTGCTAGGATTAAAAGCGTCAGGCACCACGTCCAGCTATAATTACCTATTTTTTTTTGAAAAGAAATAGTTTTTCTAATTCCTACTTAGAGAGATTCTTGATTCTAATGAAAAAAGTTGTGTAAGTTGATAAGTGCTAACAAAAGTTTTGGTGACTGGAAACTCTTATTGGAAACTCTTATTAGCAACTCACCATACAGTTACTTTAGTACCAGAAGGAAGCGGATTCTGTGGAAACAGTGGGACACATGAGTCAACATTGACAGGACTTTGGTTCAGGGACTGAGCCAACCTTTAAGGTCCGTTCATCACAGAACTGTTAGGGCACTATAAAGTGTTCCTTTTAAAGTACAAAATGTACAGGTATCAGAAGATTTAAAAAATTACAGCCATAGTTCATCCTAGGTACATTCTGATAGCTGTTGCATATGACTAAGGCAAAACCAATTTCCCTACAAACATCACAGAAATGGACTCAGTTCGGGTCTGGAGAGATGGCTCGGTGGTTAAGAGCGCCGACCGCTCTTGCAGAGGACCCGGGTTCGATCCCCAGCACCTACGTGGTGGCTGAGAACCATCTTTAACTCCAGTTCCAGGGGAATCCGACACCCTCTTCTGACCTCCGCGGCATTGCACGACACGGGTGCACAAACCTACATGCAGACAGTACATTTATACACATAAAAAAATAAATAAAAAATTAAAAAAAAAGAAATAGACTAAATTCTCCATGCACTCCGTTTATTTACACATATTCTCACTGTGTAGTCCAGGCTGGCCTGGAAATCTCCATCCTGTATCTTCTGTCTCTCTGGTGCTAGGATGCTAGGTGTGTACCACCACAGGCAGCTCTCGGTATTTTCTGATGTAATTATATTGGCTATTTTGTATATGGCATAAGTATGACCCACTGTGATATTTCACTGTTAACTGTTAAAAGACAAACTGATACATATGGAGGAATAACTGCCATCTTTTTAAATGCAGACAGAGTAAATGTCAAGTTTCTGAGTAAAATCCATATGAAAGTATTCGAGTGACATACCAGATTTTTCCTCTAGTTACAGCTCCTTACATTCTTTAAAGAAAGCATGTAGTCTGCTCCCTTACTTTCTCTGTGAGTCATGCCCTAATGTTTTCTTCTAACTCCTGGTCCTCATCTAGCAGAGGCTCATTAGCTAGGTCCTGATGATACCATGACCATTGCTGTAGAGGGTCAAGAGATAGGGAGTAGTGACCAAGCCACTCTTCAAGATAGAAGGAAGTATTTAAGGCTTGCTGTGCTTGGGCAGCTGGGCAGGCTATGAAACTATGTGACTAACTGCTGGGGGATAGCCAGGGTCCTGAGGAATTTAATTTGACTTCTGTCAACTTCAGTTCAGGTTTTTAGGTCTCTGGTGGTGACACACGCTGGTGGTCCCACACTTAGGAAGTGGAGAAAGGAGTTTTAAGATCACATTTGGCTACACGATGAGTTTTTGGTCAGCCTGGGCTACAGGAGACCTTGCCTCAACAAACAAGCAAGCAAACAAACAAACAAACAAACAAAGACACAGCAAACCAAATAAAGAAAATCCCAGTTCCCAGAGTGTATCCCTGATGCCATTCTAGTTGGACTTCAGTCATCCAAAAATCCAGTGCACAGAAAATGAGATGTAATTAAAAATCATTAAAAATTTAAAGCCATTAAATAACCCCATTAAGCCTCTGTAAAATGAAACCATACAAAATTGCAGCTTTAAATTTTTTCCTTTCTGCCAGTCAAGACACCGACAGAGAAAGATGTCTGTTATTTTATACCCAATAATTCTTGTAAGTATTCCTTGTGCACATATGAAAACAGTAACCTGAAGAAATTGCATTGGCTTTCCCAGTATAAATAAAAGTTGGTTACATCCATGTATCAAAGGAGGAATTAAAGTCTAGCATTCACTAGAATATTCATTTTATTCCAGCCTAAAACTCACAGCATACAAATAGATGAATTCAGCTTTTGAGAGAGCAAAGCCAATTTAATCTCTGGCTCCCCTGAGGTAAATGTAGTTCACGGTCCTGCCCCCACCCCAACCTCAGCTATAATCCCTGGCTCCTGGAGGTAAAAATGCACTGAAGTGAGGAAAATTCTGCAGCAGGATATAATGATCCAAAATGACAGGGACAGTAATGACAATGAATTTCATGTCTCCCAGTCACGAGCTGGAGATGCTTGACTAGGCTGACTTACGCAATTAAATTGTTACAGGTACAGCAGGAGATGCAGTTAGCTCTGTGTTTTGGGGAACGATGCTTCTGGCAAAGGCAGATTGTGGAATCTAGACTCTTTTGTTAGGACAAACTATTACTCCTTTAGGAAGGCACCAAGATTGTGCGCTTTAATAATAGAAAGTCAAGGTAAAGACAAGTCTTTTAAAAGGTGGTGATTTTATCTACTCTGTAAGCTTAAAAAAATCAGTTACTCAATACCACAAAGATGATCATTTTTGGTGTTGTGTTTTTATTATTTTCTCCCCCATTGAGTTCCTAGAACATAAGTGAAATCTAAAAATGGTCTAGGACCCTCTTTTACACTCCTTGTAAACAAGAGGTTGAGCTAATAGGGTGTTAATGTGTGGCTCTACCTCCTTTAAAGTAGAGCCACACATTAATTTCTCTAGAGTCATAGAAATAGGTTGAATAGATAACAGAACATTGTTGATTTACAATGAAATCCCACTGCCGTTTGCAAGTTTGTACTGGTTTTGCAGCTTTATACGGTCCTTAAAAATTGCAGTGTTGTTTCCCAAATGGGGCGGAAGAGCCTGTGAGGCCTCCAAAAGGCTAAATCACTAAGTTTTACAAGAAGCACATTGCTGCAGCTTCTGCATAGATCTTTAAAAATCGAATTCCTTAGACATTTCTATTTTTGTTTATGGTTCAAATGTGTATAGCAAATGAATGCTGTGGTCCATGTGTGTGGTTTATAAACGAATGTGGCTACTGAGAATATATGTTCAGCTTCACTTTACTTTTGAGGTAACCAGGTTTTCATTTATTTGGTCCCCAGGAAAGTAATCATTTTATCTATTTGATAACTGGTTTATTCAAATGTTGTCAAGATAGCTATAATTAACAAGAGTGAAAAAAATTGGAAAGGTGACTACTACCAGATCTCTTCCTTCATTTTCAAAGTATAATTTTATACACTTTAATTGATTGAGGAGACAAAAACAAAACAAAGCTCTTGAATAAGAGGGAATGTTATCACAGGGATTCAGAATTGTCAGAATACATATAACACTATTTTGGTGGGGGATTTTTTGAGACAGGGTCTTCCTGTAGCCCCAGCTATCCTGGAACTCACTATGCAGATCAGGTGTGCTTCTATTTCACAGAGAAAAGCTTGACTTTGCCTCCCTAGTGCCAGCATTAAAGGTATGTGCCACTGTGCCTGGCATGAATACCATTTTTATTTTAATCTCTTAAATGAAAATTTGAAGGTAATAATCAAGGATAAATCAAAGTTTAAAATTATATAAATATTGACATATACTCGGGAGACAGAGGCAGGCAGATCTCTGTGAGTTCAAGGCTAGTCTGGTCTACATAGCGAGCTCCAGGTTAGCTGGGACTGAAAGAATATACATATTGGGAGACAAATGCAGGCGGATATCCTTGAGTTTGAGGACAGCCTGACCCCGCCTCAAAAACCTGCTATAGAGCCCAGAATATTATCAGTACACTGAAGCTGTCTGTGACTATTCCAAATGCTACCCTTATTTCCTCTGTCCTAGGTTAGGGATCTTTCTCTTTTTAAAATCTTAACACATAGACATGATTAAAGAATAAAATACTAGTTTTTTTTTTTTTTTTAAACTTTGTAAAATGATTCTGTGATAGCTGTAAAAGTTGATAGAGACACTTTGGAAAGGGTTTGGAAACACATTGTGGAGTTGAGAGCATCTGGCTTCTGATGGAGAAATTCTGTCCTTGTGCATGACCCAGAAAAATACTTGGATTTGTCCACCAGGAGATAAGCACAAAAAGTTCATTAAAGTACCACATGTGATTTGAAAAAAAAAAGGAAATATCCAACAAAAGACAAATGAATAATTTATAATCAACTTCCGTAGCAGAGTAAACCTGCATTGAAACTGAATGAGCTATGACTGAACTGAACAACGTGGATAAGTCTGAGGAGAGCAATGTTGACAAGGAAATGAGAAGGCGTGGCAGATACTGTCCTGGAAGCTCTTCTACAAACTCTATTGAGCCACACATTGTATATACATTCAGGGATGATAACTACCTTGCAGACTGTTTTGAGATTTAAATGAACTAGTAAATGTAAAATACCTTTACTCACAGAAAACATTATTCATATATTAATTGCTATATTTAAGTCAGTTTTATGGATGATTTCCACTCCAGCACGTTTCTACTTTTCATTGAAAATCTTCTAAAACAAGCATCAGTTAGTTCTACAAGCATCCCCTTATGTATTGAAAATTTAACTTTTTTTTTCCAGTAACATTTGCCAAACCTTTTTAGGGAAGAACATTGTGCATATGAACATGGTCTGAGTTAGTGAATAATGTTTGAAATTTCAAGAATTAAAACAAAATGTTTTCATAGAATTTCTTTTAAGATGATTTGCTTTTGGATATCAATTTAAAGCAAATTTGTTTTCCTATGTTTTTGTCCATGTATGATTTTACACCTCTAAATTCACAAAATAGTTTTTAATACTGATTTACTACTGTCTACTTCCCTGTTGCATTTCTCTTCTTGTTTTCTGTGAGCTGCATAAATGAAGCTGACATCAGTGCTCATATAGCAGGCATTTTTTTTTTTCTTTTGCCCTCAGATGCTGCCTTTTTGCTGTTCAGTATATCTGGATACCAACTAATGCTAAATGAAATTTGACATGTACCCCTAAGAAACAAAACTTATAAACTGTGGCTTTAATAGAAAACCTTGAATAAATAGGACATACCATGTCCACCCAGGCTAACATCCAACATATGCTTTAGCTTCCTGATGACTGAGGCAGAGCACAATAGCCCCTAGGAAACTTGGCAATTGCTTATTGCTCACTTGACAAGCGTGTATTAAATACCAGGCTTTCATTTTCTTAAAATTCACTTGAAAAAAAAGGACACAAAAGTAGACCCGATAGGATATAGCATACGGACAGAGTAGTTGTCCATAATATACTTGTATATAAAAGTGTAGAAAATGGGGCTGGAGAGATGACCTAGCGGTTAAGAGCGCTGACTGCTCTTGCAGAGGACCCGGGTTCGATCCCCAGCACCCACATGGTGGCTGAGAACCGTCTGTGACTCCAATTCCAGAAGAACTCCAGTTCCAGGGGAATCTGACGCCCTCTTCTGACCTCTGCGGCATTGCACGACACAGGTGCACAAACCTACATGCAGACAGTACATTCATACACATAATAAAAATAAATAAAATTTAAAAATTAAATTAATTAAAAAAATAAAAAAAGTATAGAAACTGCTAAAGTCTCACCAGCATTAGGGTATGCATAAAGTGGCTAAGCTAAGAGTTGTGGTGGGTTCAAGATAAGCTCTCTCCTTTTCTGACTCCTGTTCACTTGACCCTTAAAAAACAAACAAGATAACCAAGCCAGGATCAAAAGCAAAAGCCGTATATTAAAAATCTGTCCATTTCTCCCTCTAATTTGCTTATTCATCCCCAAGTAAATATGCAGCCTCAACCATTAGCCATCCATTGTATTTGTAAGCAACATAAAATTCTGAGCTGCAGGTGTGTGTGTGTGTGTGTGTGTGTGTATCATCTCCTTGTAGCCCAGCAGGACTCGATCTTACAGAGGTCTGCTTGCTTCTACCTCCCGAGTGAGTGCTGGGATTAAAGGAGTATGCCACCACACCCTGCTTTTGTGCCAGATATTTTGCCAAACTTTTTGCTCTTACAATCAACAGTGTTTTACATTTGTGTAACAGTATGGCTTTCTAAGCAATTTTCATAAGTTATTTTAGTCAAATCATTGCCTATGTGAGCTGCGATAGGACACTATGATCCATATTTTTCAGGACGGAGGAGCAGAATATAGCTAGATATTTGGGTCAACGTTTTGGATACATGTAGTTGTGAAATTATTTTATTTGGTAGAAAGAACTTTGCAGAATGAAGATTATAGTATTATGGCTTCTTTTATCTACCATTAATGTCCTAGTTACTTCTCAGTGCTGTGGTAGTATAATACCTTCATAAAAGCAACTTAAGGGAGAAAAGGCTTATTTTGTTCAACATGGCCAGGAAGACATGACAGCAGACAGGAAAGGAATGGCGGTGGGAACGGGCTTGTCACTAGGAATGAGTAGGAAATGAGGCCAGCTGTAAATCCTCAAGGTCCACCCCTGGTGACACACCTGTAGGCAGACTTCACCTAAAGGCAGCCTTCAGAACATCACCACCAGCTGGAGAGCAAGTGTTAAAACTCATGCACCGGTGGTGGACATTTCACATTCAAACTACACAAATTAGCTTTTAAAATATGGAGTCTAATTTGTATCCCTAAATGTCCTTCAGTGGGGGCCCATCCACTGGAACCTGGTTAACCTACAAAAAGTACCATGTTTGAGAGAAACTGCCCTCCCAGCAGCCATCTGAGGTAACAGTTTCCTTAGGTGGAGTTGGATCTTCTTAGCCAGTTCCTCATATCTATGGGGATTATTTTCTGGTTTGAGTTTGTGCGGGATTTGTGCGTGCTGTCACCATTGCTGTGGCTCATTTGGAAAGCTGTTTGGAAAACTGTTTGCTTGTGGTTGGTTGTTCACCACCTTTGGCTCTTACACTCTTCTTGCCTCCTCTTCTGCAATGATGCCTAAACCTTGGGGAACAGAAGTTTGATTTAGATGTCCTATTCAGGGATAAGCACACTGCAGCTTCTTGTTCTCTGCACATTGACCAGTTGTGGGTTTCTCTGTTAATCATCTCTTGCATAAGAAAACTGATCTGTGAGAGTTGAGAGATGAATTAATCCATAGGAATAACACTAAGTCATAAAGAGTTAAACTATTTAGTAGAAAACTAGTATTAGGTTCTCCCCTATGTCCTGTGACTTTAGCCCCAGGTTCCCAAGCTGATATCAATGTCACGCTTCATCCTAGGAACTAGACCTTAAATCCAATTAAAGAATGGTTGGTTACTCCCATATATGTACCAGTATTTGCATCAGTGGCTAGGGATATGTCTTCTTTTTTTTTTTATTAATTTTATTTATTTCTGTATGTGTACGAATGTACTGTTTGCATGCAAGTTTGTGCATCCGTGTTGTGCAATGCCGCAGAGGTCAGAAGAGGGTGTTGGATTCCCCTGGAACTGGAGTTCTCCTGGAATTGGAGTTTCAGATGGTTCTCTGCCTCCATGTGGGGTCCTCTGTAAGAGCTGTCTGCGCTCTTAACCGCTAGGCCATCTCTCCAGCCCCAGGGATATGTCTTCTTAAAGCTATGTTTTTGTTTTAAAATTGTAATATGCAGGCTTTCAAGTAGGGCTAGCTTTTCTTTGTCTTCCTTATTTTTCTTTTCCTTTTAAAAGTACTAATTGTTTGTTAGTGGGGGCTGGTTATGTGTGTGGATATGTGATGCAAGAGTACCTGTATGTGCAGGTCCTCATGCCTGTGTGCACCTGTGGAGGCCAGAGGAAGACTTGTCAGTGTCCTGCTTTCTCACTCCCTGTTTATTCTTTTGAGTCAGGGTCTCTCACTGAACCTGGAGGTAGTAGGCTGGTGGCCTGCAAGGCCCAGTGATCCTCTGCCTCTGCCCCCAACAGTGCTGCTATTATAGACACTTGTGTTCATGCCTGGCCTTTTTGTGTATGGGGATGGGGATTCAAACTCAGGTCTTCATGCTTACACAGAACGCACTTGTAACCAGTGAGCCATCTCCCAAAGCACCCAATAATTATTTTTATCTTAGAATTTTAGTATAACGTTTTACTGTGAACACAGAGGAAGATAATCAGTGTCAACCTCTAGACTCCATACACACAGGGAGTGATGAGTGTACTCACACACAGGTACACACACACACACACACACACACACACACCCAACCAAGAATGAAATATCATGGAATTAAATCTTATGTTAACTGTTGAGTTATAGTACATGCAATGGTAGCCATCAATAAACCATATTGTTAACTTATTTTTCTTTTGATAAATGAAAAGTAAATCTTGTTTCCTTTCTTTGCATGCCATAAAAAAATCCAATACATAGACCAGTTTTATCTGATAGAGAACTTAAAATTAGTCTGTGAGCCTGAAATACTATTATTATCATTATGTAAAATATGCTCTGATTTGTTTAAATTTGCTAAAACCTAGTTCATATCATCTGCTTGCATTGAATGCCAGTCCCCTTAGTCAGACTCAGTGCTCATGCTAATTATAGTCTTTTAAATAGATGGGCCTGTCTTATACTAATACATGAAATTATACACATCTTGGAAAATTCTTATTTTGATATGAATCATATTAATAGTGCATAAAAAATTTAGAGATGAAGTTAATTAATTGTAGTTTGAGGTTAAGATTTTAAGGTTCCAAGGACTTGTTCCTTTAAATTAAAAGAGACCTTGGGAAAACTGCGTGGTCAGGGATATGCTTAGAGTGGTGCATTTCAAAACTTAAAGTAGCTTTCCAGTGTATTCACCCAAGGTGACATCTTATAGGCCACATTTAGAAAGAGGGAAAGGAAAAGAGTTGACGTAGAAATATGAAGACATGTAAGTGGGAAATACAGTGCATTCAGTCAAATACAGTGCAGTCATGATTAGTCATCAGGAAGCTCTAAGTGTTGCTGTTAGGAACTGTGGTTTTGTTTTTTTTTTAAACTTGGTTGTATAAGTTAATGCTCTTGGCAAGGGTTGGTAGGTGCTCAAGTTCTAATCACTCTTTTTGTTCTTAAAGGTTTATTTATTACTTTGTGTTTGTGTGCCTTTTTGAGTTTATGTGCACCCATGTAAGAGCCCACAGAAGGCATAAAAGGGTGTTGGATGCCTTGGAACTGGTGTTAGGTACAGTTATGAGACAGCTTGTAGTGCTGGGAACTGCCCTGAGTCCTCTTTGAGAGCATATGCACCCTTAGCTGCAGAGCACCTCCCTCTTAATTTGTTTAGCATCCTTTCTAGGAGATTGAAGATTTGCCCATGAAAATGCTGAGGAAAGGAAGAAAGAGAAAAACAAATGGAATGCGTTTTGAGGTCTTTGATGGTACACAGCAACTGACTCAGTGTAACAGAAAGCTAGACTAGTGTTATGCATTTGGCTTCCCACGAAAGCACGTGTCTGGTCTCCTAGCAAGTTCCAGATCAGACAGGGTTGCATGTGAGACTGTGCCTTAAAAAGACTATTAAAAAAAACAAAACCAAAAACAAAAACTGAATGCAGTTATGATTAACAAGTTGGGTTAAATTCATTATCCTTACTTCCATAAGAGAATAAAACAAACTCAAATTATCTTTTTTAGAAGTTGCTACTTCCAATGGCATTTAGAGAACCAACAGTAGCACAAGCTATTTATATGTTGTATGCCTATTATGTAATGCAATATCTATGTCTATGTATTTACATATATTTACCTTTTCTATCTCTTCTAGTGTATTTTTTCCCCTCATCACACCATTTAGTAAAGTATCTTCATGATCCTTAAATATAAACATAGAAAAATGAATTTCTTCACTCAATTATGTCAAATTTTAGAGTAGCAAAAGACTTCATTAAAAAAAGAGCTGAGCATAAACATTATTAACACAAGCATAATGAAATACATATACAATTTAGAGTAATATTTAAAGTAATATAAATACCTAGATGCAATTAAACACCTCAGTCACTGAAGTCTAATTATTTTAATTTGCTGCATTTGCTGTTTAATTTAACCTTGGCCCTGTCTGCTCCCTACCCCACCCAAATGTGAAGAGAATTAATTTGCCCCATAAATTTTAATTTAGACTTACCCTTTTCTCTTTTTGTTATTAGGGCTCTCAGCTCAGGTGCCTTTAGTTGCTTCTAGGTCTCATTGAGTTTCCCCCTGGCCTTCCGTGACTGGGCTTTTCTTTCCCTCATTCTTCCCAGTGGCTTCCTCACCTCAGGGTGGGGAGGTCCATATCCCTGCGTATCTGTGGGCTTTTCCTCATTCTTCCCAGCAGTTTTCTCACCTTAGGACAGGGGAGGTCTTTATCCCTTAGTATCCGTACTTTTCCTTTTTGGCTATAGATTTCAGATTATTACTCTTATTAAATCTCTTTGAATTCTGGCATGTTCGCCTATTTTAGTTTTAATTTTTGGTAAATACTTAAACTTGAAATTTTAGATCCTTCCAAAGAATCTGAAGCTAGCAGTTCTTGTCATTCATTATTCACTGAAGTAGGACTTGTCTTGAGCAGTGCCTTGTCACCCTTGAGACCTCTATTTGATATGGAAATCATCCTTTGTCTAGTGGCCCACAGAGCCCTGGATTGGGATGAATTCCCCCCACCCCCCAAGTCCCATTTCTCTGCATCAGTAAGGAATCTGATAGAAAGGCCTCTCTATCTGGAAGTTAATTTCCCTTCTGTAGAAGGGAAATTTCCAAGGCTGAAGAAGGAACCAGTGAGCACGAGGCCAGACCAGCTCCAGGGGGCCTCCCTTGCAGAGCAGGCTGTAACCTCTTATTTGCTTCCAGGCTTCTTGTGTCCAGAATAAAAAGGGTGTCTTCTAGAAAATTCTATATTGCTGTAATCCAAGGAGCACTTGCGATTGTGTTGTTGGTCTCTATGCGTTTGGTTATCTGTAAAAGGGAAGTCATGTAAAGCTGAGTTTTTCTTCCACAGTAACACATGGGCAGAGTTCTAGAGAAATATAGACAGCCTCCAAGGTGGCATGTGAACTGCATTCTCTCGTTTCTGCTGCTGCAGCTGCAGCTCCCCAGATTTCAGGGCTTATGATCAAGTAGTGTCTTACTGTGGCCTTTTTGTCCATTAAGGAATCTGATGATGCTATCTGGGCTTCAGGTTTAGATGTTTTCACCCCTAGTACGTTTAGATAAAGCTGCTCTTCAGAAATCTGGGAGAAGTTTGGAGATAGAGAAACTCATGGATAGGGAACAGGGCTAAACGTCCTGATATATTAGTAGGAAGGAGTTGATTGATGTTGACATAATTGTGAAATGAGGCGTTTCTCCTCTGAGCTTAGTTTATATTATGTCATTGATACATCTCTGTGAATTTCTGAGTACCATTATTTTTTAAGGTTTTCTTTTGTTTAATTCTGTTCTCTATTCCTCAAGATTGGCTTTATTGTATTAGTTTTGGAATGACTATAAAGGAAGCACATTGTGCATAGTAAGCTGAAATACTGTGTAGATTCATTCATTTTTTTCAGAAGTGATAATATTCTTAGCTGCTTTTGTATGACTACCAGTTTTGTTCATTTTTGGTGGTACTGGGATCCAATCCAGGGATTGAGCATGCTAAGCAAGTGATCTACTAACTGAGCCTTCAGTTTTACTTTTTTATTTCTAATATATTTAGTCATACTTTTTCTTTAAATTTATTTATTTTGATTTTATATGTATGAGTATTTTGCTTGCATGTATGTAAGTGCCTCTATGACATACAATGAGGGTGTTATTAATTACAACAACATTACAAGTACCCCAAACTAAATAAAACCCTGACTCTTAAAATAAGTTTTTTTTTTGTTTTGTTTTGTTTTTTGTCTTTTTGGGACAGGGTCTCCCTTTAGTCCCAGATGGCCTGGAGCTCACTATGTAGACTGGGCTGGTCTTGAACTCACAGAGATCTGCCTGTCTCTGCCTCTGGACTCTGGAGTGTTGGGATTAAAGGCATGTGCATGTAGCCTTGTTTCTCCCTCTGTGTCATGTCCACCCCCAATCATTTATAGCCACATTTATTCAAAATGGTTTATTGGAAAAATTCAAGTTCAGCTCCAGCCTTAACCTTCGAAGACTATCACATCTGGTCTTTTCATCCCTAGTTCACATTCATCCTAGCTTACTGCCCTTCCCAAACTCCACTCTGGAGTAGAGGTGGGGTGCTGCCTTTCAGTCCTTTGATTTATCAATTTTCAAGGCTACCCACATTCGTTCTTTATCTTTTTTGGTGGAGTACCAAACCGAGGTTGCTAGGGAGATGTCCTGCTCATCAGACCAAGAGCACATGGTTTTGCTGGGGTTAATGAAAAGTCATTAGACTAGATTGTAACGATTAAAAGTCATTCTTAGCTGGGCGTGGTGGCGCACGCCTTTAATCCTAGCACTCAGGAGGCAGAGGCAGGTGGATCTTTGTGAGTTCAAGGCCAGTCTGGTCTACATCGAGTTCCAGGACAGCTGGGGCTACAGGGAGACCCTGTCTCAAAAAGACCAAAAAAAAAAAAAAAAGCCATTCTTACAGTGCAGTGGCCATGGAGGATAGAAGAGGGTGTTGGGTCCTCGGGACTGGAGTTATGGACAATTGTCAGCTGCCGTGTGGGTGCTAGGAATAGAGTCTGAGTCTTCTACAAGAGCAGCCTGTGTTCTTAACTGCGGAGCCATCTCTCCAGCCCCTAATCATGTTATTTCTGTTCAGTAGTTGCATGTAGTGTATCTGTCAGGCAGACATTGGGCAGAATAACACAAAATGTTATTTCCTCAATAAACTTACTGCTAATTCCAAGCTGTAGAAAAGTGCGTGAGCCAGATACAGTAGCATCTGCCATGTTCTGTGGGAGGTGAGGTAGATCTAGAAGAGCTTTCCCAAGCGTGCAGACCTGATACAGGGGAGAAAGAGCATCCCCTAGAGGGTTTTTGGTCTCATTCATAAAATAATTTAGAAGTGGACTGGAGCAGAAGCTTTAGGACAATTTTATTAGAATTTTAAAGAAAAACCCCAGGGCAGGCAAGCTGGGAGTCTCGGCAGCTGCCTCGAGGAGGAGAATGAGGGGGAGAGGGGAAAGGCATAAAGCCATGCGGGTTTACAGCTTACTTGGGGTCAGACACATGGTGGACTAGCAAGTACCACATGGCACAGAGAAAGAACCTTTAGTTAAGAGATACAAGATCCTGGGCAGCCCAAAGCATTAGCAAAAGCATGCATAGAAAAAGATATGAAGAAGAAAAGGAGAGATTATGCTTTTCTGAATTCATACTTACAGAATGCTATAAGTCTGTGGTGAGCCCAGAAGCCCTGCACTAGTAGGTGCCATCCCTGGCAGCAAAAGTTCACTATCTCATTAGTGCACTAGGTATTCTGCCCATCTCTTTCTCCTCACTTAAGGTGAACCTGCTTTCCTAGGGGTAGTACTATGACCTGGCGATTGACCCGTGAAACTGGAAAGGCAACGGATAAAACTAGAGATTTTATTTTTGGATCAGTTAAACTTGTGGGACATTTTTCCATGCTAACAGTATTTTTATGAATTTTAAGAAAGAGAAGTAATCAAGTCAAGGCAGTTGGGGAGGGTGTGAAAGGGAACGCGGTGGCCAAAGGCAGGAGGGCACAGGGAAAACAAAAAGCAGCTGTGTGGAGCTTGAGATGACAGTGCCCAGCTGCAGGAGGTAGCTCAGTGGGCCCGGATTATGGAGAAGCAAGGGTCTCCCTGCCAGTGGGGATCCAGCGAATGGTGGCATCATTTGATAGAGGTAGCTCAAGATAGGGAAACACATCTGGATGACTAATGTCTTTGAAGACATTTAATGCTGTGATGAGGAACCCTGATCTAGAAAGAGAACTGAAGGCAGTGGAACTGGAAGGTGTGACTCCGGGCCTGGCATCCACACCGCTCTTCTTCCCTCTCCTGGACCCTGGGTGACTCTCCAGAGCCACTATCTAGACTTTTGTTGTGGTGTTGTTGTTGGTAGTTGTCTTTGCAGTTTACCTCTTTATTTGTAAGTCTGCCCTTTCTGGTCTTTTATTGAATTTGCAGTTTGGGAATGAATGAATAAAGTAATGTCAAAAGTATTTCTAAATGCTGTTTTAAGAAAAATCTAGATAATTTAAAACTTCAATAATATGGGTTTAAAAAAAAATCTGTGATTGCCCAACTGGTTTATGTCAGCATTTTGGAAAGAATACCAGTCTTTAGAGCGGTATTAGAGATATAAACCCTCTGGGGAGTGAAGAATGCCTGGCATGCTAATTTTGTATTTTTCCAGGTGGAAGAAGGAGAGGAATAGCCAAAGCTATAGATAGAACAAAGGCATGTCAATTGCAACCTGGTCTCAGCTCTCCTCAACAAACCTATATCGTGACATTGGTAGCTTATTTATTTATTTCTAACTGCATCATATTAAGATCTAACTTTGACAAATTGCAGTTTGATTTATAGTCTGTGCTTTTGGCATGTGCTTTAATGGCATTAGCCAACTCTAGACACATACTGAATTCATTATGTACCTTATGTATGTAAGTAGTAATACTTCCTTTTAATGAACATACGGTCACATCAAAGTGCTGTTGAGAGTGTTTTACAAAAGTGTCTTTGTGCAGTGCTCCTCAGAACTTTGGAGACGTGTGTTAAGTTGAAGACTAATATGCTATATTTTAAGTTGTATTTTAATGGTGTAATATATTATAATTTTGCTCTCTCCTTAAGGTGAATAGTCTGGTATCGTCTTCTTGAGTCTTTGATTCTTAGGCTTGGGTTTTTAATTATAACTCAACATTTTGACATGTAAAGTTCTTATTTGTGATTAGGTGAAGTAAGAATTCATAAAATAAATTGACTTTGAATCTGTAAACTAAGCTCTGATATTGGCAGAGGAGACCACATACTCATCTTTTTAATACTGTCTATAGGTGATGAGAAATTCACAGAATAAACTCGCACAACTGTTTGGGGCAGCACTAAGCCTTTTTTTTTTCTTTCTTTCTCTCTCTATAGCCCCAGCTATCCTGGAACTCACTATGTAGATCAGGCTGGCCTTGAACTCACTGAGATCCTCTTGCCTCTTGTCTCCTGAATGCTGGGATTAAAGGCATTTGTTACCATGCCCAGCTTGAGGTTCTTTTTTAAAAGGTCGTTTTAAGAATTTCTACTTTCGTATATGTGTGTATGTCTGTGTGAGTGTATACCAAATGTCAGATTCCCTGGAGTTTGAGTTGCATCCAGGCAGTTGTGAGCTACCTGATGGGGGTCCCGGGAGCCAAATGGGTTCTCTAGAAGAGGAGCAAGTGCTCTTTTTAAAAAAAACTTATTTTGCATGTGTGTGAATGTACTGTCTGCATGTAGGTCTGTGCACCCATGTCGTGCAATGCCTTGGAGGTCAGAAGAGGGTGTCGGATTCCCCTGGAACTGGAGTTAAAGATGGTTCTCAGCTGCCATGTGGGTGCTGGGGATGGAACCCGGGTCCTCTGCAAGAGCGGTCGGAGCTCGTAACTGCTAGGCCATCTCTCCAGCCCAGAGGAGCAAGTGCTCTTAACCACTGCGACATTTCTTCAGCCCCACTAACAGTGTTCTTGTCCTTATAATATAGATGGACACCTTTTGATAACATTGGAATCCAAGGCTGGCTCAAGGGAGATTGGTAGAGAGAAGCTAACCATCTGGTGGGTGTAAGATTTATTCAGGCTCTGAACAGCCTTCTAAGACAAGTGGCTGTGAGTCAAAGTCCCGTCCTAGCTGACATGGCGAATTCATGCCCGTCCTACTCACTAGTGTATGGTTTTGACCAGTTTTCTCCATGGAGTCAAAAACGTGATAGTATGTGGTTTTCTTCAAGAAGAGGGGGACTTTGGAAAATGCTAGGCAGGCTTATTCAAACTGCTGAAAGGCTGATCCTTGGGGAAGCTAGACAGAATGTTCAAGCTTCAGCCAAATAAGCTGAGATGGGGGAGCAGAGTTCTAGTTCAAAGGAACCTTGAGGCAGGGGGTGGTGGCATATGCTTTTAATCCCAGCATTTGGGAGGGAGAAGCAGGCAGATCTCTGTGAGTTCCAGGACTAAAGGGGGACCCTGTCTCAAAAAGACAACAAAAAAAGAACCCTGAGGACATGGAAGCAAGGCCCTGTTTGGTGTTTATGGTGGACTGGATGGCACTGGTTGAGCACCAGGGACTCCTAGACCTTTGTGGTCAGAAGGTAGACAACACCTTGTGGGCTTGTTATAGTTTTGGGAATGCAGGAGACTCCTTGTGAACCACCAGGTGCAGAGTAGGTTCTCTGTAGAGCCGAGGGCAGCCGAGCTTGCAGGTCGAAGGCTGCCAGTGATGACAGCAGGGCGAGGGCACCTTGACTGTCGTAGGAACTAATGAGATCTTCCTTTGACAATAACCAGCATTTCTAGGAAGACCTTGAGAATTGCTGGGAATATGGGCAAGAAGCCCTGCTGTCCAAAGCACGGTATCTGATTCTTTTTACTTTTTCATCATAAAATGAAAGGGAAAACATTGGTAATAGTTGTGGTATGCCCCAGCTTTGGACTTAAAAATTGACAGAAATATTGATAAATATATTTTCTATTTGGTATAGCATTATATAATAAATACAAATGTAACTCATTAAAAATTATAGCAAGTGGTTAGAAGTATAAGGTGCTAGTTTGGGGGTAATTTCTTTTTACTTGAGTCATGTTACATGTTACTAGTTCATAGACAAAGGGAACATTTTGACATTCATTGAAATCTTTTTGTGGAAAGAGCTGTTTGGATCTCTTCTCTTCTCTTCTCTTCTCTTCTCTTCTCTTCTCTTCTCTTCTCTTCTCTTCTCTTCTCTTCTCTTCTCTTCTCTTCTCTTCTCTTCTCTTCTCTTCTCTTCTCTTCTCTTCTCTTCTCTTCTCTTCTCTTCTCTTCTCTTCTCTTCTCTTCTCTTCTCTTCTCTTCTCTTCTCTTCTCTTCTCTTCTCTTCTCTTCTCTTCTCTTCTCTTCTCTTCTCTTCTCTTCTCTTCTCTTCTCTTCTCTTCTCTTCTCTTCTCTTCTCTTCTCTTCTCTTCTCTTCTCTTCTCTTCTCTTCTCTTCTCTTCTCTTCTCTTCTCTTCTCTTCTCTTCTCTTCT
>VZQC01001376.1:2182671-2209749 GCA_009823505.1 Rhizomys pruinosus | reverse complement strand
CCCTCTGCAGGATGGATCAGAGAGCAAAGGACCCTCTGCAGGATGGATCAGAGAGCAAAGGACCCTCTGCAGGATGGATCAGAGAGCAAAGGACCCTCTGCAGGATGGATCAGAGAGCAAAGGACCCTCTGCAGGATGGATCAGAGAGCAAAGGACCCTCTGCAGGAAGGATCAGAGAGCAAAGGACCCTCTGCAGGAAGGATCAGAGAGCAAAGGACCCTCTGCAGCATGGATCAGAGAGCAAAGGACCCTCTGCAGGACTGATCAGAGAGCAAAGGACCCACCTCCAGGACAGATCAGAGAGTAAGGGACCCTACTCCAGGGTGGATCAGAGAGAGAAAAAAACAAACAAATAATAACCAGAATCAATTTAAAAAAAAAGGAAAAGATCAGAGAGAGAAAAAACAAACAAACAAAAACCGGAATCAATTAAAAAAACCAAGTCTAGAAGTTAAACTTGTGATAATAATTGAATTAAGGTCAGGATTTGCCCAGTAAGTAAAAGTTCCTGCAGATGGCTAGGGGTGTATTTCTGTTGGTAGAGGGCTTGCCTGGCATGCATGGAGCCCTGGGTTTTTGTCCCAGCACACCATAAGCTGGATGTGATGGCACAGCCCCATAATGGCAGCATTCCCAGCACTTGGGAGGTAGAGGCAGAATGATTTTGGTTTGGACATTATATAAAAGGCTATCTATGGGGCTGGAGAAGTGGCTCACAGTTAAGAACAGTGACTCTTCTTGAAGAGGACCCCGGGTTCCATTCTTGGCACCTACAGGCAGCTAACAACCTTCTGCAATTCCAGTTCCAGGGTCATCTGATGCCCTCTTCTGGCCTCTGTGGACATTGTATGCATGGATGCACTTAGAAACACACAGGCAAAACATACACATAAAACTAAATAATAGATTTATAAAAGCTGAAAAAGTAAAAAGAGAGAGATGGGATGGATTAGTTTAACCAAAGGCATCTTTGTTGACCATGGTAGTTTCATTTTTGGACTTTTTTTTTCTTTTTAATATGTGCTGAATCTGGTCATTTTAGTGGCCCTAATACACAAGCAGAGAAGTTGCTGTTAGTCCTGTTTTACAAATGAAGAAAGAAATAGACTGAGAAAGGGAATGGAAGTGAGTGGGATTCCAACCTCAGGCCTGGTTGGTCTCCTGGCCTGCTTTCCCTGGGCAGATGTCGGCTCTTTAATAGATATACTCTCTGATTCTGTGGACTGTGGACTGATTTGATAACAACTTGATAAGGGTTGGAATCTTCTGAGATGGGAGAGAAATCTGATAAGATAGGGGGCTGAGGACAAAACAGATAAAGGTTCTCAAAAGGCTGCCTGAAGTTACAATTCCTTGTGCTGGGTTCCATGTGTTTATTATGTAGCTCACACTCCCAAGTCACCCCTGGGGCAGCTGAGTAGTCATTCTTGAATTTTGTAAAAAAAAAAAAATTATGTACATGTGTTCACAAAAATAAAGAGAACTTAATTAACAAGGATGGGTTTTTGTGAATGAAGGGTTTCATTTAAGTTGAAAGGGGTTTTAGTATTATAAAAGGGCTTCCTTTGGCTTACTATATAATTGTTAAATTTTTAGTCAATTCATGTAAATTTGGGGAGAAAAAGTTCCAAAATAGAGCTAGACCATACTAGGAAAGCCGCTAGGTTCATCCACCCTGCTGCAGGATGACCAGGAGTTTAATTACATGAACATTTTAAGACGAAGGGGACTCCTCCTCTTCCTTCTCTCCCTCCTCCTTCTCCTTCTTCCTTCTTTTTTCCTTGTTCTAGTTTTGAAACAGTCTTGTCTTGTCAACATCAATTTCCTTTGGATTCAAAGACATTCTCATATCTTATTGCTTTTGACCTTAAGAAAAACACTTCAATCCTGTTTGTCAACAGTAAAAAGTGAAAGGAGAGAAGGAAAGGAACAAACAGGAAATAAATGAAGTTCAGAGTTCAGAGATTGGTTGTTGCACAATTTTAATTAATTAGTTAATTAACTAATATATTTTTGTCTTTTCGAGATAGGGACTTTCTATATCCCCAGCTGACTTGGAACTCACTATGGAGACCAGAGTGGCCTTGATCTCATAGAGATCCACCTGCTTCTGCCTCCCAAGTGCTGGAAGTTTGTGCCACTACACATGGGTATTTTATTTTTAAAATTCCTTAAGTGCCAACTTTTAAAGTAGTATTTATTTCTGTGTATTATGAATGGTTTGCCTGTGTGTATTACAGTGCAATGTATTGTGCAATGCCACATAGGCCAGAAGAAGGGGTTGGATCCCCTAGAACTGGAGTTACTGACAGTTGTTAGTGGCCACATGGATGCTGGGAGTCAAACCCAGGTTCTCTGAAAGAGCAGCCAGGTTTTTTTTTTTTTTTTTTTTTTTTTACCATTTAGTCTCCTCTCCAGCCCTTTTACACATTTTAGAGAGGGAAGATTTGCCAATTGATAAACAGCAAAACCATTCATTTATTTATTTGGTGAGTGTATGGGGGAGCACAGATATGCCATTTGCACTATGGGAAGTTCAGAGGACAAGTTGCAAGAGTCAGTATTGATCTTCTACCTCGTGGGTACCAGGGATTGAACTTAGGTCATTAGGGTTGGCAGCAGCAACCATCTTTACCTGCTGTGCCATTTCACTGACCCAAATGACACCACTTAGAACTGAAAAATATAGCTTAAGAAAGCATAAACAAAAACAACCAGCTATTTTTGGTAGTAACCTTAACTTTTAATTAAAGTATGGTTCTGCTGCTTTGGATTTTAAGGCTTTTTTTTTTTTTGAGACAGGGTCTCCCTGTAGCCCCAGCTGGCTTGGAACTCACTTTGTAGACCAGGCTAACCTTGAATTCACAGAGATTAGTTTGCCTCTACCTCCTGAGCTCTGGGATTAAAGGCATGCACCACTATCCCCAGCCTATTACTGTTTAATAATAAAAAGTAAATATCGGGGCTGGAGAAATGGCTCAGTGGTTAAGAGCACTGACTACTCTTGCAGAGGACCCGGGTTCAATTCCCAGCACCCACATGGCAGGTGCTGTTTTTAACTCCAGTTCCAGGGGAATCCGATGCCCTCTTCTGACCTCTGCGACATTGCCCGACATGAGTGCACCAACCTACATGCAGACAGTACACTCATACACATAAAAAATAATAAATAAAAAAAAATAAAAAGTAATGATAAAAGTATTCAAGAATTATTATTATTAGAGGGTACAGTCTCACTATGCAAGCCTGGAATGCACTCTGTAGATCAGGCTACCCTGCAACTCATCTACCTCTGCCTCCCAAGAGCTGTGACTGAAGGTGTGCTTGCCTCCAGAACTATTATATTACATTGTAGATGCGCTATGGATCTGACTTCTTTTTCACAACAACTCTGTGTCAATCCCATTGCCGTTTTCACCCAGTGCCAGGGAACATGGCACGGTTCCACCCCATCACCACAGAGATCTGAAGAGGTCTTTGAATCCCATTGCCATTGTCACCCAGTGCCAGGGAAAGTGGCACGGCTCCACCCCGTCACCACAGAGGTCTGAAGAGGTCTTTGAATCTGTTGAGGACCTTGACTCAGATGAAAATGCATCTTGGGCTTTGACATAGAAAATAATTGAAGGGCTGGCCAGTATGAAGCAGGGTTGGACCATATTAAAGATATTTTGAAATAAATTATAAGACAGGGTTAAGAGAAAGAGAGGTCCTCCAGATCACCCAAGTGCAGGTGTGGGCCTCTCAAGAGAATTTTGACAAAGAGTCTTAGCATTATCCACATATACCATTTTGGGGGCTCTCAAGTTATGTCACAGGGGTTGCTAGAAATCTCTTTTGTGTATGTGGCATGTGCATGTATGTGTTGTCTGTACATGTGTGTGGAGACCAGAGATTGACTTTGGGTATCGTCCTGCATCTCTTTCCACCACACATATTGAAGCAGGGTCTCCACTTGAACCCAGAGCTTTCTGATTCGCCTGGTCAGCTAGCCAACTCCTGTCTCCACCTCCCGTTACAGGCATGCTGCTGTGTCTGCTCAGCATTTACACAGGTGCTGGGGATCCAGACTCCAAACATTTCTCCCATAAAGTCATTGCTCAAGTCCATTTTCTCTTTTGACAAGTGAGATTATAGGGGTGGCTCTGAAGGAGCCTTGGATGAAGTTATAGGCAGGAGGTACAAAAGGTTTAGGAGATATATTTTACACTAAATGGGGTTTTGGGTGAGACTCATAGAAAATTGTAGATTTATTCCTGGGAATGAAGACAGGCTTCAATTGTTCTGGCCTGGTTGAGCCTCAGTTGGTGTGGGACTTCAACCTAGTGGGATTCCTTTCTCTTCCCACATTCCTGTAATTTCTTTTCTGTCTTGCCTCTGTTTTGTTTATGTAGTTGAGAGAATAGAAAGAAGGCTAGATGAGGTACCTTCTTGAGTTAGTGTGTAGAGGTAGGCTTTGATCTAGAGCACATATTCCCTGTGAAGAATCTGCAAATATTTCCCAAACTTAAGAGAGAGGAGGGCATATATCTGGAGACTCAGGTGGTTGGTATGTTATGCAAACTTCTGGGAAGGAGAAAGAAAGGATATGAGAAGACTAGGAACACATGACGTTCCATGAGACTGTAGCCTTGCTTTCACAGCCCTGTACCCCAGAGCAGTTGGTCAGTCCGACCTTTCCTGATTTCTGCTTTCTACAGACAATACTTTGGTACCTGGCACTGAGGTAGTAGGTAGATGTCCAATAAATATTTGCAAAAGGAATGAATCTCAAGACTCCTCAGTTAAATTTTCTTGGATCAAGATAGCATGCTGTCTAGACTGCAGCTCATTGCGAATAGATCTTCGCTATCTAAGCCAGGCATTCCACGAAGGCTTACCAATGAATTTAGTGCAATTAAAAAATTATTTTTATTTTATGTGTATGAGTGTGTTGTCTACATGTGTGTAAGTTCTGTGCCATGCAGCACCCTCAGAGGTCAGAAGATGGTGTCTGATCCCCTGGAACTGGAGTTATGAATGGTTGTTAGTCATGTGGGTGCTGGGAACCAAACCTGGGGTCCTCTGCAAGAGTAGACAGCTAGTGTTCTTAACCGCTGAGCCATCTCTCCAACCCCCTGAATTAGTGCATTTTGTAAATGAGGAAACTTTAGGCTTTGTAATGGTATGATTTGTAAAACAGCCTCATCTTTTAGCTGCCCAGCTTTCAATTAATGTTTGTTACATTGCTTTTACTTTTTTGTCTTTTAAAAAGTAGAGGAAGGAAGGGAGGAAAGAAGGAAGGAAGGAAGGAAAAAAGGAAGGAAGGAAGGAAGGAAGGAAGGAAGGAAGGAAGGAAGGAAGGAAGGAAGGAAGGAAGGAAAAAAAGTAGTATTCTCCGCTTATGTTAGAGAGAGAATGGATTGTCCTGGAGTAGGCACAGGGAGTGCTCATTGTAAACTAATGTATAGAACATTTTTGTACGAAAATAGCTAATGAATACCCAAAGCATTCTGTTGTTTGCAATTTAAATGCAGCTTCATTTTTGTTACTCTAGTTAGATTCCTAAGTGCCTGAGAAGTAGAAAACTCACTCCTCATTAGATTCATTTAAAACTTTTTCAGAAAGAAAAGTCCTAAGAGTATAGAAACTTTATGTACTTAAGTATGTCATGTTAAGGCATTTGACAATGTTTCGTTTACATGGGGCCAAAGACCACAGATCCACCCTGATTGCTAATTATTCAAATTGTAAATAGCTTATTTGAGAACTTAGGGTGAGACAAAAGAAACTCGAAGGAACAAAAGGCCCACAATAATGAAAAAGATACTGTGACGAGAAAGGCCAGGCAAAATTACCATGCAGGTCACATCCTGTGCTTGCATTTAATTGTACCTTTGTATTTAATAATAAAAATGATTACATGTTCGGTGCTAACAGGTGTCCCTTCTTGAGAACTGTGGTGTAGATAAGTGACAGCAAATTACTCCAATTCAAAGACTTGGAATATTATGTTTTGCAGTTCCACCAGTCTATACTAGAAGACATTTTTGGAAAAGTGTACATCAAGCAAGGAAGATTAAAAAAAAACTGAATTCCTGATAAACATATAAAACAGAAGACATGCCTTAAGGTCTCAATAAAGGAAAAAGTCACTTTCTAGACACTGTTTAACACATTGTGGTTGTCCTAATGAGATCACTGCATTTCCAGGACTTTGTGCTTTTATGTAAGCTTTGGATGTAATTGTAAGTTGGTGGAGATTATAAACGGTCTTCCTGTTAGAACTTAATTGCTTTAATTACTGTTTATTCATTGGAGATTTTTAGGAGGTTTCTCAGTTCTTGTTTGGGGTAGGTGGGGTGATTCTCTGGACCCTACTGAATTTGAAATTGTTTGAGAGATAGGTGTTGACCAACTGACAGCTGCTGACAGCTGATAAGGATGGTCTAGGCTAGGAGGATGCAGGCAAATCATGTCTTCCTCCTGGGCCCTGTTCACCTGAGAATGCCCTTTTCCTTGAATTGGCAGAAATTTGTAGGTGCTCCTTTATTTTATTTTATTTTATTTTATTTTATTTTATTTTATTTTATTTTATTTTTTTGTCTTTTCGAGACAGGGTCTCCCTGTAGCCCCAGCTGTCCTGGAACTCGCTCTGTAGACCAGGCTGGCCTTGAACTCACAAAGATGCGCCCGCCTCTGCCTCCCAAGTGCTAGGATTAAAGGCGTGGCCACCACGCCCGGCAGAAATTTGTAGGCGCTCCTTTAAAGTTCTCCTTTATCACCTTTACTGATATTCCATTGACAACAGTTTCCCATGGTGGAGTTCAGAATTAGAGTAAAAAGGGACACTGAGACTCATGACAAAGGCCATAGCTGCAAGAAAGGGAGAAAATAGGGGCATTATTTGCAGTGTATTATAGAGTTAAACAAAGGAAATGTATTGCAGTTTTCAATCTGGTGTAAGAGGATGATTTCTGGTTTTTTTTTTTTTGTTTGTTTGTTTGTTGTTCTTTTTTTTGAAATAGGGGCTCACTATGTAGCCCTGACTGCCCTAGAACTTAGAGAGATCAGCCTGCCTCTGCTGAGGCCACCATGCCCCACCCTGCCAACCTGGCTTGTCCTTGGTCTTTGCTAGATATTCCTACATAGTGTGAGAAGCCACACCTTGGAATCACTCTTACTGTGTGATTTCAGAGTTACCCCAGCTCTGTTTTGTAAAGGTCATCTAGGCCTCTGTGTACACTGCCTCTTCCACATTCTCACAGCGAGGTGAGTGACCCCCTCAGAAGATGCACCCGTCATTCAACTCCAGTGCCAGTTCTCGCTGTGCCTTGCCCAAGCCTGTTGTATCTGCATTACTCTCCGTGTTCCCTGCCCTAGCTAGCTGACAGAGTAAGTACTTACTTTTTTAGAAATGGAATGCTAGGGCCTGGACAGATGGCCTAGAGGTTAAGAGTGCCGACTGCACTTGCGGAGCACCCGGGTTCGATCCCCAGCACCCACATGGTGGCTGAGAACAGTCTTTAGTTCCAGGGGAATCCAACACCCGATTCTGACCTCCACAACATGGGTGCACAAACCTATATGCAGACAGTACATTGTACGACATGGGTGCACAAACCTACATGCAGACAGTACATTCATACACATAAAAAATAAATAAAAAAAAGGAAATGGAATGCTGTTAGAATTCACCATGAAGCTGGTCCTCACTTCCAGTTTTTTTAAGCATGCCCATCACATGTACTTAAGCTGAATTTAAGAGTCCTGGACTCACACACGCACACATATTTGTGCTGTCTCTTCCTGTACTCTTCCTTTCAGAAGGGGAAGTTTTAAATGTACTGGTTGTATTAAATGAGCTATACACTTTCTTTCCAAGATTACGCTTTGAATTACCTTTGCCCAGCTGCAAAGGGGAAGCTGCCAGAGAGGTCATCGTGACACCTGCAGGCCGCAATAATGAAGCATGCTGTGAGGACTTTGTTAGCACTGGGAATAGCGCTTTGGGAGGAGGTACTTTCTGGCAGAGCATCTGCTCCCCTTGTGCTAGTCAAAATAATTACGAAAGACCCAGGTCAGGACACGGGGAATGGAAGGAGATATTCTAATCACAGACTGGCAGTTTGGTGATGAAATCATGAGCAGCTGTTATTTTAACAAATTTTTCTCCTAAAAGTTAGATTTTCTATACTGGTAGGTAGAGAGGAGTTTGGGATGTCTGTGCATGCATAAGTCTTTCACAGTAGAGAATCATTTAAAAGTATGTTGTGCTAAAAAGAAGACGAATGTAGACATTCACAGGATTGCAGAGTTTAGACCTAAGGGAACAGGAAAACGCCAGCTAGTTTATTACCTGCTTTTATTTTTCATCTTTACTAATTCTTCATACTCTGCACATTCTGTGATTCTTTTTCCCTCCAGCTGTTTTCCCTTTAACTTAGTTGCCAGACTTTGATTTTGAGAAGAGAAATATTGGTGTCTCCAGAATTTTGTATGTGAGGGCTATCTTTTTTGATGGCACACCCTACAATATTTGTGTGCACTCATTTATGTGTGAGGCTATCTTTTTCATGGCACACCCTACAATATTTGTGTGCACTCATTTATGTGTGAGGCTATCTTTTTTGATGGCACACCCTACAATATTTGTGTGCACTCGTTTATGTGTGAGGCTATCTTTTTGATGGCACACCCTACAATATTTGTGTGCACTCATTTATGTGTGAGGCTATCTTTTTGATGGCACACCCTACAATATTTGTGTGCACTCGTTTATGTGTGAGGCTACCTTTTTGATGGCACACCCTACAATATTTGTGTGCACTCATTTATGTGTGAGGCTATCTTTTTGATGGCACACCCTACAATATTTGTGTGCACTCATTTCCTTTAAAATACCTCTCTATCCTTCTGTGGACAGTCAGTGGCAATGCATCCAGTGGCAAGACAAAAATCTCCATCCCAGCAACCTTTATTCTTTTTGGTGAGAGCATTTCATATTTTGTTTTTCTAAACAAGAGAAAACAGTTATTTCCACCTCTTGTGTGGTTCCTCTCCTATAGTCTGTAAGCTTAGTATGTGCACATATGTACAATTTCAAGTGCAAACGAGAACAGAGCAGGAAACAGATTTTCACAGTCACCGTCTGGGTTCTTGTGTGGCTGCCAAGGTAAAGCCGATCAGTTTAACAGTAGAATGTCTCCCGGCTCTGAGGAAGCAGATTTGGAAATCTAAACTTCGTGAGCAGATCAATTGGTTGGGGATTTCAGACTATTGTGTCACATTCTTGTGACAGGGAGTGCTGTCAGAAACTTTTTTATACAGAAATAAAATTACAGGATGCACAGAGATACTTTTCAAAGTGTCAGGAAACAAAGTTGGGGAGATTCAGTTTCAGATAATGAAAATGATCACCCCTCAGGAAGTGTTTACTGCAGGCATCAGAGTCTAAGGGTGAAGGTAGAATAGGAGAGGCGGAGGCTTGCTCTGAATCCAGAGAGACAGATGATTAAGGTAGATGCCTGGATGTTGCTGGGCGAAGGCATGAACTCTTAGGCTCAGGGAGACATAAATTCCTCGCTCCTCAGTTTTCAGGGCCTAAGAATAGCTGTGTTTGTCATCTTAGAGCGGCAGCATGTGGGCCCGTTTCTCTCCTCCCTCCTAATTATTCAGTTTACACGTATAGATTAGCTTGGGGTTAATGTCAGATTTTAAGCATTTTGTTTTCCCTTCTCTCAGATGTGTAGCTGTAAACTTAATGGTTTCCAGGTAGGTTGACCAGATCCAATGGATGGACTTACACTAACTCGACTTCATAGACCTTAACATATTTGACAGAATGCATAAAATCTGGTTGGATGGGCTGTGTGGGGACGGGTATATAAGGATGTCTTGTGTGAAATGCAAAAATATTAATGGTTTCTTGGGGCTGGAGAGATGGCTCAGCACTTAGCACCTCTACTCTTGCAGATGACTTGGGTTTGATTCCCAGCACCTACATGGCAGCTCACAACTGTCCATAACTTCAGTTGCAGGGGATCTGACACCCTCCTCTCACCTCTGAGAACATTGCACCACACAGGTGTACCTATCTACCTGCAGGCAGTACACTCATACACATAAAATAGAAATAAAGCTTAATGGTTTCTAAAAATTTAGCAACAACTTACTGAGTACATTTTCTGAGAGAAGGTGGGAAGATGAGAGAGGACAAAACAACCAAATGAATGAATGAATGAATGAATGAATGAATGAATAATGAAACTGGACAAAACCCACTGAACTCCATAACTGAACAAGGGCAAAGCCCCCCACCACGTTTGCAAGGTGGGGGAGGGTGGGGTGGAGGGCTAAGCGGTGGTGGTTGTGATGCTTCTGTGCTTGTGGTTCTCACTGTTATCCCTATTCTGTGCCTTTGACTCAGTGTCAGCTCATAACAATTTTGTAACAAGTGATGGTCCTGTGGGTGAATGCAGTATCAGAAAGACAACAGAAAAGCTATGTATGTTCGAGACATAATGCTGGCCTGGGAGAAGAATAAAACACCGTCCAAGGCAACTTAGAGAAGGAGCTGACAATTCATTGGGCTTTCAGTTCCAGAGGGATAAATCAGGTCCATCATGGTGGAGGAAGCATGGCAGGAGGCAGCTGGAGCAGAAAGCTGGGAGCTCACATCTTTAAGCAGGCAGAGGAAGCAGAGAGACAAACCCTGGACATGGGCCGTGACCGTGAACTCTCAAAGCTCACCCCAGTGACTTGCTTCCTCCAACAAGGCTGCATCTCCAAAACCTCCTCAAACAGCACCTCCAACTGGGATCAAGTATTTGAATATATGTGAGCCTGTCGGGGGCACCCTCATTCAGATGGGAAATATATGAACTAGATCACGAGAGATGACCAGCAGCTTCCTGAGATCTTCCAGTGTGCTGCCCCAGCAGAAGAAAAAGGAGCAGGGCAAAGACCTGAACATCAGGTAGCTGAAAAGAATTTTAGCAGTTGGAGACAAGAAAGATAATGGAAGTAGAACTGTGTAGTCTGTTCTCTGTCCTGAAGGGGATACTAAGGGAGAATCCTGAGTCAAGTCAAGGCAGTTCCTGCTGCATGCTTTTATGTCAGGCTTTTAATTGCAGTTGATCTTCTTTACCTTAAATTGCACTGGAATTTAGAAGCTAACTAGGCTTTACCTTAAATTGTACTGGGATTTAGAAGCTAACTAGGCAATTTTTGATTATGAAAGGAATAGATAAACTGACTGCTAGCCCAACGTAAGCAGTGTGTATGTGATATACTGACGTGGTAACAAGGATTTGTATTTTAAAAATGAAGTAAAGGGATATTAACACAATCAAAATTAGTTTAGAGTAACATGGTCGTGTAATAGATCTGCCACTTACACAGGCATATATTGTTTGGTTTCTGTTTTCTAAACTAGAAGACAATTTTATTAGTTTGAAAGAAAACAGGTCAGGCAAGGTGTAAATCTCAGCTGCTGAGGGGAGGGAGATGGATGGAGGAGAGGAGAAAAGGTCGTGCCTTTTAAGTTAGGTATACAAAGGGGAAAAGTAGGCTTTGAACTCGAACTCAGAAAAGTGAGCAGCTTGGCAGTGAAGATCTGCAAGCAACCATCAATCAGCCATTTAATAAGTAGCATTACTGCCTGGTTCCCTAGCACAGTGACTTCATCTAGGATTTAATGTGGTTCTCATACCCCCAATTTGTAGGCTAAGGCAAGTAGATGAGCTGTTGAGTACTCCCGTGACACACCTATAGGGAGAGGGCTCAACTGTCTTGTGTACTAAATACACAATTGTTCATGGACAGGGGTCCATCACAGGAAATGTCCTCAGGATGTCCTCAAAGAGAAAGAAACTCTGGAGCAGATGTGTTACTTAGTTTCTTTGGGCCATATGTATTCTTTTAACCTAGTGGAGCAAATTCTGGTTCTAAATAAGGAGCCCCACATTAATGAAAGTTAGCTTCTTAAACTTAACTGTTAGCTCTTCATGCCGTATTAGGGTCATGTGGAACTGAAGCAGATAGAATTGCTGTGTTTTTTCCAGTTTCCAGCTATTGTCATTTCTTTTTCCTTCTACTTTTGGTCCGTGAATTTTTGATATAATGAAACCATCATAATTTTTTTTGGATAAGTGATACATTTTTGGATAAAGAAACTCCAAAATAATAAATTTCACACGGTTCTCATTTCCCTTAAAGTGCATGTGGTCAGGGGGAAGTTTGTTCTAGGCTGGCATGCGTGCAGCAGTTTTTGAAAAAGATGTTTGTGGGGCGGGGCCTGCAGGATCTTCAGTCATTGATTCTCTCTTTATTTCCTTGCCCTTTTCTCTGGAACAGATGACTTGTGCAGGGCTCCCAGACTGAATCACAAGGAAGAAACTTTACATAAACCATTTATACTACATGTTTGGTATGCTGGCGACATAAATCAACAACAATATCCATTACAGATTCATCCCTTTATCAGTATTATCTTGATAGAACTGATCCCGATGTGTGGGAATTTGAACTCTGCTTCAATACATCTAGCCCTGGATAATTAATTATTCAGGGCACAGAGAACCTAGCCCTGCAATGTAGAGTAATTCTTCCTGGTCAGCGTTAACTCCACTGGCAATAATAAATAGGAAAAGTCTCCGGTGATGCCAGTATTTTAAAGTGATTAATCATCTCTTTCCCCTTTTCCTCCCCCTTAGTTTTCTTTAACTAGGATTTTTTTCAGCAATAAATCTCTAACAATACAGGTAGGAATTGTTCTGTAATTAAATTTTGCCCTGCTTAATTTCTTACCTTTTATGTGCTATTAAAAATGTTACATTTTTAAGGAGCCCCGATCAAAATTCAAACCAAGAAAAAATCCTTTTATGGAATACTGAGCTTCGTTATGGAAGAGTAAACTCTTGATTTTGAATATTAGATAGGCATGTACTCATAAAAAATGTTCATCAACACCAATTGGGGTGTCAGATATTCTGAGGCTTTGAATTGCTTCACTTTCATGTTTATGGTTTAGGAAAAGTCTGACATACACATATGTTCTCACATGGAGAGAATAATTATTTAAGAAACAAGTTTAGAAGTTTGAGATAATTGTCAGCATTGCAGAATGGGATATTTTTCATTTTTAAAATTTTTAAAAAATTTTATTAATTAATTAATTTATTTATTTGTATGAATGTACTGTCTGCATGTAGGTTTGTGCACCCGTGTCATGCAATGCCACAAAGGTCAGAAGAGGGTGTCAGATTCCCCTGGAACTGGAGTTACAGACGGTTCTCAGCCATCATGTGGGTGCTGGGGATCGAACCTGGGTCCTCTGCAAGAGCAGTCGGTGCTCTTAACCACTAGGCCATCTCTCCAGCCCAATATTTTTCATTTTTATGGTATGCATAATGCACTTGCTGAAGAAGCAGGTAAATGTCGATACGAGAATGACCATGTATTTCCAGATGGTGCCCTGTAGACCTGCCCAGCCATCACATATATTCCGGGTGACAGGGACAGATGTGACATATCTGTTGTGACACACTTCGGTACCACCAGTCCGTGGCTCGAGGTGACTCCTGTCCCTCCCCTTGTGTTTTTCCCTGCTGCAGGACAACACAACGACGCACGGATGAACCTCTCCATCGCTCTCACTGCTGCCAGGTATGGGGCTGCCACAGCCAATTACATGGAGGTGGTGAGCTTGCTCAAGAAGACAGACCCCCAAACAGGGAAGGAGCACGTGAGTGGTGCCCGGTGCAAGGATGTCCTTACAGGTATGCCCGGTTCTGTGAGAGAGGCATTTCTTAGTATGTGGCTGTGCTTGTATAATGACTGAATTAGGACTTTTCTGTCACTTTTCTTTCATTGACTGAAGACTTCAGTCATATTAATTATATTCCTTATTGCCAACAATGACTGGTTTAACATGAAAATTTTCCCTTTTGGGACTTGCCAATTTTTCCCTTTTGTGTTAAATAATAATTACAATGATGATAAGCATAATTATAAATGCCTATGGAACTCTCACAGCTGTGAATGCATTTTGCTCACAGAAACATGTGATTAATAAAATTAAATAAATGTGCCAAGTCTCTGAACATCACTTAGGTGACACAGGCAGGGCATTTACATGTCGTCCGAGTCAATCACTTTTAACTCTGGTCTGATTTTCATTGTTGCCATCTCGGTAGGCAGTTGTGGTGAAATCACATCATTTCTTAAACAGAAGCAGCACTTGCAGAAAATATTTATTTATAGTAATGCAGCTCATTTTTTTTCTAGATTCAATTTTTCTTTTGTTACATTATTTGTTTTTGGTGGGGTAGGGGCACATGCATGCTGTAGCATGTGTGTGGGTTCCAGGGACTGACACCCTGTCATCAGGCTCAGTGGTGAGTGTCAGCCCACGGAGCTGCCCTGCTGGCCCTTCGCCTTCTTTTTATTTTTTTGTATTTAGGTTTTAAGGAAAAAGGAAGTAGTTTGCTTGTCACACTTTCTGTGTTCAGTACTTTTGATCATAGGTTCTTTATAAACAGACTTTCTTGATTTCTTTTTCTTTTTCTTTCTCATTCATTCATTCATTCATTCATTCATTTGGACAGGTTTGGGTACATTTATTCAGGAGGGAGCCTCTGATTTGGCTTTTCACTAACTGGTTGCCCATGTTACTTAGTGTGGTAAGTGTACTTGGCCACGGGTTAAGTTACTAGGTGAAGTAATGACAGTCCAGCCTTGGTGAAGAGAAAAACAAGCGGTGTGTGTTTGATGTTGCTCTTTTTCACAGGGGAGGAGTTTGATGTGAGAGCCAAATGTGTCATCAATGCTACGGGACCTTTCACAGATTCTGTGCGCCTAATGGATGATAAAAATGCTGCTAACATTTGCCAGGCCAGCGCAGGTGTTCACATTGTGATGCCTGGATACTACAGGTAATGACACTCCATTTTCAGGCTCATCACTTTTGAAAGAGGCACACAAGTGATTATGGATTGAATATCTTCTATTACACTCTTTAAAACCTTTTTATTTTTAATTATTCTATTATTTTTTGTGTATGAGTATATTGCCTGCATGCATATTTATTGTTTTTATTTTTTGTGTTTGAATGTATTTTCTGCCTAGTGTACCTGTGTCATGCAACACCTACAGAAGTCAGAAGAGGGCGCTGGATTCCCCTGGAACTGGAGTTACAGACAGTTGTTAACTGCCACTGAACCTGGGTCCTCTGAAAGAGTAGCCAGTGCTCTTAACTGCTGAGCCATTTCTCCAGCCCTTTTAAAAATTTTAAAAAGTTTGTCTATTTTTATTTTATTGGTATGACTGTTTCGCCTGTATGTAAATGTATGTTTGCATGTATGTAAATGTACCATGTGTACGCAGTACCCGAAGATGCCATTAGGATCCCTTGGAACTGGAGTTGTGGATGGTTGTCAGCTGTCATGTGAATGCTGGAAACTGAGCCCAGGTCCCCTGCAAGAGCAGCCAGTGCTCTTAACCACCGAGCAATCTCTCTTACTCCCTTCTTTTAAATTTTTATTTTTTTCAAGTTTTGATGTGTTTTATTTATTTTTTTTTAATTTTTTTTTTTTGATTTATTTTCGGTATGTGTATCAATGTACTGTCTGCATGCAGGTTTGTGCACCCGTGTCGTGCAATGCCGCAGAGGTCAGAAGAGGGTGTCGGATTCCCCTGGAACTGGAGTGATGTGTTTTATTTTTAAAAAATTTGTTGTGTATGGTACTGTGTTACTTAAGGCCACTTCCCTCAGAAGAATACAGTGCACGTTGAATGGATTCCTCCCATGTCTCTGTCCTGCCTCGTCCCCTTCTCCCATTCCTTTTTGTTTTACCTAGACAATTTTTCTTTTTTCATGCCAGATATACATACAAGATTTTATGTTTCTATATAAAATATGGTACTGCTGGGCGTGGTGGCACATGCCTTTAATCCTAGCACTAGGGAGGCAAAGGCTGGCAGATCTCTGTGAGTTCAAGGCTAGCCCGGTCTACAGAGCAAGTTCCAGCCAGTTAGGGCTACAGGGAGACCCTGTCTCATCACCAAAAAAAAAAAAAAAAAAAGTAACACATATGAGAGAAAACACATGATATTTATTCCTCTGAGAATGAGCTTAATACGATTATTTTGTTGCATCCTTTTCCTGTAAACATTATAACTTCTTTTTAGGGTGAAAGGAATTTCATCTGTATATATGCTTCATTTTCCTTATTGCTCTGTTAGACTTCCATAATTTAGGTATTGTGTTAGTCTTCCATAATTTAAGTATTGTGAGTAGTACTACAGTAAACATTGATGTGCACGTGTATGTTGACCTGACGTTCACTGGTAATACTGGGAGTGGTAGAACTAGGTCTCATGGAAGGTCTGTTTTAGTGGCTTCTTTTGAGAACCGTCATGCTGAATTTCACAGTAGCTAGACTGGTTTACATTCTCACCATTAGTGTATGAACAGTCTCGTTTGTCTACATTCTCAGCAGCATTGATTGTTCGTTTTCTGAATGACTACCATCCTGATTGAGGTAGGATGGAATCTCAGTGTACTTTTACGTGCCTGTTAGTGAGGATGGATATTTTTTGTAGTCTAGCCATTTGTGTTTTCTCTTTTGAGAACTAACCATTTCCTTTGTCCATTTATTGATTGGATTGTTTGAAATCTTTGAAAAAATTTTTTTACATTAATGTGTGTGTGTGTGTGTGTGGGGGGGGGTGTCGTGCGTCCTCTAGTGTACTTGAGGAGATCCAAGGACAACGTTTGGGAACTGGTCCTCTCTCCCACCTTGGGGGCCCTGGGGACTGACCAAGCTGTCAGCTTGGTGGTAGGTGCCTTTACTCACTGAATTGGTTCTTTTCTCCCACCTTGGGGGCCCTGGGGACTGACCGAGCTGTCAGCTTGGTGGTAGGTGCCTTTACTCACTGAGCCATCTGGCTGGTTCCTGACTTATTGTTTAATTTTTGGAGTTCTTTGCATATTCTAGATATTAAACCTTTGCCAGATGTATGGCTGGTAAAGATTTTCTCCCATTTTGTAACTGTCTCTTCATTTGATTAACTATTTCCTTTGCTGTGCAGAAGGTTCTTAATTTCATCAAATCTCATCTGTCAATTGTTGGCACTGTTTACTGCACAGCAAGAGTCCTTTTCAAAATGACCTTGCCTAGGCCTGTGTTTTGAAGTGTTTTCCTTTTTCCTCCCATAATTTCAGAATTTCACTTCTTACATTGAATCCTTTGATCTATCTGAAGTATTTTTTTTGTGTGCAGGGTAGGAGAGATCCAGCTTAATTTTTCTGCATGTGGACATACAAAATTTCAAGCACCATTTGTTGAAGAGGCTATTTTTCCCCTTTGTGCATTTTTATACATTCCCCTGCATGGCTGTCTTTAAGAGGATTTTAAAATTTGAGTTCTCTGTTTTGCTCCATTCAAATTACTGTTATTAATTACCACTAATATATATTATAAGACATCTGTGGAAAAAAATCTCTTAAGATTGTGCTTAGAGTACAGAATATATAATACTGATGTTTGTTATGAAATGGCCAAGGTGTTCATGTTGACATTTTGTGTTGAAAGATTAGATGACACTTCATCCTCACCTTGGAGCAATAAACAAATTATGGCTTATTTACCAAAGGAATGTTATATAGCCATTAAAATGGCAACTTCAAATAACTTGTGTTCTAGAAACACACTAAGGATACAGTATTAGTTTAAAAAAAGCACAGCCAGGGGTTGGAGAAATGGCTCAGTAATTAAGAGCACTGGCTGTTTTTCCAGAGGACAGGGATTTGGTTCCAGCGCCCACATGGTGGCTAACAACCATCCACACTCTGGTTCCAGGGGATCCGATAGCCTCTTCTGGTCTTCATGGGCACTCGTTGGACAATATGGGTGTGCCAACATACATGCAGCCAAAATACCCATATACATTAAAAAAAAAAAAGCACATCTAGATGCCAGGGGTGCTGACACACACCTTTAATTCCAACACTCAGGAGGTAGAGACAGGAGGATCTCTGTGAGCTTGAGGCTAGCCTGGTCTACATACCTTGTTTCAAAACAAACAAACAAACAAACGAACAAACGAAAAACAAAAGGCACATTTAGTGATTCTATGTGAAGGGGGATTTAAGAAATGCATGTTTCTTGATGCTAAAGAGATGGATCAGTGGCTACGAGCACTCATTGCTCTTGTAGAGGACTCACGTTCAGTTCCTAGCACCCACACAGTGACTGACTATCTAACTCCAGTTCCAGGGGGGATCCAATGCCCTCTTTTGGCCTTCCCAAGCATTGCAGATATAAGGTACACCTACTTATGTGCAGAGAAATATTCCACATAAAATAAAAATAAATAGGGGCTGGAGAGATGGCTCAGTGGTTAAGAGCTCTGACTGCTCTTGCAGAGGACCCAGGTTGGATCCCCAGCACCCACATGGTGGCTGATAACCATCTTTAACTCCAGTTCCAGGAGAATCTGACACCCTCTTCTGACCTCTGCGTGCATTGCACGACACGGGTGCACAAACCTACATGCAGACAGTATATTCATACACATAAAAAATAAATAAAAAAAGTTTAAAAAAAAAACCATCTTTATATGTATTTGTCTAAAAAGGCAAGAAATACATTGACCATTAGTCTATTATATGACTGTGGATGAGAATGCCTGTCCATATTTTAATGTTCTATAGGGACCAGTACATGTTTTTTTTGTTTGGTTTCTTTATTGGTCTTTTTGAGACAGGGTCTCCCTTTATTCTCAGCTGGCCTGGAGCTTGCTATGTAGACCAGGCTGGCCTTGAACTCAGAGATCCTGCCTCTGCCTCCCGAGTTCTGGGATTAAAGGCATGCGCCACCATGGTCAACTCAATGTGCTTTTAATATATGATAAAGTAGACCTGAAACTTTATTTTTGTTATCCCATGGATCTTTAGTCTGGGTTACAGACGATAAGAACACAGGTGCACTTATAATCCTTACTGCTGAGATTTTTCATCTTCTCTCCTTTTGCCTCTCCTCTCTTCATTCTTTTTCTCTCTTTTTTCCTTCAAACAGGGTCTCATTTTGTAGCCTAGGGTGGCTGCAGACTCATAGAATTCCTGTGTAAGCTCTGAGTGCTGGGATTTCAGGCCTCCACCCGGCAGCTCTTATAGATAGTGTCATGTGTTTTCTTCATGTCTCATTCTTCTGCAGAGATCGGAGGTTAGTTCCATGACTTCGGTTATAGCTTTTGTGAACCTTCCTTGTCTATCATTCGGAAAGGAAACTTCTCTGTTAGAGTGTACAGACAGGAGACAGTATGGAGAGGAGCTGACAGCCTGGCATCGACCTTACTGCATTTGTTATTGCTTCACTTTTCTGTCATCTTGGTACCTCAGTCAACCTGCTTCTTTCATGTTCTGCTCTGCTATTCCTAACTTGTGTAAAGTTTGGTAATGTTCTGTTTTGAGTCAAGGCCTAATCTGCTGCCCAGGCTGGCCCTGAACTCCTGACAGTCCTGTCACTCCCAAGAGCTGGGATTGCAGATCTAAGCCACCACACTCAGCTTTATCTGCTTTGTTAATCAACACATCTTTAGTTCTTGGTACAGTTTCTATACATTCTATCATAAATGTTTCACTCTGCGCTGGTAGAAATTAAACTCAGGACCTCCTGCGAGCTAGGCAAGTGTTTTTGCATGGGATTATATCTTTTGCCCTAGGAGCAATATTTTTTGAAAATGACCTACTAACATTTTTGTGTTAGTTTGCATAATAGAGGCACTTGCTTTCTTATATTAAAATACTAATATCACATCAGCTAGAGTTTGGATCTGGGGTGTTCCCCAATGCCCGCTTGTTAAGGCTGTACCTCAACATGTTGCTGGTAGAAAACTGGGAGACATGGGGCCCAGGCAAGTTCTTTAGGGTATGTCCTCGAAAGGGATTGTGGGATTCTCATCTGCTTGTCTTAGCTATGAGTGAGTGCCTTTGTTCTGCCACCTGCTTACACAGGTACATTGCTTCATCCCCAGCAATTCAGTCATGGACTGAAATTTCTAGAACTCTGCCAAAGTGAACCCTTTCTGTCATCAGTTGATTCTCTTCCTCTTCCCCAGATCTGTTTATTTGTGTGTGTGTGTGTGTGTGTGTGTGTGTGTGTCTGTCTGTCTGTCTGTCTGTCTATCTATACCAGGGCATTCCTGAGGAGGTTAGAGAACAACTTTATGAAGTAGACTCCTCCCTCTCAGGATCTGCCTATCTGTACCAGCACTAAGATCGTAGAAAGTGCCACCATCTCCAGCTTTTATGCAGGAGTTCCACTCAGGTCCTTGTATTTGTGCAGCAAGCACTTTATCCACCGAGCCATCTTCCCAGTCCATAAGAGATTTAAAATAAATTATTTTATGTATTTAAGTATTATGCCTGCATGTATGTGAGTACGCCTGTGTCATACAGTGCCCAGGAGGACAGAAGAGGGTGCTGGATCTCTGGGAACGGGAGTTATGGACAATTGTTAGCCACCATGTGTGTGCTGGGATTTTAACCTCGGTCTTCTGAAAGAACAGCCTGTGTTCTTAACTGCTGAGCCATCTCTCCAGCCCCCAAAAGAGATTTTTTTTTTAAATACAGAGAATTTAAGATGTAAAAGCAAAACATAGTTTATGGTTTTAATGCCCAGATGGCCCCAAAAGAAAGAAAAATATAAGTATACACTTAGAGTTTTTGATATTTATGAACAATAGGAGGCAACAGTGAAAACCTCCTCTACCTGTTTCCTTTCCCCTACCTGCCCCCATTTGCTGCCTAGTCATCAGTAACCCTCCCTTCCAGTCCTTTCCAAAAAGTTTATTTTTACCTTCAAAAATGTGTGTTATGTCAAAAATTTTGCACGATCTTGTTAGGAGTATCTCAGGTCTCTAACTGTAGCCCTGGAGAGGTGAAAGCAGGAATATTATGGGTTTTGAGGCCAGGCTGGGCTTTCAGACTCTTTCTCCTGAAGGTGATCCACCACACATACCATTAAATAGGCGGGGTGATCACACCACGGATACCATTAAATAGGCGGGGTGATCACACCACGGATAACGTAAAATAGGCGGGTTTCTGATGAGAAATATATAGCTAATGGGGCTGAACAGATGGCTCAGAGGTTAAGAGTACTGTCTGCTTCTCTCGGAGGACCTGGATTCAGTTCCCAGCACCCACAATACAGCTAACAACTGTCCATAACTCTACTTCTACCATTCGACGTTGCATGACATATGTGATTTACATATATGCAGACAAAACATTCAGACATATAAGGTAAAAATAAAAAAAAAACATAAAAATGTAGATCTATATCATCTGGATATAATACTTTTAAAGAATTGTCTTTTTAATCTTAAAAGTTTGTAATTAGTTTCAGGTACCCTCCCCACAATCTGTATGAAGGTCTGTCTAGTCTGTCTAGATGCAGTAAGTTTCCTGAGAACATGAATCTCTTTAGCACTGGAACTGCAGCCATCGCACAGCCCTTTGGAAACCTGCACGCAGTGGTCCATGGTCAGTGCCCATTCTGCCTGTTGAGGATGAGCCTCTTGGGCTTTGCGGTCCAGAGTATGGCATTCCCTTCTAGAAGTGACTTTGGGATAGCGATGGCTCTGACTCCCTGTAAGGAAGTTTTCCCTTTTCATGTTGTCATTCTCTTGGGTGGCGTGGGAGATCTCTGACTGAAATGCCTGTCTTATCTCAGGTCTGCCACTTGACAGTTCTAACTCAAAGCTATAGACTGGATCTTCAGGGAGGAACCAGAGCTGGCCTTGGCCTCTTGGGACTACCCTACTGCTGGGTGACAATGACTGAAAGCCGTATATTTCCATTAGCAGCTGATTAGTGTGGAAATTTGATTTTAGTAGCCATTGATTTATTGAGTGTAGGCTGTTAAACAGAGTGAAGCCTTGTGTGCCCTCTTTTCTTGCTGGGCTGTTTTCAGAAGTATCTGCATGGAATTAATGAAGTTTGTTATAATCCTCTAATGTTCCACATGTGGAATTATCTATCTTGTTATGGTAGTGGCTTTTAGGTGTGTGTTTAAGGGAAGCAGGAAGAATGATTTTAATTTCAGAAAACCCAACACACAGAAATCGTTTTTGTCAATCCCTGTTTTTAATTTATAGTAAGAATTGGTCTGGAATTTTCCTCGGAGCTGTGGTTAGGTGCTCTTCCAAAGGCAACGATAGGATGGCAATGAGAATGACCACCTCTTCCTTCTGGTTTGCTGATGCTTTTACTACTGACAAGAAGAGGTTATTTTCTTTTTCCTGTAATGTGTGTACATACTGTTAGCTCTAACTCCGATTGCTAAGTGGTTAACAATAAATTGATTTAGTTTAACTGAGGGCGCTTCAGGAAAGCAATGGTCTGCATGAGAAAAATGTTCATTACCTTTAATCCTAGACACACACATAAATTAGCAAGCTTCCCTTGCTGATACCAAATGAATCATACAGATTGAAAAGAGCCCCACACCTCATGTATTGCACCAACTATCACTGGAGCTGACACTTCAGGGTGACCTTCCAGAGTTAATCCTTCATAAGAAAACAAACTTTTGCTCGAGGGAGACTATGAATTAGGCAATTTAGCACTGATGAAAGATATTTCCAAGTGGATTCTTAAATTTTTATTCCATTCGTTAGTAGCTTTGTCTTCCCTCTGCGCTTGTTAATTTTATGCTTGACACATATGTCTGCACTTAAATAGCTGATTCTCTACAGGTTCCAGTTATGTGTGGGCTGGTAACTGTCACCTTCACTCTTTCAATGGCTTTTATTGTGGTGGAAGTTTCTAGAGGATTCCGTGGTTGTACTTTCCTACCTAGGCCACACAGTGTTATAATTTCATGCTGAAGCCTATTCTTATTATTATTTAGTCTTTTTGAGACAGGGTCTCTCTGGAGTTCTAGCTGGCCTGGATCTTGCTATGTAGACCATACTAGCCTCAGTCTTACGAAGATCTGCCTGCCTCTGCCTCCTGAGTGCTGGGGGGCTAAAGGCGTGTACCACTATGCCCAGCATGCTTAAGTGTATTTAAAGTTTGTTATTTGAAACACATGATTTTTCTGATCCATGATTTTATCAACATGTGATTTCTCAAGTGTTTCTTAGATGTTAGAATGTGAAGTTTATCCTTTAGTTTCAACAAAATGTGATTCATCAAACTGAATGCTTGGGCCTTTAGTGTGCTTTGTATATGTCCTAAAGTGACCCATTTAATCGAAGGGTCCATCAGCATGGAGCTGAGAAAAAGTTTATCAGACATGTGGTTGACAAGTTTAGGGTTTGTAGTTTTTTTTTTTTTTTTTTTTTTTTTTTTTTTGTTGGTCTTTTTGAGACAGGGTCTCCCTGTAGCCCCAGCTGTCCTGGAACTCTGTCTGTAGACCAGGCTGGCCTTGAACTCACAAAGATCCACCTGCCTCTGCGTCCCAAGTGCTAGGATTAAAGGCGTGCGCCACCATGCCCAGCTAGGGTTTGTAGTTTTATGACAGATAAGATGTATAGTCCTTTTCAAAGACTTGTAACTGTGGTTTTTAGCATGTTGGTTACAAGTACTTCTCTTCTGTGACCATGGATGATGCTGGAAACTATAGCCAAAGGTTGGGGTCTGAAGGATCAGCATGCTCCCTGATGCCTTTTGAATTTTAATAAAGTAGGAGCATTCCAGGGCTGATTGATTCACACAGAAACCTAGTGTCCTTTATAGTTTGAATAAAGGAGATGCACTAATGAAGTTGCTTATAGATTTATGTAAAGTCTTTTTGGTTTGCTTTTACAAAGTTGTCAGGGTCTCATCCTTACCCATTTGAATAAATCTTTGGAATGGTTTAAGGGTATGTAAATGTAAAAAGTTTTCTTTGTGCTCTTTAAATTCATTTGTGTAAAAGAGATTTCTTAAAATTTGTTTGAACCAAATGTGATTTGATTTCTGTCTAAGAAATTCCACCACAGAACACACCTTTGCCACCTACTTTCTATAATTCAGTCAAAAAAGACAGTTCTATAAATATTTGTATTTCTTTATTTGAATCTGACGCTTGTAGATCCCTTCCACTTCAACAATTTCTCCAAATTATCTTGAATATAGAATGAACAGATTCAAGCAATAGTTCCCAGTGATCAATCCATGAGTTTTAAAATATTTATTAATAGTTCTCCATTTTTTTCAAATCTATTCATAATTTGTTTTTTTCATTATGTGTAGTATGTCAGTGAAAATTCTTGGCTAAGATTTGGAAAAAAAATGTGTCAGAGTGGCCGTCTTTCACTTTAATAGCATAGTATCCCAATGCCCTGTTTATACTATGCTACAGAGCGAGCTCCAGGACACCTGGTACTAAAAAGGAGACCCTGTCTCAAAAATACCAAAAAAAAGTGTAAAACCAAAAAGGAAAATAAAAAAATAAAATATTATTTATTTATTTATTTATTTAGCAGGTTCTCCTCCCTAGCTGGCCTGGAACTTGTTTTGTAGACTAGGCTAGCTTCCACCTGCCTCTGCCTCTGGAATGCTGGGACTAAAGGTGTGCACCACCACATCTGGAAGCTTAAAAAATTCTTATTGCCAAGTTGTTCCTGTCTCTTTTTCTCATCCTGGGGCATTGTTAGAAAAAAAAAATCCCCACTGAACTTTTTTCATAGAAAAAAGCATAAAGTCTTTCTTGAATATTTAGTCACTTTGAAATAAGGTAAGAAATCTCCTGTGTAGTGAAGTGGCACAGGTTTATCTAGGCGTAGAGGAGTAAAGAATTTCATGATTCCTTTTAGTTTCTAGGAAGTTTGACTTGCTTCTCTCATGTACTTTTTAGGTTTTCTACTGGAAGATGTGCAAAATGTCAAATGTCCTAGGAAAATACTTTTCATAGACTCAAAGAAAGGTTGAAGAACCATCCTTAATTGACCATAATAAAAGAAATTATAGGCATTTATCCCAGTGACATTATCTGATGTGAATAGTGCAAGGAGGATAAAAACCCAAACAATTGGAAGTTAATTAACCTTGCATTGTTAGGTGGAGAGGGAGGTTCTGCTGCACGATAGCCTTATTATCACAGTTTCTCAGTTCCTCATTATTATTACTTTTATTTTTTACCATTTTTTTAATCTAAGAATTTTTCTGGATTAGGATAGGGGCAGTAAGACAAGAGTTCATGTCTTGTTTGCTTTGAGCATTAGTGACAAATGGTTTTTTAGTGTACAGATTAAACTGCTAATTTTTAGAAATGTTTCTTTTTACTCCAGCCCAGAGAGCATGGGCCTTCTGGACCCTGCGACTAGTGATGGGAGAGTTATTTTCTTCTTGCCCTGGGAAAAGATGACAATCGCTGGTACTACTGATTCCCCGACAGAAATCACATCACATCCCATTCCCTCGGAAGAAGATATCAACTTCATCTTGAATGAAGTGCGCAACTACCTGAGTTCGGATGTTGAAGGTAAGGTGAAAGTTCCCACACTGTTTCTTTCCTGTCTGATGTCTCCCGTACCATTCTAGTAACTCGCTGTACCTTTCTTGACCAGCTTAGATCCTTTCCACACCTGGCAGACTCTGACTTTACTTTTTCTTTCCCTTCCTTCCTTCCTTCCTTCCTTCCTTCCTTCCTTCCTTCCTTCCTTCCTTCCTTCCTTCCTTCCTTCCTTCCTTCCTTCCTTCCTTCCTTCTTCCTTCCTCTCTTAGTTTTTTGTTTCTTCTGTTTCTTTTCCTTCCCTTCCTCTTTCCTTACTGTGCTGTGGCTCAGACCCAGGGCCTTCCAAATGTTAGGTAAGTGCTCTCCCTCTACTTCCAGAGTGCTGGGTTATAGGTGTGTAAACTGTAGTCCATTTATGCACTCTGGGAGCAGAATCCGCAGATCGATGCATACTGCTAAGGCACTCTGGAGCTATATCACCAGCTGTTGTGATGATTCTTAATAAAGTTCCTTCAAAAGGTCTGCGGGGACCACATAACACTTCTAGGAAGAATTGCCTTTTCTCCTCTACTTTCTTCATCCACATGAGATGTGTACAGCTCATTTGAACATTCCTAATGAGACGATTGCAGTAACACATCCAACCTCTCAAACTCCTGCACTTTGAAGAGTGTGAAATGCGGACACTACAGTTAGCTACTCAAGGTCAGATATACTGATTCAGGATATCCGTAGCAAATAGTGAAGGAAAAAATAAGAGCATAGAGGTATTTACTTCTTTTTATTTTCTAAAATTATAGACAAGATCTCATCGTGTATCCAAGATTGACGTCAGACTCACAGCAGTCCCCTGCCTCAGTTTCCTGAGTGCTAGGATTACTGGCGAGCATCACAGTATATATAAAGGCCTTTTGTAGTTTTTCTGTTGCCCTGACAAAATACCATGTTTTTGTGATACAAAGAGGTTTATTTAGCTCATAGCTTTGAAGGCAGACAGGCTAAGATCCAGCAGCCCTATCTGTATGGCCTCTGGAAGGGCCTTTTGGCCACGTTCACAGTTACTACATGGAGGAGAGCATCATGTGATGGGGGTGCATTGGAGAGTGAAGAGGGGAGGAAGAGGCCATGAAGCCTCTGAACCCTGGCTCTGGGAACCCTGACCCATTTTCTGAGGCAGCTTCCATCCCTTCCTGAGGTGCTCACCCTGCAATCATCTTTGCTTTCTCACACTTCTTATAATTCCCAGTCTCTAAGAATGGTTACAATGGGACCCAAGCTTCTAGCAGTTGACCCTCTGAGAAACAAGCCGATTTGTAGATCATAGCAGTGTGTAATTATGTGGAAAGTACAGTGGGTTCAAACCGATCTCTTCTCTTCTCTTCTCTTCTCTTCTCTTCTCTTCTCTTCTCTTCTCTTCTCTTCTCTTCTCTTCTCTTCTCTTCTCTTCTCTTCTCTTCTCTTCTCTTCTCTTCTCTTCTCTTCTCTTCTCTTCTCTTCTCTTCTCTTCTCTTCTCTTCTCTTCTCTTCTCTTCTCTTCTCTTCTCTTCTCTTCTCTTCTCTTCTCTTCTCTTCTCTTCTCTTCTCTTCTCTTCTCTTCTCTTCTCTTCTCTTCTCTTCTCTTCTCTTCTCTTCTCTTCTCTTCTCT